>CM035595.1:2178626-2553626 GCA_020423425.1 Chrysopa pallens | reverse complement strand
ATTAATATTAATTACTACATTTTTAATCTGATCTATTATTGATAAAGCCTTAGAGCTCTGCGAACTTTTTCTGGATACTAACATTCCGCAGAAGGAAAGACACAAGAAGGAAAGTTACTGAACTTAATTTCGTTTTAAAACAATGTATAATTTTTGAAATCAAACTTAATATGGGGTTTCAAAGCATAAAATACGTTTGCGTATTTCAACAAATTGTCGAAGATTGAGGCAACCATAAAACAAACTCATATTGTCTTGTTCTAGTTACAGAAAATCAGTGATCCGTGCCATATGTCGGATTAGTATTTCACCAAAATTAGTGCCCAAGAATAGATAATATACCTCAAAAAAAGTTAAGGCTACTCACATTAGCAACAAAAATACGATGTAAAAGAGGACCTCTGATATCCAATTCTTCTAAAAATTGTGGACTAAGGCCATATGTATTACCCCATTTATCACCCAAATTTGTATTAGCACCCATCAATGATGGAAGATTGCTGCTACGATCAAGGCGTATTTCATCACGTAAATCGGGCAAGTTTTCATGGTCCCTAGCTCGATCTGAACGACGACCATTGATAATATTACCATATTTATCTCTTTCATTTCCACTATCTTCACGGACAACAAGTTTACGGCCTTTTAAGTCGAATCTATGCATAACTGATAAACATTTTTTGACTGCTTTCTCATCGGTGAATTCAACAATACCACACCCACTTGGTTTCTCATTGTCATCAGCAAATAATTCGACGTGAGCAACATCACCGACATGAGTACGGAAAAGATCTTTTAAATCTTGCCAACGGTATTCATAACAAATGTTTGAAACGTATACACGACGATTTGAATTTCTTTTGTCAAATTTTCGATCTCCACGATCGCGGCTACGATCACGTCCACCATCAGAGAATCTTGATGGTTTGTCACCCCGACGTGATCGGTCACGTTCTCTGGATCGATCTCTAATATCAGCTGAGTCACTCATTTGGAATACCTACGAAGACACATCTCGAATACAATTTTAAAGACTACTCAAGAGAGGTTCAATAAATTAAGGGCCATTGGACCGTCTTCGAAATACTCCTTGCACAAAAAATATTCTAACTACTATCAATTTTTAAATTGATATCTTGCATACAAAATACCAAAGCCCCATAAGTGTAGGGTAAAAAATCTGGTCCTAGTTTCGAAATCAGAGCTCTTAATCCACCATTCACAAAGCTTGAATTTTTTTATTTTTTAACATATTGATGCATAATGAAATTGAAATATTTAAGCCAAATTAGTGGTTGGGATCAATTTTAGATTTTGATTATAATATTAAGAATTTCATAATTCATAATGAAAATTTTGCGAGGTCTCACTTAGCTTTAGAAATTTTGAAAAACTAATTTTCAATTTTATAAAGATGAATTTTAAAAAATTTTAGCATAGAAATTTAATCGGTAAATATTTAAAAGACAAAAATGGGTTATATAAGTTAAATAACGAAATATTCCTTTCAGATTTCGGCATCTCAAAACCAAAGCTAAATATCGAAAAAAATTGAACTTAGATTTATGGCACTAAATGAATAAAAAAAAAAAATACACACGTAATAAGTTGTTACATTTTCCAATTTTTTTCACCTTTTAAAAATTTCATTTTAGTATTACAAACGATTTTAAGAGCCCTTTACGTCATGTAATAAAATCCTGGAAGTAACCTGTCCTCTAATTCTTATTGAATATAAAGGAAAATCGAAAAAAAACTATATTTTGTATAGAATATGTTTGGAAATAACTTCAAACTAGCAGGTAAATCAAAACGTAATTACAAGCTTCTTCAAAAAACCAGAATAAAAAGATTGAGCTAAATAAATTCGTATCAATTTACACTGCCGAGTGCAGAATGTTTACAACAAAAATTTATGCTTTGAACAAGAAATCTAACACCATGATGTACTTAAATAAAATAAAACAAATTTTTTTTAGAAAAAGGGAGTATTAAAATATAGGTATGTGCAAAAAATTAAGAAAATAAATTTGAAATACAAAAATTAATGATGTATCTGCCATTATCAAATCAAGAAATTTCCCAAATGTGGAACTTCAGAACCAAAAGACAATTAATTTTCCCTTTTTATTCATATAAAAATTATTTATGACGAAATCGATATTTCCAAAATTATTAATGGTGGCCAAGTGTCAACAACGAAAAAATTTATTTTAATGACCAAAGATATATTATTTGATATCAAACTGGTGAAATTAAAAATGATCTTAAATATTCAAGAATTAATTCGGAGACGGTTTTCAAAATGAAAAACAAAAAATAATTTTTGTGTTAACAAATATGACTATTAAAAAAAATTACGCCTATAGAACAAAATGACAAACATAATTATCAAAAATCTATTAATCAAAATAATATGAATGGAATATTTACTTACGTATTAGGTTTTTTTTCTAGTTTTACTCGATAAATATATTTATTTTATTAAATTTTCACACTATTTATTTTTAACAAACCTGAATTTCAACGCAAACTATATATTCAACGCAAACAATTTTTAATTATAAAATTTGTCGTAAACAGCGTCTTTGGCACCACCGTACGAGTGTGACAATTGGCTCAAGTGTAAGTATTTTTACCGATACAGTAAAACCTGTGTATTTACAGTTAATAAAAAAACAAATTTTTAATTTTTGTTTAGAATTAGGATAATCTTATATTTTTTAAGCCAAAAATAGATAAATATTTTTCATTATTTTTAATTTGCTTGGTTTGAATTGAATAATTTTGACTCAAAGTCTGTTAATACCAGTATAGTTAAGCTTGTGTATTAAAATTTTTTTTTCTTTATTTAAAATAAAGAGAATTCCCTATTTTTTAGCCCAAAATAAATGAGTATTTTATTCTATATTCAAATATACTTTAAATACAAATAATTTTCTAAGAATAATTGTAAAACAAAACTTTACCTTGAAACCGAATCAAGCATTATTAAAAAAAAAATACAGTCTCTGATATATAATCCAGTTTAAAGCCACTCACCTGCATAGGTCACTTTTATTTTCGTCTCTGTTTTCAATCTTAAAGCCGTGGTTTTCTTTTCGATTCACAGATCAACAGCTACTAAACCCGAAGAATTTCTTCAGCAGATTTCTTACAACACTAAGGTATTTTGTGGAATGCTTATTACCCGTTCTGTAAATTCTCTAGTTAAGAAAAAATTTTGCGTTGCGTTTGAAGATCAGTTCGAAGGTTCTATTCACTTTGAAAGTTTAAAGACGGATTTATTTACCCGTTTTTGTGATATTTGTATTCATAATCTTTTTTTCAATTCAGAGATCATAAGCCCGAGAGAATTTCTATAGTGGATATTTACATCGTCAAAAGCCGATCACTGCTTCTTATGAGATTCAGCTAGATAGCCAAAGTAGTATATGAAGTGTATTATTCCACTTCCTGTGGAGGACATAGCCTCTATAAAAGTTTAAATTCTATTTAGAGCCATTTACTTTATTTTTCCCCATTTTCTACCATAATTTTCATGTTTTCTGGAAACCAACAACACGTAAAGATGGTGTTGGAATTGTAATTCATCTGAAACATAACAGGAATGGATTTTAGGAAACGATTAGTAAAATTTGTTCACATTGTTAGCGAAAAAGCAGGAGAAATTATGGGCAAACAAAAATTAAATTTGTTTTTATATTTATTATTTTTAGGCTTTCAAAAAAAAAAAAGAAAAAACAAATTCAATGGCAAACAACTTGAATACATTACTTATGAAAAAAATATTCAATTATTTTAATTATTTATTTAATTACTAGTTTAAATATTTATTTTGTTTAGCAACATTCTAATGATTCCTATTTAATTTGTTTATAAGAGACATCTTACATCATTTATTACAAACAATTTTTTTTGTTTTTATTTTGCAACGAAATTTTTTTATGTAATTAACTAGCAAAAAAAAAAAAAAAAAAAAAAAGAAATTAATCGAATAATTCTTTTTTTTCTCTCTCTAAATTACACTGAAAATTAACATTTTTAGATTTCTACAAATGTACACATCATTCAAATATTCCCCCCGTCCCCCTTTCTTGATATGTAGGCTCGAATTTTCTGTACAGACTTATATTTGTTTTTATCACAAGAAATTGCACTAATAGTCTCAGTACCCGCAAGTACCATGATGCCATTTATAAATACATTTCGAGAAATTTTTGTGATTTAACTAAGGCTTTCACTTTTACGTCACTTGTTAAATCGATTACAATTAAACTTGCAGGCACCTGGCCTATATCCTCAAAAATGTACATTTAATAAGATTTGATCCAATATAATTTTTACATTGTGCCATGACATTAATCGACCCCAATCTTGTATTCCTTTTATTTTTGGAAATTGAACTAATTTTCTTGATATATTTCTAAATTAAATAATTTTATAATCTAATAAAGCAGTTGATCGGAGCAAACTCCATCGGATTGATAGTTCACTCAATTTTTTGTTTTTGAGATTTATCAAAGTATTTTTTGAAAACTTCTTAATCAAAATAAAGATATAATCTAGACAAGAAAAAGAAGAATTTAGTCGAATAATTCAATATTTTATTGAATATTAAATAATACTGTGTCAAAACATGTCATAATAGTTTGAAAGCGTTAATTCAATACACTTCTTTGCAGTAATTTGCTTTGATCAATTGCCCTAATAGATTTCTGATTTAAATACCAAAGTGTTTCTGGAGACCCATTTTTTTTCTGCTACATATTAATACTCAAAAAAACATTCCTGTCAATGATTTTAAATAGGCCCACCGTTTTGATTTATCTCCACACTTTGTTTGAAAAATTTTTCTTGTACTAAATAGAGAAATTCAGCCCCCTAAATTTTAATAAGGAAAATTTGCTACAATTATTTTCGGAATATTATTACAAATGACATTTTATTTTTTTTGTTATAATAATAGTCCCAAACACCCCCCCAAAAAAAGCAGTCTTACAATATTACATATTTATCACAAAATATCAATTTTATTTTTTTTATACAACTTTTTTTTTTCTTTTAATTTTATTAAGAAATATAAATATTTAAAATTCAATAGAGAATTATTTTGGAGTTTTTTTTTTATTTTACAACATGTAGGTGCTGTACATTTTTTAATTATCTAACAATTGAAAATATTTTCAAAAAAATGGCCAAGTTTTTTTATACACTTTTTATATTGGCTGAAAATTTCAAAATTTGTTTTTACTGTCATAGAAAATGTCTCAAAAAGTTTTAACATAAAAATGGTATACTATTGAGAATAATTTACAAACATACGCGCTTTTATGCTATTTTCAGTGAAAGATAAAGTTTGGATTTTTTTTTTTTTAAATATCTTTTTGGGTGCAGTTTTAAATTCCATTATCTTTAATTCACAGCCGGTAAAATAGAATGGAATTAATAAAATGACCCGCCGCACACCATAACTATAAATTAAAAAACCATTTTCAGATAAACTCGTTGTTCAATAAAGACGGTAAATGTTGGAATTCAATTTCTTTACGTTCCACTATTTTAAAACCTAAGAAAATTTTTTTTTCTAGTCCGCACGTAGTTTTGTTAGTTTGAAGTATGGGGGTAGTAAGTATACAACTGATTTTTTTATTTTAGATATTTTTGACGCAAATTTCAATAATCATTTTTTAGAAAAATTTAAAAGTAGTAAAAATCAATGTTATTCACCAATGAATTAATAAATATACTTAGACGCATAGAAAATGGAACCAAAATAGAAATTTTCCCATCTGTTTCAATGGACAATTCTACCTTTATCAACAAATACTTTATATCAAATAATAAAATTTCAACTTTTATGTAATATCAGTTGCCTATAGTTTAATAACTTTGCCTTTATTTTATAGTAAATATAATCTAAAAGTTGCATTTATTTTATTTAAAGTAAAAATTTTCCATTTTCCAATATGTCTCAGAGTATACTGTGAATTTCAGTGGCATCCAAACTTTCTTTTAATAATAATTTAACAGCAAAATACTTTTTTTTAAATACGAAAACAAAAAAAATTCTTAAAACAATGTTCATTTTCAGGTAAATAAATTTTTTGTCATCGAATATTTTTTTTTTATACACAAATAGTTTTATTAATTATCAAACAACAAAGTGGACAGCAAAAATACAACGTTTCCCATGTCTAAGGAAAATCGTTTTTGATTTCCACAGTTTTTTTTTATTAAATAATTAATACCTAAAAAAATACAGTCAATGACTCGAAACGAACGCTTCCAGTGCTAATGGTACAATGCCTTTGTAGGGTATTTGATGTCGTCGTATAACTCTGGCCGCTATACAACTCAGTCTTGTATATTTTGCACTATTCACGAGTTCATGCACTTGTTGACCTTTTAGTAAACTCTCAAATGTATCACCGTCATTGTTCGTTTCGTCAATATGTGCACCATTCGATAATAGCGTTTCCGCTAAACTAGCTGGACATGGACGTGCTAACGCTGCTAAATGTAACGGTGTATTACCTTCTTCATCTTTGGCATTTACATCGGCACCAACTTTTAATAATACTTTCGCTAAATGTGGCGCTGGAAATTGGCATGCTGGATATCGACCAACTAATGCCGCTTCACGACAACACGCTAAATGTAATGCAGTCCTGCCTAATCGACTACGCACACGTAATTTCACTAACGTATACACTTGTCGATGTATCACTTGTGATATTTTCTCGTCACAACTTGGATGATCTAACAGTCTCGTTAATAAGCACGCTAAATGTAATGTTATAACTAGCACACGGGTTAAGCATGTCACATCACGTTCCACATGTGAAACTTTATCTAACATTTGATTACCAAGCTCAACTTCATGCACTGATTTATGAAAAACACGTATTAATTCTAAAAATTCAATTGGTGGTACCACACGGCCTCGTGTTGTCGGTCGACCTTCCTCGCCCATCATAAATGAAAACAATTCCGTGAATGAGAACAGAGAGCTTTGTGTCATTGGATTTAATGGCTCTAGCATGGATTGTTGCATATCTAATGCGTAATTCCATAATTCTATACAACGATTAAATTTACCAGCGTCCGCATAGACTGCACCTCGATAACGGATATAATAACTAGTGTCTGGATGTGCCGGTCCTAAGATACGTTCTCGAATTACTAATGCCTGCATGCGCATTTCATCTGGATCCGCCATTAGTTCCTCTAGTTCTTCTTTGTTTGTAAATTCTTTTGTATGATCGTATGCGGGAACTGTTTCAATATCTGTGGATTTTCGTAAAGGTATTTGATTTTCTTCAAATCTGTAAATGAAATATTTCTGATTAGTTTCAGTTCCGATAATTTAATTCTCTAGTTACGAGCTTTCACTCGGTGGTGATTGATGCGGGGGTTGCAAGACGGATTTATCGACTAGAAAATCGTGGAAAGCTAAGTAGTCTGAGTCTATAATTTATAAATTCCTTCTTTATATCCCTCAGAAGAAAGTGGATAACAAGAATATTTCCTGATCATTGGAATTTTGAGGAAGATATGCAACTAAGTTGCAGTTGAGAGAAATCTTTTGACAGGAAGTACTATAAATAAACATGGTATATTGATGAGACTCATTGTAGAGTTCTCAAAACATTACTTGCAACATCAAAAAAAACTATCGATCAAAATGGGATAAAAATCGAGGTAAAGTTTATGAACAAAATGTTACCTTTCATCCATTGCTCGTTTCCATAAATCTAATGCACCAATCATATCACGTTTTTTATCAACATACGTTGCACCTAATAATTCTAAAGCATCGATTCGTTCCTCTCGTGTGACTAAATTTGGAAATTTAATTAAGTATTCTACAATATGATTATGGCCGGTAACACTTGCAGCTAATAATGGTGTCATTCCTAAAACAAACAAAAAATCCATTTAAAATTTATTTATTTAAAACAGAAATTGATTTTTCATAATTTTCTATATAGTCTAAGATCCCGATGCAGGAGGATTAGTACGCTCATCGTTTTTTTTTGTTGCTTAAAACCAAATTTTTATGTATATTTATATTGCATAGAGTTAGCGCGTATCATCATTTGTCAGGCGTGGATAGCCATTGCCGACTGTGGTTCGCTTTAAAACCATTGCACATGCGCCAAATGTTAGTATTCTCAACCACCGGGGAGTAATACAGACGACTTATAATAAATGCTCCAAAAAATACTGACGGTCAACCTGGTAAATATATATTCTCCTAATTGTAAATTAACATAAAAATTTGGTTTTAAGCAAAAAACCAATGAGCGCACTAATCCTGCAGCGGGATCTCATACTTAATAGTGATACAATTTGACGAATAATTTCTCAGATACGGCTCAAAAATTGGATTAAAATAAAATCGGGATAAAAAATAAACCATTTGACTATGATTTTGGATAGAAATAATTATGGAAGTATAATGAATATGTACGATATTAAGACTTACCATAGGAATCTACATCCATAGTTGCACCATGCTCAATAAGTAATTTAAGTATTTCTAAGCTACCAGATTCAGCACAATCATGTAATGCTGTATTCCCTTTAACACTTTTCCTATTTACATCCGCTTTTAATGCTAATAAAAATTTCGCTATTCTGATATGTCCCTTATAACATGCAATCATTAAACATGTATGACCATGTCGATTTGCTACTTCAATATCAGCGCCATGTGTTATTAAATATTTAACTATTTCAAAGTGTCCGTCAAAGCATGCTGCTCTCAATGGCGTTGAATTGGTTCGTGTTGTACTATTTACATTTGCACCATGTTCAACAAGTAAACGTACAACTTCAAAATGACCTGCAGCTGCTGCACACCACAGCGGTGGAGCACCTTCAATTGTTTCTCCATCAAACGTAACTGAAATCATAAAATAAATATTTTAATTTTACGTTTTAAATTGACACCATCTTTTAGTAACTAAATGTATCAAATTTAATAACTAAATGTATAGCCCCGAAGACGGAGAAAAATAAAATGAAAACGAAAATTTTTTATTTAAAATTTGTTTCTAGTATACCAGAGTAGATAATTTTTGAAAGGATAAAAAATTATAGTAGAATGAAACCAATTGGAAACGGAAGATATCATAAAAATGAAAGGAAAAATAAATTACGGCTAAATTGGTTAAATTAATATTAAAACAAATTGTATCTAAAATGATTTTGTGACACACGGTAGGTTATATTATATGATATTTTAACAATATAATAATTTTTTGTATACAAACCTGATCCGGGTTGTTCAATATCTGCTTTACATCGTTCAATGAGGTATTCCGCAACAGCAAAATGTCCATTTCGACAGGCAATTACTAATGGTGTTGCACCACCAGTTTTTGCGGCTACAAGCATTGTAACTTCATCTTTATCTTTATTTGACTGTAAATATGCCTGCAAAAGAAAAAATAAATAAATAAATAAAAATTTCTTTAAAATGTTTGTTAAATTTTTGAATATTTGATATAATTGAGTACGCAAGTGCGATATTTGGATTAATATGAGTAGTAATAGGCCTAAAGGTGAATGCTAAAAACAAGTGGGCAAATAGGCCTGACTACCGAATAGTAGCCGAATATTTAATTTACAATAATTATACATTAATTTAAACAAAAAATCGAAATTCAATTTTGCAGTTTGCAGAGAAGTCAAAAAGAAGGGTTATGGTGTTTGAAATTGAAACAAAAATTAATTTTATAGTCATTTAATGTACGCAATTAGGTTTTTTGATTTTTAATCTATTTATTTTGTTTATATAATAAAGTTGGGGTATCCAGTAGACGAATATCCAGTTAATGAAAGCAGCATAAGAAAATTTTTTACATTTTATTTCATTTTCTTTTATTTTTATATTTTAAAAATAATTTTTGTTTATAAGAATAAAAATACAATTTTTTCCTCAATTTTTTTCAATACGTTTTATTTTTATATATATATATATATTTTTTTTAATTTAGAGTCATTTACCCCAACCACATTTTTTAAAATGGGAAATTTTTTATTCAATATTTAAACTGCAGAATAACTGACTCATAGTTGATTTTATTAAAACTTTCCGAAGCATGAACACTGATATTTTTTTAAAATTAAGTTATTAAATATTGTTCATATATTTTTCTGAGAGTCTTGTGGGAAGCATATATGGATGATACGCTTTTAAACAAAATAAATATTTAGAATCGCTAGTTATTAAATTTTTTACATTTACAGAAAATTAAAAATAATTCAGTGTAGTTAATTATTATATATTTAAACAAGTAAAAATAACAATAGACCAAGAGTTAGTGGGCGATTTCGATAATAATCTTTCTGTACGATTGGAAATTTTTGCAATGATTTATTATATTATGTTAAGAAGAACCGAAACCACGTTTTTTGTCAAGAATCCGTTATGCATTTTATAGTACGAGATTCCGAGGCAGGATTAGTGCGGTTTTTTGCTTAAAATCAAATTTTTGTTTTTTTATAATTAGGATAATATATATTAACATGTTGATATTGAATCATATGTTGAGTATCTAAACAATTAACTTTGTGAGTTGTTTAAAATTAAATTTTTATATAGATTAATAAAATAAACCCGTCAAATACTCTGAATATTGTTAATTGAGATTCAAGATAATGTCACTAATAAAATGAATCAATTCAATGTAAATTGGTCGCGTCGTATCTTATTTAAAATATTGCAATATTTATTTAAATAATACTAAAAAAAAAAAATCTAAAATTATGATGATGTAATTAAATATTTATATTATTATTATTATTAAGTAAAGCAAATAAAATATCAACATTTTTAAAAGCATTTTACGAAATATTCATTCTTGATGGAAACGAATTCAACACTACATGCAAGAAGAAGAAGTTGAAACAAAACTAAAAAAATGAGGTCACTCAAAATATTATTATTATTATATGTTATAATCTGCATCTGCACTAATATATGAAGAGTACATAGGTACACTCCACACAGCGCAGCACGGTGACTTTAGTTACACGATAGTATGTTTAATTCACCATTTTGCTACAATTTTGATCTAGGTTAACAACTTTTAATTGGAAATTTTTTCGTAAAATGTTCGAATTCACCACAATTTAAGCTAAAATTTAGCTAATTATCATCACAATATTGGTAATTACAATACATTTTATTATTATACAAGCATATATAACTGTATAGATTGGATATTTATAGTATTTTATGAATGTTAATTAAAAATAGTTCAAACAATGATATTCAACCATATGTTGAGTATCTAAATACTTAACTCTGTTAGTTGTTCACTGGTTTTATTGCATTAAAAATCTAAATTTTTGATAAAAAAAATGATCTTCATTTAATCTAGACCCCCCCCCCCCATGCACTTGAGATTAATCAGGCTTTTCAAATCACTTTTATTTGAAATAAAACATTTTTCTAATGAAACTTAATTTTCAAGTTTTTTTTCTTCTATTTCTAACAAATCTGATACTGAATGAATTAACGTGATACAACTATTAAAAACATTAACGTCGTGTGAATATACTTATATAATATAATACCATCTATAATATAAATAGATATATTTATTTATTATTACATAATAATCTTTTACTTTATACATTGGTGATGTTAGTGGCCTGGTCTGGTCCTTTACTTTAAAGGCGATCCATATAATAATCTTGTTATATTGTGCAAAATTATTAACCAACATACTATTGATATATTTATTATTGTGCTAAAATGGTCATTTTAACATGCCCCGCTGAATATTTATTTAAATATTATGAAAAAATAAAAAAGTGTTTTTCAGTCTAATTTAAAATGGTAAAAAAAAATGAATAGGTGTCCAAGGACACTGCAATTTCACTCAATTCACGGATGTCATTTATAACATCTATCAGTCATTAGTAATCAGCATCTAGGTAAAAAAAAGTTGCCATCTGGGTAATTAAAATAATTACTAATATTAGTAATTAAGGCTCAGTGCACACCATCAGATTTTATGATCAGAAAATCTGATGATGTGCGCTTGCCCTTAACACGTCTTTCTTGGTAGACACTATTTATAACAGCACAATAACAAATATTTTAAGAAACATGATAATTTATATGACAAGAAGTGCATTCCGGGAAAAGTATAGTTCTTTCCAAAAACAGTTGTCATCGGCAAGCCCACTGTTTTTATATTATGCAAATAAAATTTCATAAAATTTGGATAAGTATTTTTTGAGTTATTTGTGCTCGAAAATTGAAAGAAATACAATATATATTACATGTAGTTAACATGTAATATATAATATGTAGTTAGAAGCACACTCCTTGGTTATAGGTATCCAATCTCTCTTAAGGGAAATTTTATAATATTTGACTAATTATTTTTTGAGTTAAGCAGTGTGCTTCTGTAATATGTTACAATCCCCCTTAAAAATAGTTTGTCAAATGTTACATTAAATCTCATCATTGTGGCGCTGGTATCTTCTGAAATCAATACATTAAAAAAATACTTTAATTTTTCAGCATATCAAATAATAAGAATCTTAAAAGTTCATTTGTGAGAAATATGATTAATTTTTATTTGCATATGGGAATTTACTGAAGTGAATTTTACCCAATGTGACTAAATCATAATTTTCAATAAATTGTGACTAATACGGGCAACAATGATGAACCAAATTTAGATCTAGTTCAATGTTACCCATAAATGACATCTTAAAGTTTTAAGTGGGAGTATTAGGGGAAATTAAATAAAAAGAAAAACCGCGACCGGTAAATTTTTATATGATTTTTTATTACAATATTCCCCAAATGGTTTTGAAATTTTTCTTCTTAATGATCTAATAATATTTTTTAATCCAGGGGCCCGTTTTATAATATTATTTTATAAAACGCTACTTAAAATTCTTATGTGCTATAATTATGTTTATACTAAAACGTTAAACAAATTTTGATTTAATTAGTTTAGAAATAAACGAATATTCGTGAATTTTTACTCATTTTTTGAAACATTGTTACCCCCTTAAGGACCCATAAAAAATTGTTTTTTTTCTTAAAAAAATTCTAAAAATTTTCGTGAAAAAAATAATTATTATTAAACATAAATTTTAGAGATGTATTTATAAATGATATCATTTAATGGCAGGCGCCAGGATTACTTATACATTTCTTATTGTCTGCACCACAATCATGAAATTTCCATGATTCGTTTTCAATTCATAGAAATCAAAACAAAAGGAAATTAGGTTTGTAATCAAATTGTTTTGTTTTTTTTTTTTCAATTGATGACGATTTTTTGCTTTCTATTTATTCTTCGAAAAAAAATTACGCCATAAATTGATAATGTTTACAAGATTTAATTACAAATTTTGTTTTAATTAAAACGTTTGATTCTTATTAAAATAAAGATAAAAACAATTGAAAAACTAACAGAGTTAATTGTTTAGATACTCGATGTATGATTGAATATCTTAGTCTGAGCTATTTTTAATTAGCATTCATAAAATATGCAGTTTATACAGTTATATATGTATAATATTAATGTGTATTGTAATTATACATATATGTGTTTATTAGCCAAATTTGAGCTAAAATTGTGAAGAACTCAAACATTTACCGTGAAACAATGTTTCAAACATAAGTTGTTTGTTTAAAAAAATTAATTTTTTTTGTATTTGAACTTTTCTTCTATCTTTTATAGTTTAAAAGTTGAATCAAAGATCCATTTGACTGAATGGACCGATTTTGTTTTCAACCACCTCCCCTTGGCACAACAATTTTCAAACACCCGGTGCAATTATAAAATTGTTTGAATTAAACCAATGTTATTAGTAAATATTAATTATCTAATTTACCATAATTGGATTACCTAATCGAATAATTAAATTTCCGTATATCATATACACCTGAAGTATTTCATCTTAAATTTATCCTTGATTAATAAACAAGGAATTAAAAAAAAGTATATTTAATTCAAAAATCTTTCAAGATATATATAAACTTAAATATAAGCAGGTTATTTAAAAAAAACCGCACTCTACATAAGTGAAAGTTATATTTTACTAATAAATAAATAAAAAGAAAATCAAACCTGTAAAAATTTATAAATCACTTTTTTCCGTCGATAAATTGTCCGTTTTAATCGTTTATAAATCCGATAAAATAACATTTTTGGGTTTTATTTAATGAAAACAATCATATAAAAAATCCTAAATAATTTTGTAAAACATTTTTCACTAACACATAACCCTCTTAAAACAATTTCCTTGCAGAAAACCAGACTTATCCATATAGTTGTCAGAAAAAATAAACTTAACAAATCAATAACAAAAATGACTTTCACATATTTGTTTAAAAAAAACTCACTTAAATTAAGTAATAATTTGAACTAAGAACACAAATTGATTTCACACACACATTTGAAGTGAGTTAACTGTAGTCTGAGTCTTCTGTTGTATTGTTGATGTAAAAATACTGTGAAACTGAGAATCAACTGACTGAATGAATATTAAAATGCATTGAGTTGATCATTGACTTGAGGTACGAACAGACGGACGAACGAACCAGTAACTTCCATACTACAGCCATCATATTCAGTTTAAAAACTGACTAAACGCACATGAGCGCACATCAGGAAATAATTGAATACATTTTTTTTTATTTTACTTTGTTAGCACTGATACTGACTGACTAGGTAAAGTGTATTAACTAGGTAGAAAAAAACAGTTTGCAATATTTTTAGTTCAACTTAACTGTTTAGAAAATAACAAAAAAAAATATTACAATGTAAATAAAAAGTTTGGAACATGTTTTTAACTCGCTTTTTTGAAGTCTGTTTGGGTGGAATTTTTCTATGAGCTAGACACTTGAAATATGGAAGTGTCATAAGTGGATGACAATGCATACAATTGTGGAAAAAAGAGAGACAGATGAAGAAAACGAGAAGACAAAAAAAAGAACAAAACAGCAGAAATAAAAAATAAATGGCGCGCGTCAGAAGTTATACTTCTTTGGCATCATTAAAAACTATTTTTAATTGCAATTGCATATAAATAATTAATTATAATATAGTAATAAAAGGACTGGAGAAAGATAATCAATAAAGCTCAGTTTAAATTTGAAAAATTCAATAAATAAATATATATTTTCTTACATTAAGTGTAATAACAACTGCTTCAATCTTTGCATTTTGAGTGACATTGATGCGCGCGCATCTTAAAATTTCCTTCCCATCATTTTTTCATAACAAGCTTAAAGAAGTATAACTTTAAAAAGAAAATTTTTAATTCGCCCGAAACATTATTTTTATTTTCAGCAAATTAAGACATTTTTAAAAAAAAATAATTTTTTTGGTCCGTTATAAAAACAAAATACACAAAAAATTATTTTTATTTTTTAATTTCCTTATTACTGAGGAAAAAAGAATTTATAATAATTTATGCGGGAAGATAGAATTAAAAGTTTGAAAATTTGTCACGTTTATAAATAATACCGGTATTTTATTTAAAATTTTCCCTAATGTTCTTCGATTTGCTAAAACTTTTTCCGCATGATCCGCAAAAAAATTTATAGACAGTATTGATAAAATTCTCCGCGGTTTCAATAATAATTCCCGATCAAGTCATATTTTACGCGATAATTTCAGAAAATCCATTCCAGCTTAATGGTTATTCCCAGTTATAATATGTGCCAGATCATTTTAAATGCCTGCTGAATTTCATATATTCATTACGGCAACGCTTTAAATTTGATCGTGTTGTTAAATTTCAAAGAACGGAATTATCCCAAAATTTCAAACAGCTTTATCTCTGCGAAAAATAATTTTTATCTGATACATATTTTCTAAGTCATATGAAAGCGAAACCCCCAGATATAATTTATTTTGACTGATACTAGCGTTATCTTTACATTTATATCTAACGTACGATAAATTGTAGTTAAAATTAGTTTTTACAATTTTATTTACGATAAATATTTCCATTTTTTTTTTAATAAAATAATATTAACCAACAAAAGTATCAATATTAATGTGTACTTACTTTTGAGACACATTGTATCATACTATTTATAATATAATATGTTTACTTTATACTACATTGTCATGTTATATAACAATAAATAACATACTGTTAAAATGTTTAAATAATCATAAAAAATAATAAAAGAATATAAAATTAATAATAATAATAATAATTTAATAAAATAATGAATAAATATGGTGTTTCTTGTTGAAAAGAATCAATTATTAGGCCGTAAAAAAAAAAAACAAAAATATGAAATAGTGCATAATAATAATTTTATTATATATAAAAAATATGTTGCATTTTTTATTAATAAAAAATTTGATTTACTTTATCAAATTTCAATTCCTTCACAGAATATTCTTTTTTACGACTTTCTCTATTTATATTTATAGTTTGTTTTGGTTTTTTTGATGATTCATTCAAGTGGGAATTTTTCACTAAGTGTTTGTTAAAGGATTTATCAATTTCTTAAATGTTGACTTTTGTTACCATTATACTATGATCTCAATATTTTTGTATACTAATAGTTTAGGAGTCAAAAGCTTTGAACAATTTAAGTTTCTCATTTGACTTGACTTTTTTTACTGTACTTTAGTTCAATGTGTATAAATTTCGAATTTAGAAATCCAATTTGGAAGACCAATTTTCATTAGAGCTGCCGCCCATTGGTACTTAGCTTTCTCCATGATTGTAACTAGTGCCAACTTCGTAGCGATGGTAAAATAAACTGTTTCTCATTAGTTGTCCCACTTACGACGTCCCCACATAAGATACGTGTATGTACACACCCAATCAAAAAATTCGTTGAATATTTAATACGTTTTTTCCCGTCTCAGTAAAATAACATCATTCAAAATCACCGCAGATAACAGATAATTTTATTGAATTAAAAAAAAAACCACGGGATGTAATAGAAATTTAATTGTGTAATTTTTGTAACGTAAATTTTAGAAAACCGCATAAATTACGAACGAAAATTTTTTACGTAATAAGGTTTAAAAATTATAAGGGGGATATTTATAGGAAATTATGGAAGTAAATCCCATTAAATTGAATATCCTGTGAAAAATACACTATGATAAACAATTCACAGAGCTAAAAAAATATTCCCTGACCGGAAACAATGCGTTGATAAACCCTAGGGAAAGATTCGTAGGATATTTGCGATAAAATTTTGTCATCGAAATTTGCCACAAATTTGGAAAATCGGGAAAATAGAAAATATCTTTAAACTTTTATTACAACTTAATTTTTCCGTAGTATCGGTTCAGTAATTTTCGCGTGAAAGTGTAACAAACAAACTTACATTCACATTTATAACAGTGGGGGATTTATTTTATAATAACATATATTTGTTCATTTGTTTTTTTTTTATAGTAAATATATGTTTAAGTCTATGAATATGGTGTGGTTTGTTTAATTTTAATTAAAACATAATTAAGCTACTCAAATTATAAGGTTCAACATACAAATTTTCAGCTTGAAACTTAACATCTGCAAACAAAGGCGTTAGGACCCTCGGCTACCAAAAAAAATAGTAAACAGTTGATATATTAATTAAGCTTGAATCCCACTTACTAATTGAGTGGATGCCTTAAGTGTCGACTATATTTTTATGATCCTACTCATTTTGCAAAAAAACCTACAAATTCATCATACCATTAAAATATTGTGCAAATTTTTATTTACAAAACGTAGTTTTTTTTATTGACGAATAAAAATTCTCTTACAACAAAACACATTAAAAAAAATGTAAATAATGAACAAATTATTTTAACCTTCAAATGGAGAAAGAAATAAATTTTTGAAAAATTAATAAACTTCTGAACAAAGACGACAATTTCTTTATAATTGTTTGAATAAACACAATTAACAAATTTTTTTTGAAATAAATATATTTTGTTCGTATGGTTCAATATTCATTTATTAGGATAGACCCAAAGTGATTGAATTTTCATGAAAAAAAAAATTTATTGTTAGTTTAAAGTGGTAATTTTCGTAAAACATCATAAAAGGTCTAAACTATTTATTAACTATTAGCAAACAAAAATAATTTAAATATTGGATTTTGATCGAAAATTTTTAGTCCAGTAAACGTAATTTTTTAAAATTATCATTACTCTGTTTATTTTAATGATATTTATAATTATAAATCATTCAAATATTGATAATCATAAGCATAGTATTTAAACAATCAACTCAGTTAGTTTTTATAAAAGCCTGGATTTTAATCGATAATTATTAGTCCAGTAAAGGTAATTTTTTAATCAGTTTTTTGCATTCGACTCAGAAATGCTTTACGAAAAATTTCTACCCATTTTTCAAAAATCTCTAAAAAAATTTTTTAACTCAATATATAATGATTTTCGAGGTGGCCATAAAAATAAATGTAGATTAAAGTTAAAGACTTAAACTGCATTTTTCGAAAATGCTTAATAAAAATAATTTTTGGCTCTAATGTACATTTTGGTCACCAGAACACCCAAAAAATCATCCTAATACACTGAGTTTAAAATTTTTTTTATTCAGAGATTTTAGAGACAAAAATTTTTCAAAATCAAAACGTAATGAATCATACAGACTTTTTTTGTAATGCATTTATTTCTGAGCATAATGCTAATAACTGCATGTCCCTACGTAGGACCTCCTGTATTTTAAAATTGAGGTCTTAACAGTAAAAATGATCTAAATTATTGTTACTTAATAATAATTTCATCACGTTAATATTGTCTTCATATCAGTCTCAGTGTGTTTTGTATGTGCATCAAATGATTACTTTTACGTCAATTGACAAAAGTCATATAACACTAATCTTTAAATCTGAAATCTAATGATTGTTATTGACGCACAGATTAGACTTTGTTTTTATTTATTAGACGTATTTTAGCAAAAAATTTAAAATAAAAAAAATTGTTTTTTGACAAAATTTAATGGCATACTGCCCAAACTAATACAGTATGTATTTTTTTAAATTGAATATATGCTTTCAAAATAGTTAATTCGAAAATACGTATCTTATGCCTATGCGTTCGCCAATGGCGGTGAATAACCTCGGCGATAGGGGGGGGGGCGACCACCCACGGCATTGCGATCTGGAGAACCTTGTTCCTCTTTCTTTTTGGGTAACATAAAAAGCTGTGAATGTAAGGAAAAGTTGTATTTGGTATAATATAAATTTTTTTAAGAAATGTTAAGAAAATTTTGAAAAAACTTTAATAAATTTTTGTGTGTGTTATTTAATAATATTCAGTTAAAAGAAATCACTATGTTCAATTTAAAAAAAATACCACCTGTATAATATAATAGGTGAATCTATGAACGAAATATCCTTGTAAAGATAAAATATTATGATTTAAAGTAAACTTTCATGAACCCGAATGAGTTGGATGTTATTTTAAACAAAGAATGCTTCCAAAAAATATTTGGTCATTTGTTTTTTTTTGTTAATATAAATTTATATTTTGAAATAACCTTCGATGTTTTTAGCATCTGTGTTCAGACAAAAACTGATATCAGACCAATCAAACAATAAAACTTGTTTTATGTATCATCGATCGTATTATTGGAATTTTTTGTTCTTCCGTTTTAGTAGAGCATTTTTGTGAATCAATCCATATAAACGTTGTAATAAATTTGATTATTTCACAATTTTTTATATTTTTATTTTATGTTTACAAGAAATGTTGTTTGAGTGTTGTTGAAATTTGAAATAAAATTTTTTTTCCGATTTTACGCAACTTTCTTCAGGAAGTGGAAAAAAAATCATTAGAGATGAAAAAACTGTTGTTATTTTTCAAGTTTACCGAATAAAATTTATAAAACATTATGATTTAAGAAAATCAAATTTATGTTCCATTTCGATGGCTTTGAATTGGTTGTACTTTGAACAGGATAAAGCCAAAGTTATTGACTTTCAATATTATAATTTATCTGACATTTTTTGTCAGTCGCCTTGAAAATGTCGGCTATTGTAATTTTGTACTAAACATTTTAAATTAATTCATGCTAAGACAAAGTATTTTTAAATTTAATTAGTCTTGTCTAGTATTATACTCGACATACATAATATGTCAGAGTATATTAATTTTAGTCTAAAGTTTGTAACGCTACTTAATATTGACCACACAAACAAAATTTGGGTATACGTGTCCTAATTCGTTTATTTCCGCCTGTCATCACGATAATTCAAAAAGTAAAAGAGATAGCAATCTGAAATTTAGATTACTAAACATAAAAAGTTCTTGAATAAGCAAAATTAGTCTTTTGGGTCTAATGGATTCTTGACCCAACTTTTAAACTATACAATATATAAGAAAAGTTCAAATACAAAAATGTTAAATTCTTTGAAAATAATGTTTTGAGTTCTACACTTATTTTAGCTCAAATTTGGCTAATAAATGCATGTCTGTTCGAACAAAATGTTATATTAAAAGCTACATTAGGCTACATGAAACTGAGGTTGGAATTGGTCCACTTGGTATATTGAACGCACCCTAAATCGAATGTAATTTTTAAGATTTATATTTTATCCACTGAATTTCAAAATTTTCTTAATCCGGTCCTGTTTAAATACACAAATTATTATTTTTATTATTATTATTATACTGCTAATACGTCTATTATTCTCGAAAATTTCTAAAAATAAGGAGGAATTACTTTTAACTCGTTTTAAACCCGTAAATTTATTATTATAATATATGGTTTTGAAAATACTTATTTGAACAGGTTCTTTTTTATAATCCTTTTTTATTTGAAAAGTACAAGTGTGATATTCTACAAGTGTATTTATTACAGGTGACAGGTACTTAAAACTAGAATAAAGTCAGTCAAGTACATTATATACATAACAAATTGGGGTTCAGTTGACTGTATTAGATATAAATTATTATCGCTATTTGATGGTAGAAATGAAAATTTAAATAAAATGCTGTAAACAGGATGTCTAGTAAGTCTCAACATCAAAATTTTCTGAATTTTTCAGGTCTCACCTTTTAGATCAGGGTAGAAACCTGAAAATGGTAAAAAGTGAAAAAATAATTAAAAATATTATCCCAAAAATTAAAATCGGGAATGTCATTATATATTTATGGTTGTACAAGTCCCGAAAACTGAATGCAATCTTTTTCATATGCAGTAATAAAAATAAATTTTAAATGGCCAAATATATATTGATGAATAATATATAAATTATTTATCATTTGGCAACGGAACCCTAATAATAGCGAATAAAAACGACAGGTATCAGACGAAATATTTTACAATTTGTAGCGCCAGACTGATTGGAATAAATCTTAATACCCTGTCTCTAGTCATGTTTACAGTTAAAGCTGCAGGTATATTCGATTCCAAAAAAAACTTTTGTTTTGAGAGCCAAAAAATCAAAAATATGGACACATTTTACTTGAACCAAAAACTTATACATTTTTTGAAAATTCAAGAAAATCGATTTGTTCCAAGTTTAATTCGAGTTTGACATTTTAAGGAATCAAATTTAAAATTGAATTGTGAGAATTGAAAAATTATAATGTATATTAAATGTAATTTATGTCAACAGCTTGTTAGAATCACTGTCCTTATATATAAAAGCTTGTGCTTCTAATAGCTGTGAATAAACCGTCTTAACACTTGTTACGAGTAGAAATACGGTCATGGTTTTTTGCATACTCAAGTACTTCCAAAACCTCTTTAAAAGGACGAATGAATATAGGTGAAATATGACAATTAGTATTTTGTAAATATTTTTAAGAAATGTGTCAAGAGTCTAACAATAAATAAATATTTATATTTTTTTTTTTATTTTTGAAATAATTGATGATTTAAATATGATTAATAAATATTTATATTGAAAATATAAGAAAAATATTGATTTAATAAATATCGTGTATTTTACATTTTTGTAAAATTTTACTACATTGTACAAAGCTAAAGGAATAATATGTTTTAAAAAAGGACTGTAAAAGAAGCACTTAAGAGAGATTTTATAAAAATGACGTTTACTTGACAAGAAGGACACTCTGAAAATAATTTAAACTAACAATATTAATAGTCCGGGGTAAGCCTTCTTCTCAATGGGTTTTATTTAAAATTTTTCCATTTCCCAAACAATGTATTAAAAATTGTAATCTCGATGTAATTAGTATATAAGATGATGTATTATAGATAAAGCTTAGGGTAGGTACTATAAAATTATCAAACTAAAACCGTGAGCCGAGTTCCGAAAAAGAAAATGGATCATTTTTTAAATTGATCGTACAAGGAAGTTATGCAGTATACCAATTAAAATTTTGAAAAACAATAAAAAAATTTTATTTTATTTTGTGAAAGAAAATATTTACCAAAGTATGTATTTTTTTATATCTTCAAATACTTTATATATGTCAATGGAAAATATATGTCAAAAATAATTTTATCATTTGTTTGGAAATTTATTTTTTAATTGGGTCATTACTACATCAAAAAAAATATTTTTGAAATAATGTACCAACATTAATAATTCGAGAATTTGTTCATAACTTGATTAAGTAATAAATTCGGAAAATTTGATAAATTAATTAAAAAAATATTAAATAATAAAACTAATTATTAAATTTAATAATAGATCCTTCATATATCCTGTTAATTAACTCGATTTTTAAGCTATTACCAAAAAAAATTGCCGAAGGTAATTCTTATTTGAACGCATGACGTCAAAGATAATAATTTTTTCACCGTAACTTGAAACTTTGTCCCCTTAAATAGGTAATTTCCCATTCAACATTTTAATAACCTCTTGAAAAAAAAAAAATATATTCATAATGGAGAAATATAATTTTTGGGGTACACAGTCAGCCTAAAAGTTAAATAAAAACCAAAATGTACATTGGTATATGACACTAATATCGTATGAAACAGGTATACATATAAAAATTATGAGTTACGGGTTTCCTACACCAAATACCAGGTGCTCGTAAAATAAAGTCGTGTGAAGCGTCGCACAATTTTTTTTCGTTAAAAACAATCTAATAAACTTACTAAATTTAATTATTCGCAATTAGTCGTTAATAAATATAAACAAACTTAAGTACTATGTCATAATTTAATCAAATAGTTATAGCTTTAAGTGTACACACATACATATAGTATTAGGTAATATACAAATCAAGGTAATCTTCATATTCATCAACATGAAATAATTTACTTTTTTATTTTTATGTATTTAAGTAAATAAATGTCTGATTCAATTACATTCTAGAAATTATTCATGAAATAAAGAGACAAAACATAACAACAAGAAGTCGACCTATAAGAAAGAACTTCTAATTATTAAATGCTTTATTTTTATAAAAACAACTTTCTTATTTGATTTATGATCAATAAACAATTAATGTGATTCGAATTAAGAATAAACAAGAAATAATTATAATATCATAACAAAATTAAATAACTATCATGTAACCGCAAATTTTAAAGTAAATCGAATCTTAAGTTTGTCTAAATTTTAATATGAACATTATCAACTCGAGAACACGATTTTGCGAATTAATTTCTATGTTTGCAAACCCCTGACTCCCAATTAATTTTATTTCCTTTGTATTCAATAACGTATTTCGACTACCAAATAGTCAACATCAGCATGGAATTATGGTGACTTTGTAGTCAAAATATTTATAAAATAGAAAAAAATTTGATTTAGAAAATTAGGACAAAAATCTAAATTTGTAGCTTCTTTTTATAAATCTCATTCTGAGTTTCACCCGCGTAGTTCCCGTTCCAATGAGAATATAAGTATAAAAAAAGTAACCTACCTACGTCACCCGGGGATAGTGTAACTTCCCAATGGTGAAAGAATTTTGCAAATCGATCCAGGTAGTTTTTAAGTATATTCGTTACATACAAAAATACAAACATTTCCTCTTTATAATATTAGTATAGATATAATTTATATGAGCCTCTAACACTTCTGAAAATTTGGCTACCATTTCTAAAAAAATTTTCAATAAGTGTCAGTGCAAAGAAAATAATCATCGAACAATTAATTCAATGCCAAATGTAAATATTGAAAACATTATTACTGTCATTATTGAATGAAGATTATTTTAAAACGAAACTAATAAAAATAATTTTCCATGTTTTCCATGCATACAAAATAAAATTTTATTTAAATATTATAATAAATATATATCAAAAAACTGTTGAAGTATTAAGAAGACCTTGTACAAAATTGAATTTTCATATTAAAATTTCAATGCCAAACACATTACATTGTAGTATAAAGAATAATAAATATATTAGCAATGGAAAAACTAAGATGAAAATATATTGTTGGAATTTTCACATACACAATAATATTGTTTATATGGATGGAAATTACTTAAAATAGATCAAGGAAAATTATTTCTAAATATTTTCTTATCTCATCTGATGATAAATATATTAAGAAAAGTTGTGAAAAATATTAGAGTCGTCAAAATAAATAACCAGGGCTGGTAATTCTAGGACATTTAGGAAATGCGCAATATAATTTGTAGTAGGAGAATCCACAATTTTAAATAGGGATTTAGTCGAACATCGTAAGGATGATTTGAATTGCTAGTTGATCTTTTCAAAATTAAAAAGATTGTGCAAAAATTTAAGCATCAAATTTTCGTTTATAATGTTTCATACTTATTTCAACGGGTTCCCCATAAAACCGAGTTCAATGAACTTTTTCATTGAAAAACACAGTACACATTAATTTCATTTTATATATATTTAATGATTTTTAAATTGAATTTTTGTATTTTTCCCCCGAATTATTGACTAAAGTTTTTCCAAGTAATGATTTTACAAAATATACTTGAAAACTGTTTACTTAAAAAAAAGTTTTTTAATTTTACCTTTCAATCAAAATATAAATACAATATCGAAAAAACATACCGAAAGTTCGATGTAATGGCATTAAGGAAGGAAGAACAAAAAAAAAAAACGTTTATTTTAAAAGACGTGAAAATAAAATATATTTCAAACAAAATTAAAAATCAATTTTGTTTTAAAATGTTTATACAGTTGATATAACATTTATGTGATGTAATTGCCTATATGTTGATAGTAATGGAATGAAATTGAACGTGTTAGCTTGTCTGCCAGTCAAGTATTATACACCAGGAGATCGAAGTACTACCATAGATAAAAGATTTTTAATGTTTATTATTCAATTTTTTGACTATAAATACTAAAAACTGTCCGTTAAAATAACGAATTTGTTAATGAGTTTCTGAGTTTTCAACGACTTCCTTCGAGTTCTTTGCGTGCAAAGATTAAATTAAGAGATTGTCTTTGTAATAGATGTTTCATTTTTGGTGAAAAATAGACATTTCAAAAGATAATTTTCGTTTTAATAAACTTCAGTATAATTATTTTAATTAATTAAAACTTGAATGTAAATGTCTCCCTCTATATCATATTCATCAAACATACATATAGTAATGTAAATAATTTCAACATCTACTTTATCAACACATTATAAAACTATTAGTAGTTTCAGATTTCAAACATAGATTACACTGTATGTCTATTCTATCCTATCTTTTTAATTAATATTCTTTAGTTCTTTAGAACTCTGTTTACTTTTTACATTAGAACGAAGACAACGAAATGTAATTAAAATTATAATTATATTACGGTATCATCATTTTCACTGTTTGTTTTAAATACTAGGGAGGAATTTTCATACAATTTTCCATGTAGTTAGGTCAAGTTATAATTAAGTTCAATAAAAAATGACTCACTGTAAATATTGAGATTTTGTTTATTATATTCGACATATATGGTATGTTACGAGTATACCAATTTTAGTGGAAAGTTTGTAACGCTAGAAAATGTTGACCTCACAAAGTAAAGGTGTTCACGGAATTACCTAATTAGTTCATTTTTACTTGTTCGTGTGACCGCCATTAATATAACTCAAAAAATAAAAGAGATAGCAAAAAATTTTGATGTCTTAAAACAAAATTTGTTTGGAATATTTTTTCTAGCTAAAAATTATCTAATAAATACATATGATAATATAATTAATTCAGCCGTTTGGAGCTGGCCGCCAGACAAAGAAAATCTGAAAGATATCCCCTAGGTATTTCTGCATCCTCGATAACGTGTAGACAAAATTCTATGATTCTCGGTTGAATAGTTAAGACGTGAAAACGTAACAATCAGAGTCATTGAATTAGTGAAGTTTGACTGGGCCATTTGATTGTTTGACTGGACCATCATACATCATTTGACTGGACTATAAATCAAGTTTGTTCGGATGCTATACCAGAATATATTAAAAAAATACAGGCGTGTTTTAATTTCAATGACAGCTTTATTATTAATAATTAATAAATTTATTTTTTAGCAACGGATATTTCTATTCCCTAGAGAACTCAATAATTAGAGCATTAACTAACTAATCCTTCAAACAATGTAGCAAAATAAAATATCGACAAAAAGAGAAAGTCAAGGAGATTTTCTTCATTAATTCGAGGTTAAATTCTTAGTTTATATAATTTTTCACAAATAATATCTGACAAGGACATTTCCAAATAGGCCTGAAGTTCCTTGAGGTAGGAAAAAGGAACAGCTTTATCTCTCGTCAGCTTTTGTTCTGACTCCAGACCTTCCCTTCTTCCTGTCGCGTTTTCCTCTCTACTATTCGTCTCTAGGTCTACGGTAATTAGGATCCTGTCCTAATTCAGCCACACATATGTCGTTAAGCACAATAAAGCTGCGCTAAAGTACAGTAAGATCGATTGAAATTTATTAAGTCGTACATTAATTCGAATGTATTTCAGCAAATAATTGAATACGAGAACAATACAATGGGGAAAAATAGCACTCGTAGTCCATAAACAAAGGAAGCATGGTATTTTTATGCTCTTGAATTAATCAAATACATATATTGGTATTTTTTTAAACAATAATAAATTATTATTATTATTTATTATTTTCCTCAATAATCTTGAGTAAATATTTACTTTGTATGTTTTTAATCCATAAATGGTATCAAAATCAGTAACCAGTTCAGTCAACCACTAGTCATGGTAATTAAAACAAAAAGATTTTCCTTCTTGGTCATAAATAAAACATAACATTACGTACAATTTATGTAGTTTTTTTTTTTTTGTATAAAAATAATATTTAAAAAAATGTTATGACAAGATACAACAATATTGTACAATATAAAACAATACGCATTTTAGTACGGTAGCTTGTTGATTGTTTAGTAGACAAAATTGCCTTACTAAAAAAAAATTGTCAAAGGTAAAAGTCTTTTTTGACGGATAATACGGGGTTTAATTTTAAAAAGCTTTTTGTGATATCATTAAAAAAAAAAACCCAAAATTTGAATTGCAGTTTATGGGTTTTCTAAGGTAATTGAAGTCTAGAAGTATTATATTAATTTTAAGAATGGATAAAACCGGGTAAGTGGCCAAGAGAGTAAGGCCTCTAATACTTTCACCCATTTGACTTCTAAGACTGGAGGTTGTAGGTTCGAATCTAGGCAAAAACAGAGCAATCACACTGTCGTCGCTTGGATAAGAACGAAGTAATCGGCTCCACCAAGAACATAATTACAATAATATTGTCACCTTGTGTTAGAAGGAAACCTTTCTTTCTTTGCCTTTAGCGATGGAGTGTTCTAAAAGAGCACTCCAAATTACCATTGAAAACATAAAAACACGAATTGAATCAGACATGCTTCTGGACTATATTGAACCTCATGGGATCAAATTTAATAAATTATATTTTTTGTTATGATTAATTTGTATTTTTATACAAACATGGTTTTAAATTATAAATAATTTATTAAATATTTTATTTTTATTTTAATTATTTATTTAATTAAAACACTCAGTTTCCGGATTGTGAAAATTGTTGGAGGAGTTGAAAATTTATTACATATTTGGTAAAATATGATCAGTACTGTCTCAGATTTTATGCTGAAGGTCTTTAAATTATTTTATTTTCAAATAAACACAGGCATTTTCCAAAACTAAGCAAACACTTAAGGATGATCGAAAAATTCCCTGTATGCCAAAAATTGACGATTTCCACAGAAAAAAAAATTGGTAAACGTTTCCTGTCCCTTTCAAAAGTTATTGGGGTAATAACTTGAAAAAAATTGCAAAATTGCTCAACAAAAACTGCTATAACTTTTGAAAAGGCTCATTAATTTCTCCTCAATTTTCTTTTGCACTCGACTTAATTGTGGAAATATGGTGCAATGTTTTGAATGAATTCTTAATGTTTGAAAAATTTTCTAATACTTGTCTAATCACTGTTTTTTTCAACAAAAGATTAAGAATTCATAAAATATGAATCCCCAAATTTTGCATAAATTAAAATTTAATTTATTTTTACTACTGTCATAAATATTTGAAATAATAAGGAAATAAATTAATTATTTTGGAGGTTTTCAGTTTGAAAATTAAAATACTTATATAACACAAAACCCGGATATGGTCATTATATTGTACAAAACGTTTGTTTTTTTCCTGTTTTAAAAACCTTTTTGTGTGTGAATATTTCTCAATCTACCAGACCAAATAATTGCAGTCGCGTGCCTTATAAAATAAACAAGTTAAGGGCCAAGGATGCCATGATGATTTATTTTAAATTTTAATTAATTTTTATTTATAGATAATTAATAATTATTAATGAATTTAAATTCAATTTATTCTAATAAAATATTTCACATGATCTTAATTTTTGTGTGTGGCCTTAATAACCAACGTTTATTTGAAATTGAATCTATGAATCAAAATTTTATATATAAGCTGTTACTGTTAAATGTAGCCATTGATATTATTAAAACCTTATTTCCTATACTTTTTATACTTGGCATATATAAAATATCAGAGTTGGTATATTAATTTTCGTTTGAAACGCTAGAAAATCTTGACTACACTTACAAAACATTGGTACAGAGGTGTTAATAGAATCACCTAATTTGGTGTATTTTTATCCGAATATCGGCCTGTCATTAAGATAACTCAAAAATTAAAAAGATATTATGGTGGTGTCCGTCAATTTGAAGTATAAAATCGAAAATTCTACGGACTACGAAAAACAAAAACAGCTTACAGAATCGATGAGCTTATACTAATGAAAATTGACAGTCATTTCATGGCATTTGTGAGGTTAAATATTCCATCTTTTTTGTATTTTCATTTAAATTTTTTGAAGTAAAACTTCTTCAGACTTGCTTGACTGAACTGGTGAATGCGTGACTAGAGCGTGATGATTAAATTTACTGTCTCAGTGATATTCGGAAGGCATTTGATCATTAGTATCGGGTGTCAGCTATCCTTACCAATGGTTTTCCATTTGGTTTGCACAAAGTGAATACTAGGATAGTTCTTTATAAAATCAGCCATAGCTGCATACCTTCCCCTTTCCTTCATATTTTTTCACTTATTCTGTACAATTATGTATTGTTTAAAAAAACAGGAATGAATAAAGAATTGAATTGAATTGAACGAAAAGTGTGATAGGACGAGGCGAATGGAAATTGAGAGGGAGATATCAGTTAGTGAAGATAGAGAGAGAGTATATAAATGGAACTAAATAAGTTTAACTTCAATCGTATGGTCTAAAGTACACACGTATTTTTTTGTACATAGGACGTTATAATTTAAACAGATTGAATTTGAGGCTCATCTCTAAAGTAACAACGTGTATCATAATTTAACCATCATTCATAATAATTTGTAAATTTTTTTTTTAAAGTTAATAATTTATTTGACCTTAATTACGAAATTTTTTGGGCTATTAAAAACAAAATCGTTCAGTTATTAGCATATTCAATTTTTTTATAGGCATTAAATTTTTCATATGTTTCTCTAATTGATTTTAGATACCAAAAATAGTTAATTCTTTTTTTTTTTTTTTTTCAAAAAAAAAATTATTTTAACACTTACATTACTGCAAAAGGGAAACTGTATTAAATTTTATTTACCTGCAACAAAAAGAAAAACCGTTTATTAAAACAAATTCATTGAAGTATAAAAATCGGCGAATTATTACCAAAAATTATTCCAACTCAAACTTTGTATTTAAAATTTTTAAGTTTTTATTTTTATACAAATAAAGTAATTTACCAAATGTTTAAAAATAAAATAATGAGTCCTCTAAAATTCTACTAAATCGTTTATTTACTTAAATTAATTTTTAATAATCATAATAATTATTTAAAATGAAAAATCTCGTCAATAAATTTGTCCTTGATAAAATGATTTTTTTGTATGATTTGTTCTATAAGTTTCAAATGAATATAAAATAAATATAATTATAATTAAAAAATATTTTCACATGAAAATCATTATAACACAAAAACATTATTCATTTCGTCATACAAAAAAAAAAAAAAAAAAAATTGTAATTTTAACTTTGTACGTATTGTAATTAAAATTATTGATTATAGAAATTAATGTATATATTGTATATGAAAAAGTTTTTTTTTGTAGTCGAAATACGTATTTATAAAACACACAAAATATTTTTGATCTATTGAGTCAAAAAATCGAAATTTAATCTAAACTTAACAAGTGGATTTTAGACTAGTAAATTAAAAATAGGGATTTAAACAATGAATTTTACGGAATTGAAGTAAAATATGTAAAAAAGGGTAATTTACTTTCTTCCTATCAATGTGTTCTTTCTTTGATTATCATAAAGATATTTGCTTAGTTTTAAACTATTATCAATCATAGATGAATTAAATTGAATACCGGAAGGAATATAAAACAAGTTGATTTTATAACAACATGGACACATAGTGATGACGTTTTATGATTGCAACCAAAACACGCGATCTTCTTGAAAACATGACATAGAATTAAATGTGTCTACAATTGTACATAATAATACATACATTCATATTATGATTATTTAGTTTTTTTTTTAGTCACGAGGCTACTAACAATGACCGTCATCAAATATCATACATGACCTTCAATAAAAAAAATGTGCAATGTGCTATTAGTTAGAATAGACGTGAGTCTATTTCTATATGGATAAATAATTCGAGATCGTATCTTATTTAAATCCGAATAAAAAATTTTATGGGAAGTGTATGAGTTTTTGCAGATGTTTGATTTGAAGTCTAATGCCCTTGAAACGTAAAAATATATCAAAATTCGAACCCGATACAAGAACTTTAAAAATTCAGAAATTTAATTAATTAAATTTATTGACTGTGTTGAGTCAATTCTTCTCCAGTCCTTTTATTATTTTATTGTAATTAATTATTTGCATGCAATTAAAAATTGTTTTATAATGATGTCAAAGAAGTATAACTTGTGACGCGCGTACATAACGTACACACAGCCATTTGTGTGTATGTGTGTGTGTAAATAGTAACGCATAATAATGTGTCATATCAATAAAAATTAGTATTATGATATGACAATAATAAATAAATCATTTTTACATATAAAAATTTATAATACAATTTTTTATTGTAAACAAATAAAAATATTTTTCTATTAAAAAAAAAACGTAATATTATTTTGATGATTTTATTAAAAATTTATATCATAATTTTATTTTTTATTCAATTAAAAAAAAAGAATTATATTCTGTGAAAAACAATAAATTTAATAAATACAATAAGCGATAAAATAAATAGCTTGTGACATAACTATTAAAATTAGTCTTTTTTTTTTTGTGAAAAACAATTATATTATTATTAAATATAAATTTAATAAAAATATTTTGCATAATTATTTGTAATAAATGTCATTAAACAAAATAAAATTATTATTTAATAATATCAATAAATGATAATATTTACGTCAGATATATTTTATATATTATAAAGGCATATTTATACTACGACATAAAGTTGAAAAATATTTATACATAAAAATTTGATTTTAAATATATATTTTAACCAATTCTCAGACGACTTTTTTTAACTTTTTGTACATTAAAAATAAAATAACAGAGTGGACCCAATGAATCTACGGCCCCACTTTTAAACTATAAATGATAGAAGAACAATTACAAGACAAGAAAGTTTGTTTTCTGAAAAAAAAAAAAACTTTTGATGGAAACTTTGGAATCCCGTAAAATGTTTGTAATTATAAAATTTGTAAAATTATATATGTATTTATGAATTACATTTTACGAAATAATGTTTTAAACAAAAGTTGTTTATTTTCAATTCTATCTTTTTAAAATAAAATTTAATCTTGTTTATGGTGATTGTTTAAATATTCATCTTTAAATCTAAATAATTCAACTATTGATTTTTTCGTTTTAATATTCTGATCGGCTACCTAATATGCGCGACTCCATATAGCGAGCTAAGATTTGGAGGAGGTACTCAACAAAGGTATCTTCCATATGTTAATCTGACGCATTCGAGTAAATTCGAATATCGTCGCTTGGACTTTTTCCTACTATATGGATCTCTTGATCAAGCTTATAAGACAATCTGACTCATCTCACATTGACACCCTTATATATGTGAATATACTTTTAGTAAACCCACCTCTTTGTTACATACGTATTTATTTAAGTAAATAAAATAAGTACATATATATAAAAAAATATTTAATGAATAAACAAATATTGACAAAATATTATCATTAAATAATTTCAACAAATCTAAAAAATTTTCCTAGTGATTTTAAAGACCTTACACATATTAGCTTCGCATGTTTATTGCATCATAATTTATTTAAATATAATATTTGTTGTTTTTTTTTTCATTTTCAAGAACTTTAAAAACACTCACTAGTATTGATAATGAAATTAAAACAATAATGTTATTAGAATTTATTGATAATTGGTAAATATTGATTAGAAACTGATTAACAAATATGACGCATGTAAAAGATTAAATTTTCCAAAAATAAAATTTGATAGAACAAACTTCAAGTTTAACTAATTAAATTCGCTGAAAAATATTGAAACTTTGTAGATTAAAGCTTTTAATGATTTACGATTACGATTTGAAAAAAATTCAAATTATAGCACTAGGAAGCCATTTAGTATAGACCTAAGTTGTTGAATAAATTTAGTGATCCAATTTAATTGACTGTAAGAGTACCTATCTTACATAAATATAAAAAGCTTTTAATACATAGAATTAAAATTAATTGGGTCACAAAATATTGTTTGTTAGTTTTACAGAATTTTTTTATTTTATAAATGAAATACTTTTTAGAAAACAAAAAAGTTCTTTTATGGGGATTAATTTGAAATACAAGTTTTAGTTCTCTTCTAAACTTTGTTGTAAATTTTAATTAGGAAAATTATTTGGCAACTGTTTATTCAAGTGATTAAATAAAATATTTTTGTTAGTTTTCTCTCATTATTTTCCTTTATGAATAATAAATAGAAAATTTAAAGTGAAAAATAACATTTTCATAAATTAAAAACTTTTAAAATGTATCTATTTTTTTAATTCTTAATCTATACAAGAAAATTTTTATTTTAAAGATAATTTTCCATAAAAATCATTCTTAAAAATAAAATAATATTATTCTTTTATATCAAATTTCCCAGTTATTTTCATTTTACCTGTGTACAAACGATCGCAACCAAATTACATAATTAAAATTATTGAATTTTCTACGAAAAAAGAAAAGACGTTTAATTGTAAAAATCCCATTTACTAAGATCAATAAAATACGTCAATAATTAAACACATCATCATAATATTTTTTTAAAGCTATAAAAAATTATTATTGTTATAAAAAACACTTGAAATTTAAGAAAACAAAGTTGCATCAAACGGATGTTTAAATATTACATGTTGTGATTAAGCAGTATTTTACACAAGAGTTCACGATACTAAATAAGAGCAACTTGATAAAAAAGAGCAACTTGAGAGTCTATTAGATTTTGAAGATTCGATGATACAAAAAAAAAGGCCATATGATGCACCCTTTCATCAGTGGGGGCAAGCAACTTCTGAAGTCGCTAAATTCAAAAAAATCGGATACAATGCGAATTCTTGACGACTTTTGGAAAATGGCAAAAAAAACCTTTGAAATCGAGCGTGTAAAATTATCATTGGCTCATTGGTCACGCGGCCTAGGTTGATGTCTTAAACGTGTGCTTCCAAAATCTGATGATAATTTCCTTGGAGTTCTCTTAATCAGAGGCCTGGAACGCATTATGTTGTGTCAAGTTAAGTAATCGCGAGACAATCGATGGACTGAATAGCATACAATTTAACTAGAGAAGACAGCGTCCAGGGAAAAGTTATGAAATACTGATAAAAGCTCGTATACAAAGGACGAAACCAGCTCAAAATAGATCCCAATGGTGTCTGATGAGAGACTTCTTTACCCCAAACAAGTGAACCGATAATTAAGGCTTTATTATTATTCATCTCTTAATCAGACGAGATTTACTTTCCCACCAAACTTGTGACCACCATCATCTTAATTTCGGCCACGATTATTATTTGCTCAATTAAATACCCAAAACTCCTCCGTGGACTCCCTTACTATAATGATTTGTATGATGCTAGTTGTGTTAGGACAGTTACAGATAAACAAAGATAAGAATATGAATAAAATAATAAGTGTAAAAAAAAACAGAAAAATATTTCATCACAATACGAACGATATGATATCATAATAATTAAAATATTAATGATAATTATAGCTGTGTGTGATCTGTTGACCTCACTCACGCGTATTACTAATTGTTAGCCTGTGTTTTGTATTTTTTTTATAAATTAATACACTACTCCTCTGGCCCAAAATTATATAGTTAATTTCCTGAATTATATTAACTTGCATTATCAATTTTGATCAAAAATTCCCATTTCAAAAATGATTACTCCGCTAAGGCTTTTAAGCGTTATAAACTTTACACTAAATTTAATACACATAGTACTCTGACATAGTATAAAAAGCTATTTACTTTCTGCTTAGGTTATTGTACGATGGATTATTAATTCTTACATCTATATAATTATAATAATAATAATTTTATGTATCAAATACATAATTTACATTACATTAGAATTACAAAATATAGTGTTCGATTGAATTTGTTAGTTGTTAATATTTATTTATTTATGTATATGTAATAAATATTATGAGAGATATTAATTAAATAAATATATTTATAGTAGTATATTGTTTAATTGTGTGTGTATATATTAATAATATGTGAGATTATATTTGTATATTTTTAAAACTATTTAAATATTATTTACGTCATTCGTATTATAACTATTTTGAATTTATTAATAAATAAAATAAATATTGAATTGAATATCATCAATAATCATTTACTAACCGCAATTAAGTTTAATTAAATTTATTTAACCAAATCTCAAAAAATTCCTCCCAAAATGCTCTATCAGGATTCGTATTTGATCCAGTGATCAGGTAATTATTTAATTAATTATTTTCCTTATATCTCCAGCTAATTAATGCTTTTTTCTATATTTTTTAAATTAAATAAATTGCTCCCGATTTGTTCTGTCGATATTAATCCATTTGATTCAGCAATTACTTTTATTTATGCATAATTATGTTAAAATTATTAATTACAATTTAAAAAGTCACCATAAGACTATCTATATCCTATGAATTTATCAAAAATAAATTTTATTATCTCTTCACGTGACCAATTTTTAAGTGCATATATGAGATATAATAAATTTCATATCTAAAAAGCTATGTTTATTGTTTTGTATTTCTTAAAAATTTAAAAAAATAATGTCGCTTCCATGTGTTTCTCTAGACTGATTAAATATTCAAAGTTTATCAATTTGTTCATTTATTTTCATGAACTGAATTTTAAATTTAATTTTACTTCAATAATTTTTTTTTGAGAATAGTATGTTAATTATTTGAAATTAAGAAATATATAATTATTTTAAAATTAATCTCAAGGACACATCAAAAATAAAATCAGTTCAGTCTCCTCAATTTTTTATAAAATGATTTATCCAATGATATTGAAATGAAATTGATCTAACAAATTTTCAAATATTTCAACTGTTCTTGAAAACTAATAACCTCTTTCAAAAATTCATATATAAAAAATTGGGTAAATTATTGCAAAAGATTAACAAATATTAAGAAAATTTAAAAAAAATGTTGTACCAATGTTAAATAGACCTTAAAGAAACCATGTGATTTTTTTTGTATTAACAAAATATTACACAATTTCAAATATTTCGAAATTATTTAAAAAAAAAAGAGTAATCTCGTTAATGAGAAATGTTGAATACTTTGAAATAATGAGATGTAGAAAATGATTTATTGATTGGTAGACAAATTAGATAACCTTCAATAAAACAAAGCAATTATTTTTATTGAACAATTGACATAAATTTAAGGTGTTTCAAGATTATTGAAAATTTGATAAATCGTACAAATATTGAATATCTCTACATATATAATATGTTAGAGTATATTAATTTTAGTGTAAAGTTTGTAAAACTACCTAATATTGAAATTAAATTATATGTCGAGTATCGAAACAAATAACTCGGTTAGTTGTTATCTTCACTTGTTTATAACTGTTTTGGAAACGCATATGAGGGAAAATTCTAGAAAATGACGCGAATTAATTTCCTCCGTATGATTTCGAAAATGTTTAATATGTCACAGTTATTATATTTTACAAATAAAAAAGGTGATATCGGCCATTTTAACAAAATAAGATATCCGTTGACCGACAAAGAACATTTTTGTGTATATTATTCATCGCCTGTTCAAAAAAACTTTGGAATAATGAGTCATTACACAGAAATTACACAAATTATTTTGTAAGCTAATGTCTTCTATGGTAGATTAAATCTCTTGAAACTCCTTAACAACATACAAATAACATCAATAACAAACATTGATTTAACACTCAAGTTAAATGTTTTGTAAGAGTGTATCTCAATCTACAAGAGCATTCAAAAGTTATCACCCTATAAGATATTAAAACACATGAGGCTATCGATTTATTATTAACGGAATCAATAAAGAAATATCGAATATAAGAATCGACAAATAAATAATAAATTAATTATACCAAAAAAAACCAATCTGAGTACTTGCTTAAATTTTACGAGATTTTTGTGTTAGAATAGAATCCAGAAAATCGTCCAAAAATCCAAAAAAATTATTTTCACTGTTTTTGAGTTTTTTAGGGTAATTTAGGTCTAAGAAAACCAAAAATAACATTTATTTTACAATTGGATGGTTAACTTCTGAGATATCACTTTAAATCGGTACGAGATAATATCCATTTAACGATTGGATATGTACTTTTTGAGATATTACCTAAAATCTCCACCGAAGACCAATATCTTGTACCAATTTAAAGCGATATCTCAGAAATTAATTATCCAATTGTAAAATAAATATTTTTTAGACCTTAATTACCCTAGAAATCTCCAAAACAGTGTAAATAATTTTATTTGGACACATAAAAACCGTTTATAATGACAGAGTTAGTAGTTAATGAATGATGAGTTTTGTAATACCCGGTAGTATTATTGCATTATAACTGTTGACAAAGTTGTTCACCTTCGTACAATAAATACATTATTATTAAAATAAACTTACCTAAATATGTGTAGTAAATTTATCCATATATATATATATATTTATTTTTATATACATTGTAATAAAATCATATACAAAATTTACTTATTTTACAAAATTACCTTTTTTTTTACACAAATAATATAATAATTATTATACGATTATTATTACAACACATTTTATAGTAAAGTAAAGTTACCTTAAGCTATAAATTATTACATACAAAGCCATTAACTTTACACACTCAAAATCATTGTTTGTTTTTATTAATAAAATAATTTTTATATATTCTGTTTTTTTTTAAGGTAGTTGATACGCAACAGTCACAATATTTCAAAGTAAATGCTTTAAAAAACCTAGTAAAGTTTTAAAGTGAGTCTCATTTATTAACACTAGCAGACTCGGCCACTCGTTGCTGTGACAATTTTTACCTACCTGTATTTGTTGGGACATACTAGGTATTTGGTATGGGTCATTTGGTAATTCCGGACCGGCCAATAGCCTTGGCTACGAATCACAGAAATGTACGAAACACGTGACACGAAATCCCTTTCATTTAAATGACATTGACAATACAGGAAAATGTACAACCGTCTTAGTTTAAGTGTTGATTGGTAATTTAGAGTAGGTAGGGACAGCCCGCATAAGAGACGGGCGAAGAACAACACGTATATTCTAGATACCGTATTACCGGTGATCGATGCCGAACTAAGATTCATCCAATGAAACGATGGCGCGACGAAAATGGTCAGTCCAAGTGGTCAGTTGGCAAGACAAGCTCTGAATAGGAAACAATGGCGTCTGATAGACGAGGTATTTATCCAATCTTTTTAGGCATTATTATTATTTGAGACAGCATGGTCAAATTTATATTAAAGTAGAGTTTATGAACGCCTTTAATAATGAACTGTTTGGATGCAATTGACGCATCAACCACCTTAACGTATTTATGTTTTGTGTGTTGTCTAATAAACAAGGTTAACTTTCATGTTTACAACAATACAAAACAAAAACTTTTATTTTCATTGTAAAAATACACACAAATGAAATAAATTCATCTATTGTGTTTCATTTAATTCATTTTTTTTTTTATTTTAATTTCAAAATAGTTAAATTTTATTTATAGTGTTGTGTATTGTTAGAAATAGACAAATTTTTAAATAGTGTATTTATTTTTTATATAAAAAAATCCTTTAACTCAATTAAAAATACACACGCAATTTTCTCATATAATTTATTCAGCTAGACAGTTCATTAGAAAAGGTCTACTGGGAAATGAATTTGCTCTCAATATATATTTATAAACTGATAAAAGCTTTTTAGACCAGGGTAGAAGCCTTAAAAAAGATATAAAACCCTACTATAGTAGGAAATGGAAGAATATAATTTATGGGCGATCTGTGGTTGGCAAGTGGAAGAGGGTGAATTTTTATGGGTAAAACACGGTTTACCTCGATTTACGGTAAAACTACAACTCCTATGGAAAAAAAGTTAATTAACAAAGTTGTAGGTAATAAAAAAAAATCTACAACTTTTGTATTTACACTATTATACACGCAAAAAAATGAGGGTGCATTTTTTAATTTATTGATATAAGAATATATCAATTTTTCACATAAATTTTTGAGCTTATATGAAAACAGTGTTAATACAAAAGTTGTAGATCTTTTTATTACCAACAACATTGCTAATTAACTTTTTTGCATTAGGATTTGTAGTTTATCCAGATATCGAGATAAACCGTGTTTTAACTATAAAAACTCATCGCTTTCCACATCCCGACCTCAGATCGCCCTATCATTTTTATTATATTCTCTTCCGTTTCAAATGGTTTTCACCTTTCTATAATATTTTTTTAGTTTCAAAAATTATCGACCCTAGTCTATTGATTTTATTAAAAATTCTATATTTTCCACAATTATTTGAACTTGAAATAAACTTGAAACATCTTCATATATATAAACAGTTTCTATAGAATTAAATATACAATTATTTTATTTATTGTACGACCCTTATCTATCTATGTGTAGTTGGTTTAAGTAACACATTAAGTCAAGTAATTACATAGAAGATATTCTAATAAAACCACAAGATCTGTATAATTCAAGTATATAATAACACAAATATGGTGGTTATATTCCATTAAATATGTTAAGATTATTATATTAATAAAACACAATACGTAACAATTATTTACCTGATTTATTTGATTTTTAATATTTCAAGTTTAGTTTTGAGTCGCGAACATACTATCAAAATATTAATTAATATTAAAACACAATGGTGGTATTATTTGTACAATTTGTACACCAAATTTTAATCTTATTGGAGCTTTAAAATTATGACTTTGTGAAAATTATTGTGATTCAATCAATATAGATCCTATTCAAGAAATTTCGTTGATTTGAAGGTCATACAGGAAATATAATAAATAATAAAAATGGGTCGAGTTTGGGAGAGATAAATTTTGAAAACAATAAATTTCTAAGTTAATAAAATATTTAGAGTTTTATTTTATCGATCTCAATTGAAAACTTAGAACGTAAATTATCAAAATTTTTCTGCGTTTCAGAACAGTGTATCAAAACCTAATTTTAACTGATGAAAAAACTTTCATGGATAAAATAGTCTGGATAAATTAAATTGAAAATATTCTTTACTTCAATATTAATAAGAAAATTTTACGATAATTTTAATTAAATCTCAGTTTTATAGAGTAAATTCATAAAAAAAAGTTTTTATATACACAAAAAAATTAAATGAGAAATTTATTGTTTAACAAAAGAAAGAAAAATTACTTTCGCTATTACTCCTACAACAAAGATAAAAAAAGAGATGATGAAGAAAGTGATCTAACGTTTAAATAAAATAAAAAAATACATTCACTTTCAATACAATAAACAATAAATAAAATTTTATAACTTTTAAGATAACAATTTTATTATTATTATTATTATTAATATTAAAACTATAAACTCAGTTTTCAGTCAGAGTCAGCTCAGCTTCCAATCAGTTTAGTGATGACGTATGTATGATGTACGTCTTATTCATCATAAATGTTGAATTAACAAAAAAAAAAAAAGATTAATAAACTTTAATTGATATATTAAAAATAAAGTGAGTAATTTACTCTCATCTTTTTTTCATAACACGCCTAAAGAAGTATAACTTGAAAATTTTTGATTTAAGCAAATAGCTGTAATAATATAACAATTTAATTAGTTAAATGTTAAAAAAATAATATATAATTGTCGTTTTTCGCCCGTCAACCTAATAACTAACTGGCAGTCATAAATTAACAACATACCACAGTGGCTATTGCTTCTTTTCTACTTGTGGTGTGAATAATCTTATCCAAAACAAAAAAAATAAAACGTGCTACTTGAAATTATATTTATTATTCGTCATGCTTCAAATATCAGGCAAAGTTACTAAGTCACTTACTTACTTGTTCTTATTATAATACTTAAATAAAAGAGTAAGCCATAGAGGTACTTGAATGTAAAAAAATTAAAGTAAATAGATTTGTAGCCAACTTCATCATGTCCGATTGAAAAAAAAATAGGCCATTTTGAAATTTAATTTACTTGGCTTCTACTGTCAATCTTTTAAAGAATTCGTAAGAGTATTTTCATATGTCGTTTTCTAACAAAGTTTTTTCCTCGTCATAGAATTTTGGTTTTGTGGTGACTGTCGAGGACGGAAGGATGTCTTAAAATTACTCTGACAACATCCAGATTCTCACGTTTTATGTGATTCTTAACACAATTCCCCATTGATAGAATGCTGGGTACTATTTTTATATGCTCAAGTATGCCCTGTTCGTGCTCTAATAAAATAAAGAAGTCTTTTAGTTGATGTGTCAGTCAGTCACAGTCAGTCCACTCATTTACTTTACATGTAATGCTGTTATTATACACATCCTTATTTGTTTTACAAAATAACATTGAACTTGTTATTTAAGGTTGAGTGATCACGATACCTTGAATGAAAAACAATGATTGAATTTTATACGTGATAAAGGTTATAAGAAAATACTGAAGTCATCTATGATTTATGATTTTCTAATTATAGATTTCATAAATTAAAACTAAGTAATTTTTTTGTAATGGAAATTTCTATCTTCCACGATTTTAAAAATATGGGTTGTGGAATCCATTATTTTTACGTATTTACTAACTTTTTAAGTCTAAAGCAAAAATTTATTTGAATGAATTCAATTTTTGTGTTTTTTGGATAACAATGTTTCCTCGCACATATCTCGAAGTAAATTTGAAAGTAATCCCTGCCTCCTCTGTAGATCGAACCACGTGATTGATTTAAAAACACTTCCTTACATACAAAATTTTATTGAAATTAGAAATCCAAATTCCCAGCAACTTGCTTAAGGACACTTATTGTTAATGCATTTAGTAGATTCAATACATAGTACCGTGTTCGACCTGCTTATTTGTATATAATTATATTTTGTTGAAAACAAAAAGATGAATTATTCTCAAAGATTGTATTTTTTTTAGTACTAAAATAGAAATTTCTAAGCAGAATTATTATTCACCATACAGAAAATGTGTTGGCTATTTATTTAAAAATACTTTGTTTATTTGTCAAGCAACATTTTTGTTGTTAAAATTCACACAAAGACTTGACAATGGATATTTGTTTGCAACATGTCTATCTAATACTTGGTGTTTTCATACAGATTACTAAGTTTTTTTATATGATGCATCTAAAATTCTAAAATTATTTCTCAGAAAAAAAAAGGTCCCTTGTTACCGTTAATTATTTATAATAATTTATAATTTTCTGAAGTTTAAAAATCAAATTTTAATTATGCATCATAAAATCTTAGATCGACGATTAGAAATAGAACAAAAATTGAATCATTACGAAAAATATGTGTAGATTTAATACCGAATTTAAAAGTACTTTTATTATTATGCCCATAAAATCAAACATGATGATATTAACAAGTGCCAAATTATGCAAATAGTTTACAAACTAAAATAAAACACTCAAATAATCAAATTGTCTCAAAACACATCACACGACAACATCATTCAAGTTTGTTTAGTGGCTGGCAATCAATAAAAAAATAAATAATTTTATTACTACACTTTAAAAAAACTTTTTTATACGGTTATTGTAAAGAAAAGTTCAAGGTAAAATTTCAAAGACGAACCGAACTGAACAACATTATTATACACAAATCGATCAGTCACTGACACAGTGACTTTGTGTCATTACACACACATAACATATACAAATAAATTCAATATATCATCACATAGATTTGTGAAAATTTCCACATAACAATTCATAAATGATTTCCCTCCCATACATGTAGTATCAATTAGTTTTATTGATGTGATTTGAGAAAATATACATGTTGGAAAATTAATGGTACTATTTCTAGGCTAGACAATAATATCTATTACAAGTGATATCAAAAAAAATTTTTAAAAATGTTTCCTATCAGTTCTTGGAGCTCAAAATTCAACTTGATTTTCATTTTCGTTATTTCTTGTACCCAAATATTTGACGTAAGGAATTTTGAAATCTATTTAGATCACCACCACGTCCAAAGAGTTCACTGGAGATATTTAATTTAACCTTATCAATGTTATTTAAAGTTAAATTTATATACTATTGAGTTTGGAATTAGATTAATATAGAAATAACCTTGAAGGTCATTGCCAAGGTCAAAATAAATATCAGCAATGAACTGCCGTTTAAAAAGCTTCTTGTGTAAATCAATTTTATCAATTCAAAAATATTTGAAGTTGATCTTGAAATAACCTTGAAATCATTGCCAACGTCAAAAGGAATATCATTATTAAAATATTGACCTTGAAATAACCTTGAAATCATTGCCAAAATCAAAAGGATTATGATCATTGAATTCTTCATGATTAAATTTCCTTTTAGAAATTTTGCCTAAATCATTTTTCATACAGTTTGTAACGTTGGAAAATGCCTATTTTCCATCATCACAATCTAAAAAATAGCGTCGTGAATAAAGAAAAATTTAAATGGACTCCATAGATCCCGCAATCACTTATAACTTTTAAAATCGTCATGCTAAAAGTCATTAAATGTTTTTTTGTATGCACAGATTTTGAGACATGAGAAAGGACATTGAACATTACACATTGGATAAACAATATAATAATATAGATTTATTGATGATATTTGGCAAGATATCATTTAATTAATTTAATTTGATTGAAATCAAATATATAAAAAAAACGTGTTAATATCACATTCAATTTTTATTAATATGATACCGTAGCAGATCAGACCACGTTGAGTTAGTTGGTCGATCGAGTCGATTTGAGTATACAAGGTTATTTATTTATTATTCATGATATTATAAATGATTGAATTTAAATAAAAACTAATTCTGAGATAACACAAATGTGGGAGTGATAACTTTTTATTTATATTGAAATGATAATCGCTGCTCTATGATCGTTTTAGTAGAGGAACGGTAGCCAAATGAAATACGATTTTTAAATATTATTAGAAATAAACGCAATTTTAATGGAGAAAAAATGGGAGCGTGTACGTTATGTACGCGCCGCGTCACAAGTTATACTTCTTTGTCATTATTAAAAAACAATTTATAATTGCATGCAAATAATTAATTACAATAAAATAATAATAGAATTGGAGAAGGATTGTCAACACAGTCAATCAAGTTCAGTTTAAATTTGAAAAATTCAACAAATAAATATATATTTTCTGTGTAACATAAATCAGCTTTAACCTGTCAATTTTGTGTCATGGTGATGTGCGCACATCTTAAAAATTTCACTGTCATAATTTTTTTATAACGCGGCTAAAAAAGTATAACTTGAAAAATAAGTAAAAAGAGCGTAAATAATTCAAATTGTAAACCTTTTAACTCCATAATATCTATAACGAATTCAGCCTCGAATATGAGATAGGGAGTCTATCTGTTCCAAGATAAAACCCAAAATACACTTGACTAATAAATAGATCGTATTTTTTTTATACTTATCAAATTTATAACCAAAATTTTCCATGTTACTTTTTTAAATATACATTTTAATTTGACTTACATGTTTTTGACCCCAAACAAATTATTTGACCCCGCGTTCATGATCCAATTAAAAATTTCTTTACCTGTAACAGAAATAAATCAAAAATAAAATTCGTGTAATGTTCAGTACATGAAATAAATTTTGTGTAAAACATTTTAAAGAAAAATAAGTTTTCCGAATGAATTATTTTCATCATATTTTCACAAAATGATTTTTAATGGACGGAAATATAAAAAAAATAAAAAAATTATAATAATTTATGTCACAATAAATAAACATATAAAACTGTTAACATACATTTTTTTTTTAAAGTTATGCCCACACCTTGAAAAAGAAAATTTTAATTGACTGTAATGACTTGTGTAAAATTGACCTAGTAAAAATAATGAGGAAATTTTTGAAGGACAGTGGATTCATCAAATAGTCAATTAGTATTCATTATATAAAATTAGATGCACTATTAGTAGTATCATTTTTAAGACAATTTTTTCAAAAACTCAGAACAAAGCTCCTACAAGCACATTTTGTTATTTCAAAAATTTGTCATTTCCATCAATCAAACGCATATCACAAAATTCCCTAAAACTGGCTTTGAAACATTAAATTCGAACATCCGAATTGATTCAGTTTTCGACATAATAATTTAAGGAAAAGTGGTTGTTAATTTTAGGAACACAAGTAAATTGTCTCAACTTTTTAGAGGGGTAGAATTGACAAAAGAAGGCGCATTAAATAAAATTAAATTGAAAGAACTTAGTTTATAAAATAATTTTTGTCAGAAAATATGGTTTGAAATTCCATAAAGGTGAAATTCTCAAAACAATTTAAAACGTTATCTTAAAAACTCTTGGCCCAGTTTACGAAAAATCGATAAATTCTGTGAAAATTATATTTATTTTTCCAATTTTCTTCAAATCACTTTTATTCGATTACCATTCCTTAGACAAAAAAAAATATAAGACGGTAAAAAAAGTAAGAAGAAGAAAATTACAAGAAAAATTTATGACAGCAAAAATCTTTTTTATCTCAATAATTTTTATGTGCAAAAGAAAAACAAGAAAAACTGTCGTACATGTTTATAAACCAGAAGAGAAAATCATAGAATTATAACAACGTTGTCATGGCAATGTAGAACTGTTTTTAAGAGTTGGCACAATATACAATATGATATCAAAATAATATTATTGAAGTAGCAACATAGATGTGTGTGTATTGAGTTGAGCTTTTTCGTTTCAAGGTAAACGACGAAAAGATATAACATAGACCTAGAAGTAAAGCTTTTTGTAGACATAACTGTTACCACTTGAATAGAGACAACACAACATAACACGAACGACCATCACGATATCGTGTGTTTGTTATTCAGACATTTATATTTTTACCAGATTCCTTGTCTGTCGTCTGTGTTGAATTGGACGTATCGAATTCAGGAAATCATTTGTCAAACTAGTGTTTGATAGAATTGTCTGATCTGAAGTTAATTAAGAATAGGAATACGAAACTATAAAATGGATATCTAAAAAGACACGTTTTTTTGTCACAAAGACAAAAATGAAAATTTGTATTTTTATTTTAAGAATGTTTTTTCAGGGGAAATCTTTGAAAATCAAATTAATTTTATTACAATGAAGTATCAGATAGATTCATTCCAACACACAATTTTGTCTATCTATAAATAAACAGCGCACGACAAATTTGACTCAAGAGAGCTACCATCACATATTAAAGCTCATATTCGTCTGGTACACACGTTCTAACCAACCACATGTACGATGTACAACATAAAACCTTGATTTGAAATGGAGCTTGGTAGTAACAACAAGGTCAGAATAACACGTTATCTGTAGTATACTCTTCTGTCTTCATTTCTCACCCCCCCCCCCAGCTCTGTTTAGCTCCTAGTTGTTCGTCACTACTGTAACTACATTGTCGAGTAAGTACGTGGTGATATTTTAACGTAGCTTCTCATATTATTTTTATGATATCAATTTAGATTACATTTAAAAAAATAAAAATTATTATCAATGTTACTAAAAAATATAATAAAAAAATTATAATTTCCTTTGATAACACCACCAAAGTCAATAATCACCTGTCTACGTTTCGGAAAAACCAATTATTCATTTATTACCAATCATAAAATTTCAATAACAAAATGTATTTTACAAAAATAAAAAAAATAAAATGTTTATAACTGGAAAAATAGGGAAATTTTGAAAATTGGTATTCTTCATTTTCGTTTTATTTTGTTTGGTTTGTTTTACCAAAATTAATATTCAAATTGAGGCGCCACGTGTATCGTAATCTCCCCATAAGTTCCATCATACATTAACATTTTTAGATGGATTTAAAAATGAAGTATTGAAAAATAAGTAATTAAATTTGAATGTTTTTCAAAAAAAACATTTAAAATCAATAATAAACAAAAAAATATTGCAAACAACATTAACGACCTTGACATATCATTTAAAAAAAATTTTATATAAACAAATAAATTTATATTTTTGGATAATGAACGAAATTTAAAAATTTTTATCACGAATATTAAGCAAGTTTCCTTAATAAGAAATTTTACTCTTCACAATATTGCATCTAATTTTTAATGAATTTAATCATTTAATTTATGTTAATAAAAATAAATGTTTAAAAAAAAAATAACTAAAGTTAATTAATTGTTTATAAAATGTAGGTGTAAATAATAATTGTTTACACAAACATAAAACTACACAGGTTGTATTCTTTAAGATTGTATTTATGTAATCAGTAATAGTATTGTCAACTATAATACATCATAGCGGAAAGCAGTGGTATTGTTTACTCGTTGATACTTATGTCAAAATTTTCCCAATCACCCAGCAAATATGTCAATAAAATGAAATGCTTTTATGAAAAAATGGTTATCAACTATGGCCGAAATTCGATGATGTATCAAACATCCTTAATAATTGACTATATTATTTTATTAAAAAAAAATTGTGAGCCGTCACGGGACGCCTGGCAGATATGAAACATCGAAATAATTTTGTAGGTTACCCGTCAAATGTGTAACGTAGTAAAAAACACTATAATTACTATAGGTATGCGAGGTCAGTGTGAAATGACAGATTGCGCACAGTCACTTGCGCATTACCTACGTATAGTACGACCTATATCGCCACGCCAATAATCAAGTTTAGCCTCACCTATAGATGATTCACATCAATAATTATATTTAAATAGCCCGGATTCTTCAATTTCAAGTGGCCATAAATGTATATACAATTCCAAGAGATACAACCTGTTTATAAGGTATATTAAAAAGTATACAAGCAATATTGTTTTGTGTATGGTGATGCATCGTAGATTATTATAAAATTAATTAAATAGCTTGTTGATTTGAGCATATAAAATTAAAATTTTTATACACAATGTAAGTAAATAGATAAAATTGTTAAGGTGCTCTAATCTTACATCATTTTCCATACAAAAAAAATTTTTTTAATATTTAATTTATTATATTCATTTTATAAAATACTTTCACTTTTCATAATAATAATTATAAAAATATTTATAAAATAAGTGCTATATATTATACAGAGTGTCACCCCCCTCCCTCTTCAAAATTTAAAGCTACTCTTTAATATTTGGGATATTTTGAATTCAAATTACATCAAAAATAATACAATTTTATAGAAATAGAAAATTGTGATTTTTTCATTTTTAACGATTTTATAAGTAAAAAAAAATCGCCGAGAAGTTAGATATACAAAACTAACATTTATTTTACCATTGGGAAGCTACGATTTGGGGATATCACTTCAAATATCTTCGAATTTATCGCTTTTTGAGATTATACTTGATATCTAAAAAATTACACATTTAATCGTAAAATAGACACGTTTTTTTAAATCAAAAATGTTAACAGCATCCAATTAAAATTGAAATAATTCCTTAAAATAAAATTATCTTGGATTACTTAGATTATTTTAAAATTATAAGATAATATTTTTGACAGAATTTTTATCACAGAAATGCTATGAAATCATAGTTCAAAATAAATTATTGAATACATAAATTTTTAAATCGAAGATGGTTTTATTTGAAACGTACCCACGGAGGTAGGGAAGGAAGGACACACTGTATGTAAATAATTTAAAAACTATTAGAAATGATTACTAAGCATATAAATCAAAATAGTATTATTGATGTAATAATAATAATAATATTATTGTATTGAACATATTATTGAAACTGGGTCAATATGCTTTTTAATTTTTAAAATTACTTTAATTAAATTATGCATAAAAAAATATGATAAAATGCAATATTATTACGTATGCAATTTAAGGATGACAAGAGATTTTTAAATCAAAATTTTATGAAATATTCTTATGTTACATTTAATGTAAGAAAATATATACTTATTTAACTTTTCAAATTTAAACTGAGCTTTATTGATTGTGTTGACTATCCTTCACCAGTCATTTTATTATTTTATTGTAATTAATTATTTGCATGCAAAAGTTGTTTTTTTAATGATAACAAAGAAGTATAACTTGTGACGCGCGTACATAACGCACCCATAATTTTTTTTATTATTAAAAAACAATCTCCAGAAGTACGCATTTATTTAAAAATTGACGTTAAAAATAACACGAAATATTTTTGTTATCTTTAAAATTAATACTAATGAATTAAATTACTCCCACACTAAGTTAAATTCATAATTCATATTAAACATAGCTATGCGAACGATGCAATCGTGTCCGCATACTTAAAAATAATTTATAAGAACCGAACCAGCAATAAACATTGCGTTCATATTCAAAATGTAAACAGACATAATTTGTGAGTTATTTATAGTCAGGGCGCCATGCTCTCAAAGCAAGTCTTATTAAAAAATAACCATCTAAAAAATGGTTAAATGATAATTGGCTAAAATTTCACTCTTATCATTTTTTTCATAACGCGCCTAAAGAAATATAACTTCAAAAACTTGTCTTTTATAATTTTCGTGGAGGAAATATTTGCAAAACTACAGTTGAATCGTTTTCGATACTCCACTGATCACGCATGCACTGCGTGACTACATTAAGGCTAGTTTTATCGATTCTATTTTTTTGGTTAATATACATATTGTAATATGTACTATGCCGTATTGCATAATAGTGAACAATTATTTATTTAATCAATATAATAACCTTTAAACAACCAATTAAATAGTATAATACAAATGTTCACATGAAACTTTTGTTAACAAACAATGGACTAACGACACGGATTCAACTATAATTATAATTAAAATCATATACAAATTTTTTTATGGTTATTTATAAATGATATGATACCCTTCTAGGCACCTAGGTTATTAGCGTATTAGAGTACTATTATCTATCAAATATCTATAGCCTTGCAAAATTTAATTATAATATTTAGTATAACAAAGTAATCCTAACATAAATAATTATCATTAAAATTATGATAATTAAACTAATTATTCATTATAAAAAACTATTTTAAACGGAAGTTGTAGATTTTTTTTTTTTTATATTAATGAATTAATTTTTTATAACATTATGATAATTTTGTTTACAAACTTTTTTTGTCTTTTTCATTATGATAGATATTTTGTCAAATTATATAATCATAAAAATATATTTTTTATAAGATCTGCTGAATCATAAATAATAAACACGATTACTGTATATTATAAGATTAATAATTAAAAAAAATTTTAAAGGTTAATAAAATAAAATTTTAAAAATTTATTTTATATATCCTTAGGTGATTTTCATACCTATTAAACATTTACTACGACTTAAAGAAAATCTTTATTTTTAAAAGATTTTTTAACTTGTCTTAAATTTGCGTTTTTAGGAAAAAGTTTTCTATCACAATTTTTGAAAATTATTGTTTGTTTGAATTTTCTATAATACTTAAGGTCAAAGGTCTAAAATTCATATTTTAGATTTAAATAGCTATATATTTAAAAAAAATGATGAAAAGTTCAATATCCTCGCCTTGTTCTCCTCCATCAATTTGAGCGTTTTATAGCTCAAAGAAAAGGACTTTGAGTTATTTGAATATATGACAACAACAAAGCCTCTTATCTGCATTAGAATTGGAGATATTTATATACAAAACTATCACAATATCTATAAGAATTATTTAAATTAAATGTATGTTTTTATTTTTTTAAATGTCAATCAATTTATTCTATTTTTGTGGTACGTACTTAAATTATTAACAAAAAATCAAGTATTTTATTGATTTGACGTGAGCTAGGTACAAGTTTCACTATAGTAATAATATCATGTATATGTAAATTAGGTACCATACATATAATAAACAGTTATTTGTAAATTTTTGTTTTTACTTTTTTTTTTTATGTATAACCTAAAAATGGTTTTTTAAACTAGAAAGTAAAAGAACGAATAATATTGTTTATGTGCCATAAAAAATTTTAATTATTATTAGAAATATTTTTGAGTATTTTAAATGCATCACATAATCTTAATATATTATTAGGCAACACTTATTTTTCAATATTTGATTACAGTTTCTGCATCAAAACTAGCAGATGGATGAAGAATGACTTCAATTCATGACTATACACAAGGTATCACCAATTATAGGCTTGATTCATAAAATTAACTACTAGTAGCTCAAGGTTGGTTCAAATTCATTTATTTAAAAGAGGAAATTGTCTTAATAAAATACAATAACAAAAAAACAATACATTTTTACAGTAATCGAATTAGATGCAATCATGACGTCAAATTAAAAGGATAGTACATAAAATTAAATCAGGAAACAATAAATAAATAAATCTTTTTAATACAAGAAAGGAGATACCACCGTCAGACCGTTTCCGTTATTTTTTTTATTATATTTAAAAACTAAAAAATACAACTGTTATACTAATTATTTTAATTGCATTTAATCTATTTTTAATTATAATTAACTTAAATCATTATTAAGATGGTTTATTTTTATTAAGCTGACTAAATTTATACATATTCTACAATTGTTACAAAAATATTGAAAATAATTTTTTGTAACTTTACTAAGGGAAGAAACTATGGGTTACAATAAAATAATAAAAGGGCTAAAAAGGAATTTTTCTAGATACGTATAGAAAGAAAAAAAATATGTATTTTTTTAAATTTTGCCCCAAGAATAATGCAATATTTTCCTAAAATATAGGTCAATAAAAAAAGGTTTAATTTGATTAATTAAATAAAATTGACTTAATATATGTATCACAATTGAAATGTATGTAAATATTACCATATAAAAAAAACTGGAAGGTATATTAATTATTTAAACAATGTGAACAAATCGATTTGTAATGAATAATAATACTTAATTAAAATACATCAATTAATTAAAACAAATAATTATTATTCATATATTTATTTTAAATAATTGTTTAAACTTCATATTTAGTAATAATAAATTATTTAAATTGTATTCACACACATACATTTTGAATACAATTCATAAACCATTTAATTGTATTTTGAAGTCATTTTTAATTTGTAATACAGACAAAGACATAAGTAGCCTATTTTTACCAGTTATTGAGGCCAAATAATATTACTCAAAGAGTGTGCTTCATGTAAACAAACTTTTATTTATATTGGATTATTTTAAATATGAACGATCTACTAATTTTATTCATAATTTATAGTTTTTCTCTGAATGTGCTTCTTGTCAAGAAAGTGTTGCATATTGTAAGTTATTATATTATAACTGTCAAAATGTACAATAAATGGAGTATGCCTATTTTCTAGGAAGTTTCAAACAAATTTTAATAGCTAAATAATTTGAAAAAATCTAATTTATTATTTTAAGAGTACTCTTGTCTAAATGTAGTTATTTTTACTGTCAAAATATACAATTCATGGAGTGTGCCTATTGTCTGGAAAGTTTCAAAAAAGATATTTTATAAAATTTATAATAATTGAAAATTCACCTGTCAATTTTATAGGAAATACCATAAAAATATTGTAAATTCCTTTTTTTAATTCATTTCCTTTAAACAATCAATTTCCGACAAATGTTTATAAAATGATGACTACCTTTGAATAATGTCCGTTTTTACCATTTACAGCAAAACTAATCAATTTTAAATATAAAAAAAGGCCTTGATTATTTTATTCAGATTCCATACATAGACAATAAATGATTGATTTATTTAACTATTGATCATTCTGTAATTTATTGAATATTTGTTCATTATTTCTAATATAAATACATTTTTATTTATTCGAACGAATTTTGTATATTTTAATAATATCATTTAGTTTTAACATTAATCATGATCTCAGCCACATACTAGTTTAGAGTTTTGATCAATTAGGCTTGTCAAAAAGCAATCAAGGCTCGTTTCAGAGATTGCTTCCTAAATATTGGATTTCTCGAATAGATTGGCTTGAAATTTTCATGGAATATTTTCAAGACATATTACTTAAAATAATAATTTTTAGTTTGAACTATAATAAGCCACTTAATACAATTCAGTATTATCCATGATCTAGGTTAACGCCATGACTCCTATAGTAATATACCCATTTAATCTCCATTAAAAATATTATAATTTAATTCGAATAAAAAAAAACATTGTATTTATATCCTTTTATTTTCCATGACCTGTGCTAATTTTAAACACTTTTCCATTGTACCATTTTTCATTGATTATTGACTTTACTAACTGAATAGCTCAGTCAGTAAAGGATGTAAATGAATTTTTCTTACAAAATTAAATAAGCATTTCTTATAGAAAATTTCCGTAAAAATCTGTATTAAGCAAGATATGGACATTCAAATTTGCTAATGAAACAAAGAAGGAAAATACTTGCATATGACGTCACTTGCTAGTATAGTCATATAAATTAGATGTTAAATATCGTTTTCAAGAAAGAGATACAAAAAGAAAATAATCTTTGATAGCTTATAATTTCTTTGTTTTTTGAATCAATTTTCAAGATATTGACTCCTAGTTTCACATTTTGATTGTAACTTAAAAGTGTCTTAAATAAAATGGGTACAAAAGGCTAGCTGGAAAAGTTAGAATGTCGTTCCTAGGTCACTAATTTATTTCTAGTTTTGTGTTATAATTTGTTGCAAATTTTTATTGCTCCATTTATTGAACTAATATAAAGTAGATAGATGTGATCACACACACACACACACACCAGTTTGCTAATTAATTATTCATACAATAAAAATGTGTTAACTATATTTAAATAATGATAATATAATAAAAGTTGTATGTGTATTTTAATTGTACTACACTAACACTAGTGAGTGGTGACTACACTACACTATACAACACTAAACATTTATTATTTGGTTTTTATTCATTGTTTTATTTGTTTTAAGTGTCAACAAAGGGTTAATTATAGTTTTACAATGTATTATATTTAATATATGTCATACACATTTTATATATTATTTATAGTCTGAACAGCTACAGGTTCGTATTTGTGAATCTAAGATACGTATTAAGAAAATTTAAAAATTTTAATTTGAGAACGGAGCAACCGTTAAACTATAGTACTTTTAAAATTTTTTAACCTGAAGGCATTGTTGAAAAATTTAAAAACTATAAATTTCATTTTTGAATTATGCGCCTTTTTTTACTGGTAAAATTTGATACAATATTTCGTAGTAAAGACTTATTTATAATAAATTTTAGGTTTTGCCGCAAATTATTTAATTCAAGGTTTTTTGTTCTATACAAATACGTATTTTGTGTACAAAGTAGTCATGTCATCAGTATACAGAAGCTTTCAAAGGCACTGCGTACAAATCTGAATCCCTTTCCATATTTGGATAAGTAGCCTAAATTATTATAACAATTTCCAGTATTGTTAAATGAATATTTTTTTTTTTGGTATGACAGCGTTTAGACTATTTGTATTTGAAAACAATAAAAACGTGGTATGTGATATATGAGACTGTCGTTGCATCCTGCCGCTGTTATTATAAATATTGAAATAAATTTTACTCTTTTTTCAATGAAAATAATATATTTCCATTGAAAAAAATTCATTTTATTTTTACACATTTTCACACTAAACAGACGGAAGATACATCAGCAGCAAAAATGTGCTGACCCATAAAAATGCAAGTCATTCTTATAATGGTACACCAAAATGGAAAGCGGTTGAGCCTAATTCTAATTTTATTTCATGCTTAAAAAAATTCTCACTAAAATTTTGAACAATCGGGAAAAAAATTTGGTTCCAGATTTCAAGCTATGATTTTAAGATAAATTTTACCCGTAGATTTCATAAATAACGTCGATTTAATAATTGGATGTGTAGTTTCAGCGATATCTCGGAAACCAGAATTAATCGTAAAATAAACGTGTTTTTGTGATTGATGTTTATTGCCTTAGACAGAGAAATTTCTTTCTAATCTAAAATTCTTTCTATACAACAAAAAATTTAAATAAGGAAGGGGGGAAAAATTATCAAAATTTGAGAAATAGTTTCAAGCCGAAATTGAGCATAAATTACAATGCAGTCTAAACCATACAAAAATATTTGAGAAATTTTTCTTTCAAAAAAAAAAAAGAAAAATTGCAAAACCCACATAATGTAATAAAACCTACTTAAAATATTAAATATAAAATATTCTAAATCGAATTAAAATTAACGAATTATAATAAATGAGAAAATTTATGTTTTTTTTTTTAAACGTAAACATTATTATAACAAACAGTTAACTATTATTAATACAACGTAATACGTTCTGATCTGTAAGGCAGGCTGCTACACATCTAACGTTAAATATATCGTCGTCAAACGGAAAAAACTGTATTTTCTTGATGACGATGAATATTTAGGAAATAGAAATATAAAGAGGCAGCACAGCTAAATAGCAGAAACATACACACAACAATTATAAATATAGATTAGGGGCCATTTTTTATAGGCACTCATCCAACTTTTTTGTATTCAAATTGCGTCAAAATATATATATATCTGTTTATACAAATACAACATGCTTCTCTCTTAGTATAGTCATGTTCAAATTAATTGAATTACTTCTTAACCATGGTAGGGGTTCAAAGATTTTGAATTTAAGAAATTTTTAACGTATTTGTTTGTATAGTTAGCTCTGCTATTACTTCACAAAATGAGTACTCAACATACACATAATATGTCAGAGTATATGAATATTAGTATGAAGTTTGTAACGCTTTCGTATTGGTATTCATAGAAACACCTAATTAGTTCATTTCCTACTGTCCGTCCGTCATTACAATAACTCAAAAATAAAAAGAGATAGCGAGCTGAAATTTTGATGATGCATTCTAAACATAAAAAATGAGTTTAAGTTCGTGAATGAGCAAAATCAGTTCATTGGGTTCAATGGATTCTTGAACCCAACTTCTAAACTATTTTACGTTTTTTACGTTGACATAAAAATAATTTTTGTATTATTATTATGAAAATCAGACTGTTGGACTTTGGTGAGAGGTCGAATTTTAATTTTATGAAAATTAAATAACAAGTTTTCTTTTTGAAAAGTAAATATTAGAGTGATACACTTACATATTTCCCAGAGAAAAAGAAGATGAATAAATATTATTTACCTGTAACAAAAAGAAAAAGAAATTTAGACACTCATGGAATATAATTCAATTATTTTAGAGTACCGCTCTAACCAAACATTAATTTTTTTTTTTTTAAATAGAGTAGGTTCAATATTTTATTAATTCAAGTATACAAACACACACAAAATATATTTCCCATGTATTTTATTTTATTAAAATATAACATTTTCTTCAACAAATTTACATATAAAAATTTTTTATATATTAAACATGACACCTATTAAAAATTTTGTAAACAGGTCGTGGTGTTCGTGTTTGAGCACACACTGTTAGTTTTACTTTAATTTCACTTTGATAAAACTTGAAACATACATTTCACGTCAAAAAAAGAACAAGAACATTATATTAAATGATGTACGAACACGGTATACTTTTAAGAAATTATTTAAAATTTGCATTTTATTGGGCAAACTAAAATGAACATGCTTTAAAATTCAAAAATTTAAAACATTTCTAAAGATGCTTTGATAAATGACATCTACTTACTTCCGATATCAATAGAAATGGCTCGGAAGTGATATACAATAATATTTTTGGATAAATTATTACGCAAATTTAAATTTTAGTAAATTATTTTAAGCTCTTCCCATGAAGAATTTTTTTATAAGTAAAAGATTTTAAAAGCATAATTTAAAAAATTTCTAAAAATGTATTGATAAATGACAGCTTCTACTTACTGGCACCTGAACTAAATGTTATCTAAAAAGTGCATCACGACAATAAGTGAGTGTTGTCAATTACCATTGAAACAAAACAGTGTTTATAAAAGTGTGTTTGTTCATATAGTCGGGGATGTAGCGTTCCATTTTTTATGGTGATTTCAGATCGATCAATTTTCGATTTTATTGAAAGTTGGCGGTTCAACATGTGCACCCAAGACGGAGAAATACTAAATTTATTTTAGGTCGCTTTAAATTAATAATATAGTTTCAATAATGTAGTAAATAAAACAAAAATAGTCAGTTGATTATTTACGGTTGGAATAATTCTTAGCTGAATATGACATTTGATTGCCTTACATGGAGATTGCATGGCTACTCAGCAGAAATTTTTTCCTATCGGAGCCTGCTGACTTTCATAACAGTGTATAGGACTGCTAATAAACATTCAATTCCAACATGAATTAATCGACTTGAAATGATTGTCCTTTTTGCAACGCTACCTCCCGCACTAATAGCGTTTAGTCTCTTACAATATATTTTTATTAGCCAGTGAAGAATTCAATGTAAAAATAAATATGTCCTAGACTGTCAATCAATGTAACGGACTTGAAAACAACATCAAACCATTTATATCTCGTCATTTTAGTAACAGCTGTAAGTAAATTCTACAATACGGAAAACGTAATTTGTTTAAAATAAGTTTCCCATTTAGAGTTACTCGAAATTTTTGTACACAGTAAAAAATTTTGTGAACAATCAACATAATTTAGTCATAGAAACTATACACATTAAAATTAATGTCGATTCGATGATCAAAACAAAAAAATATGTTGTTTTTAACAGAAATTTTGTGGTAAAATTTCATTTCAGGGAATGGGGGCTAAAATCTTTTAAATGCTTGCACAAAATCAGTGTTAACTTAATTATTATTTGAGTTTCAACACAAAAGTTAGGTAATTAATTTGATAAATATTTAATGCTTATTAGGAAAATTATTTTACTTAATTAAAATTTCAGTCAAGTACCAATGTGGAAAAAGTGTGGTTAGATTATATATATAATTTATTTTCAAGTTTCAAAGTAACATAAAAAAATTCACAAATTAAAACACACAAATTGTTAATAATTCCAAACTTATTTTCAAAAAAAAAAAATTGTATTTTACAAAAGGCAGAAGAGTCCATAAACACTGAAGAAAGAATTGATTAGGTAATGAAAGTACTATTTAAATTTTTACCGTCTTGTACTTCTTAAATTTATATGATGAATTTACCTACGACTTAAATTTACATTTAAAAAAAAAGAACACCTGTTTGAAACGCTATAATTGTACAGTTTCAATTACACAAAGGGTTATTTTTTGTATTTTTTATATTAGGGATTTGTAATCCTAATCAAACAAATGAAGAAACCTTACAAAAATTACGCAGGAAAAATAGGTTTATTGTAAGTAAAAGACCCATTATTTAGAATATTAAATTATTGAATGTATTATTTGGATAAATAAAAGTGTCTAGCGAACCACGCGAAAATTTGAAATTATATTTCTTTAGGCACCTTATGATACTTCTTCAGTCCTGATTTGTTCTGATTTGTGGTTCACTAAATATCACTACGGTCCAAATTAGAAATTATGAGAATTACATATTTAATATCTTAGAAGACGTATGTCGTTAAACTAAACTAAATTTTGGTAATATTTGGTTCCAAATAACTGAAGAAAATGTCTTTCTTCAGAATTTATCACATCTATTTGGATAAAATAATTTTTTAGATAAACTTAATAGAACCTTTTCAGAGTCCTGAGTACGTTTATGGATCACACTTAATCGATAAAAATAAGTATTAATATTTTGTGAACATAAGGTATTTAGTAAACATATTTATTCGTCTGATTTCGTTGATAACCGGAAACACCATTTGTCGTAAACGCATACAATATGTTCAATAAAAAAACTGAATATCACATTATAAAAATAGAATAATCCCACGCATTCGAAATTTTGATAGAATATTCTATGTCTTTTATATTAGTAATTGAATTTTTCCATTTATTTCGTAAACAAAAAAAATATTGTGGGTGTCAGTAATTGAAACTTATATGTCGGTGAAGTTAACAAGGCAAGGTGAAAGATAAAATTATACAAATTAACAATTTTTATATATCGAAAAATTGCAATTTCAGGAAATTTAATAGAAGAAACAGAGGGCTTAGCGAAACCTTAAGATGGAAGTGAGTAGTCTTTTTTAGATTTCGCAATAATTTTTTATTCAGATATTTTACTTAGTTTAATTCAATTTTTACCCACATTTGAGAGTCCAAAAACTGACATTATGTAGATATATAGGCAAAATAAAATTACAATATCAGCTACCGGATATAAAAAAGGTCTTCTTCAGACAGATGTACATGGTCTTCAAAAATTATTGGGTCTTAAATTCGTTTAAATATGTATTGTTCAAAAAAATAATTTAGACATAAATTATTCGATTTTTAATGGATATGACATTGCCAATAATATTTTAACGTTAGTTCAAACTCAACTTTGTTTCCCAAAATTTATGGATTTGGTGTTCATGATTTTGAGATTTCTAATTCGTAAATTTTTTGTCGCATAAAAAATAATTCAACATTTAAAAGCGTGGGGTGCTCGAACTCTCAAGTGGAAATTCGTAAGACATATTTTCGAATAAATTTTCCATTGTGCGTCCGTAAATTTAAGGTTAAAAACCTTTTAAATATATTCATAAAAGAAAATATAATTATCGTTATAAAAATATAATATCGATTTATAATAAATTAGTCACTTCAAAAAAAAATATATTAAGAAATGGTCACGGAATAAAAATTACAACTTTTAATTATAATAAAAGGGGTAAAATTAAAGTTTGCGTTACGTATTGTGCGTGACTTGTCGTGAGTCCTTGTTGTTTGCATTATATTTATTTAATCAGCAGATTAAATTAAGCCTATATAATGCTAATAATATTTATTACGTATAATATCAGCTTTAATACCTTTAACTTGTGAATATTTTACTTCCGATTTATATCTCTATCGGTATCGGAAGTATTGTGTTACTTGTAAAAAAAAATTTTATTCGATTAAAAAAAAATATTGTATACAGGCTGATTTTTTTACCAGGCCTGGGAGAAAAGATCTTTAACCGTTATATTTTTTAGTCTTGTTTCAAATGAAAAACCTTTAATAAAACACAAAAATTTACAGAGTGTCCCAGCACAAAATTTTTAAATTCCAATAAATTGATTCATAATTTTATTAAGATTTGTTATTTTTTATACCCAAAAAAAGTCAAAGAATCTTTTTAGCCGATTAAAATATACGATTTAGATAGAAAAAGAATTTCTTCGGGGAAGTTCAATGGTGATATTCATTTTGACTTTCAAGGTTATCTCAAAGTCAAATTTGATTTTCCCCGTTTGAAGCTCTCACTTTTTAAGAATCTAAATTTCTACCTTTGATTCCATAAATCTAAAATTTATGAACTGTAATCCATAAACATTTGAAAACAAAGTTGAGCTCAAAATAACCTTGAATCAGCCACGAGCTTTTAGACATCATCTATTATTGAATATAAGAGCGTTTGTTTAGTATGCTGTTGATATTTTATTAATATTATTATTATTATGATCAAAATGAAGTACACTACAGTCATTATATACAGTCATATACAGATATCAACAAAGTCAGTGACCCTGTTCCGCTTGACGGTCACTAGGTGCTGCTGCTGCTGCTGTTGTTGACGACCATCATCATCAACATTATTATTATTATTATTATTCTATACTGTACTATGAGTAATATCGACGATTATATTCAAATACGGTATGCATTGTTTAGAAGTGCATTGCATGGCATATTGATGATTTAAGGGCACAAAATACCGGGAAAATGAGACATCTAACATTATTTTCACTAACAAATTTCCCAAAAATGCATTATCCAAGCCTGTTGAATAATGTTATTTTATCAAGCACAGTTTAATGCCAAAAACAAAATACTACGACGCTTTTTGTGAAAAACAGAAAAAGAAAATTGCGAAGAAATCAACAGAATTGTTTTTCTGTGGAAATTAAGGTTAGGGAAATCTAAAGATACCATTTATTTGAAACTAGATACCATTTAGTTTTCTAGATATAGCTTGTTGAATTTTTCAGAATATTGATTTTCGGTTCGGATTTCAGGTGATATCTCAAGTACAACGTGTACAAGCGCATTCAATAAAATTTTTGAAATCTACAGGTCAAATTAGTCTCCATCTCACAAGAGATCTATTATTATTTGGATTTTCAAGACCTTTAATGACACTTAAAAATCATAAGGACAGCAATAAAATTTTTTTTGCATTTTTATGATGATTTTTTGTAGTTTTTCACGTAATTACATAAATGAATTACTTTTTCTCAGAGATACTTTATGAAGATAATTTTTACTCGGATGCATTTTCAACTCTGTTAATGAAGGGTAGCTAAGCAGAAGTTAATGTCCATTAACAATACTTGAAACAAGTTTTAGCACAAAACCTTTCAATGTGTTCTATATACAGTGCTAAAAGATACAATCTGTATAATATAGTTAAATACTCCCATAGGAGTAGTTCTTTTTCGAATACAACCACTACCAGTATTACTAGTATTGTTATTATTATTATTATTAATATTATTATTCTTGATGATAGCTAGTAGGCTGTTGCTATTAAATAGTCCATAATAGTTCCCAGAAAATAATAGGATAGTAAAAGCATTTTTCAGATATTTTTCCAAAAACTCATAACTCAGATCTGCACAAGTAGACACAGCTTTACGATTTTCTGGATTCTTTTAAGGATAGTTTTAAGTAAATTTTCTTGTATGCGTTTAAATTGGAGAAAATAATGTGCACATCTAATGTATTTTTTATTAAACTTATTGTAGTTTTTGAGAATCTGAGAAAAAATCTTAAAAACTTCAAAAAATTGCTGTTGCTGTATTTATGTTTTCTAAGGTAATTGAAGTCTTGGAAAATCAAAAATAACATTTATTTTACAATTGGTTGGGTAGTTTTCGAGATATAGCTTGAAATGTTCGAGAAATATTGACGTCGGGATTGGATTTTAGATGATATTTTAAAAACTACTCATCCAATCGTTAAATGGATAATATTTTTGAAAACTACTGGTCAAATTACACTTATAAGCATTATCTTATCCACATCGGAGACAAAAAATGTTTTTCGATTTTTCGTGATTTTCCTAAGGGGTACCCCTTTAAAAAAATCGAGAAAATCAAAAAACAATTTTTACCTCCGATTTCGATAATATTATATTTATAAATGTAATTTGATCTGTAGATTTCAAAAATAACATCCGTTTATCGATTGGACTCATAGTTTTTAAGATATCGTCTAAAATCTGATCCAAAGGTCAATATTTCAGATAAATTTCCACTGATATCTCGAAAACTACTCGTGTAATCGTAAAATAAATGTTATTTTTGGTTTTCCAAAACGTAAATGAATCTAGAAAACATTATAACAATACAATTTCTTTTAGATTTTTTGGCAATTTTGAACGTTTTTCACAGAATCACAAAAACCACGTATAGTTTAAATTTAATTATTTATATCATAAATTCTATAAATTCTATAGGGTTATTAAAAACTGTGTTATAAAATGTTTTTAAAAATTTGAAAACAACAAAAAAAGAGTATTTTAAAAAGGCCCCAATAGAATTATGTATATATGAGATAGCTCTAGAGCTATAAATTTAAACAAATAAAAAATTCATTTATAAAAATCTCCGGTTAATACAAAGTTAATTAAATTGGTTGTAAACTACGCTACCAGCAACCACTACCAATATGTGTAGTGCTTTATTTTGATACGTACAAATACATTTTTATTGACCGAACGAATTGAGGTCTACGCTTTAACAACTTTGACGATTTTGAATATCGTATGTCTATATGTATCTGAAATTTGAAACTTTAAATAAATATATATTTTCTTACATTAAATGTAACATAAATCAGAACAACAGCTTCAACCGGTGAATTTCCAAAATCATTAAAAAAATTAAAATGATTAGACGGTTTATTCATATGCTTCTAGAGCCGGTTCTCTCAACATTACACTTTTTATTTACTTCTGAATAGACGAAATTTGGTAGACATATTGGTATCCCTAAGTTTACAGTTTTTAGAAAATTTTCGTTTTTCCATTCGGGGGAAAATCACTATTAAAAACGTCATGAAAATTATTGATATTATTCTAAGAGCAGGTTCTCTCACCACAAGACTTTTTACGTACTTCGAAGGTTCACAGAACTACGGTAGTATTGTAAAATAATTTTTGTAATGAACTTTTTAATGTCAGGGAAATGAAATACAAATAAAACTATTTTCAATGCAAAACTATTGTATGCTTGCTATTTGAACACATTTTCATTTTATTAATTATTTGGCAGCATTGTTCATTTCTGGGGGGTGATGGGAGATATGATGAGGTTGAATCACTAATACACATTATGTGAATATAACTGTAATTTTGTACAAAGTATATACAGAGTGTCAATCTATACATAAATAATTGTAAAGACAGCATATTTATAGTATTTTATGAATGCTTATTAAAAATAGACCAAACAATGAAATTTAATAATATGTCGAGTATCTAAACAATTAACTATGATAGTTCTTATCTTAACTTGTTTTTGAATTAATTTTAATTTAATTTTCAAGTCATTTTGATGTGAATATATCAAATTTAGAATCAATCCAAAGCCCTATTGTAAAAAATACAATAAATTTATAGACAATATTTTGTTTAAAAAAAATAAGCGCATTTTAATATTCTCACTTTCAAGTAATGTTAGGTGGGAGTGGAGTAACAGCCTGTATATAATATAGGTATGTTTATTAGTTGATGTTTTATAAACCTTGAATTTTTAATGATAAAATAATTTTATTATAAATCGTCACACATTTGAAAAGTAAAAATAAAATATCCGAAATAGTATGTAGATCCGCGATCGAGATTAGATAAAAATAAATATCTTACCTACTAATCAAATCAATACACATCAATGTTATCGTCTTAATTATTTACATTCAAAAAACTGTATTTCCTCATTTTATTCAATTTGGAAAATTTGCCAACAAAAAATAAAATAAATATATAAATATTTTTGTGTTGTAAATTTAACAAGTTTATTCATTTGTTATAAAGAAAATGAACTGTCTTGCATCTTGTACAATAATTATCAACTAGTAATTTAGTGTGGTCACAGATTTTTTCACAGAAATAAAATTTCCTACAATTACATTTCTAAGTTTTCCAGAAGCTTAATTGAGAAACTCTCTGACCACATTAGAAATTTTTGAAGATACACTTCTTTATAAAAAATGATGAGAGTGAAATTTTATTACGAACGATCCTTTGTGTAAAGAAAGAGTCAAACAAACTGATCCAAGAAATAAATAATAAATGTAATTCTTTCATAAATTCATAAATTAAAAATGCAGTTGTAAGTAGTGAATGTTGGGTTGTCTTATGCATACGAATTTATTTTATTTACGAGAAATTTTAAACAAAAATTGAGGTCATATAATCGTTTTTAAATTTTTTTAATTTTAAATGATTTCAATACACAATTTTTTTGATTTAGAATGTTATCAAAAGTCTGAAGTATGATCACTGAATCATAATCAATTATTATGGAATGCCATGGTTTTATCATAAATTTGTATAAAAACAAAATAAAAGTTATTTGTTAAGAATTTTAATTAGGATTTTAGAATAGAACGGCCTGGCCTGATTCACTACGTTTAAAACTTTGATTCTTTGAATATTTTCTCGCATCAAGGCAGCAATAATTGTAGTAGTAGCAGGAAAATTGAGCCAAATTTCGATTTAACTGAATCTGGTAATTTTACCTGTTACCATTTTCATTGCAGTAGAAACGCAATACAAACTCCAGGCTTGTAAAAATATCTTTGAAACTCATTTGAATTAAAAATTAATTAAGATAAAAATTGTAAAAATAAAATAAATTTTTTTAATGATATCAATAAAAATTTTGTAGTTAATTAAGCGCAAAATTAAAACTTATCTGTTAAAAAAAAAAAAATAATAATACAATTTTCACACGATTCATTTAAAATAATTTATTTTTAATATTAGCAAGTTAAATTAAAATAAATTAACATTAAGTACACATTATTATTAAAAAAATATCAATAAGATAATGAACTTTTATTTTTAAAAAAAGATTTTGTAATCTTACAAAATTATATAAATTATTTAAAGCAGTACTATCACGGTACTCAAAGGTAGAAGAAGCTTAGAAATTCGTACGTTTAGTAATATATACCAGTTCTTATTATTTCGGATTTAAATAAAAATCATTGTTTAACTTTGAATTCAAAAGCTCGATAAACTATTTCAAAAAAATTCCATATTGACATTTTTTTTAAAGTAGGCACAGAAAGTAATTAAACCGCCCCCAAAAATTGTTTCAATTTTTTTCAGATATCTTTAAAAACTAACAAATTTTATGCCGCAATTATTATCATACGCAAAAATTACACAATACTTAAAAAAAAAATTATTTTTTTGCTAACTCATTTATTTTTAAAATTCCAATGAAAAAATGCAGATGAAAAATGAATCTGTGTTTGAATGATAAAAAATCGCGGGTCCCTTTTCAAATCATAGTTCCACTGAGGGTATTTGAAAATTTTTTTCGGTGAATAAAGAAGATTTTTCTAGTCCATCACATAATCTTTTTACAGAATAAGATATATTTCGAAGTGAGACCCATTTAAATTTGAAAATTTCGGTTTTAAGAAGATCAAATTTTTGGTGATTGAGAAAATTGACTTCGAGGTAACAAGAAATATATTTAAAGAAGTTTTTAACTAAAAATTATTTCTTAATTATTACTTTTAGCATTTTATTTATTGCGGAAATTATTATTAATGAATTAAATCAACAATTTCAAAAATAATTTAAAAAATTTATTTACTATCCAGAATAGAATCACATACCAGAATAAATTAATAATAATTAATCATTGATATATCAAAAATCGCGTACTTTATGTGTGCGATTATTAAACAGAGAAACATTCCTAGCATTTCATTTCTCTAATTTTGGCTAAACAACTTTTAATAAATTAAAAATAAATAAATTTAAAAACATAATTTATTAATAAGAAAAATTAATTCAAAACTAATTAATTAGATTGCAGCATAATTAATTTTTTCTTATAAGTTTTTTACCCGGCTAACGATAAAGCTAAAAGTAAGGGTTATAATTTTAACAGACTATTGAAGTTATACTTCTTTAGACGCGTTATGAAAAAATGATAAGAGTAAAATTTTAAGATGTGTTCGCATCAACGTCACATAAAATTCACAGATTGAAGCTGTTGTTAAGATTTGTGTTATACTTAATGTAAGCAAATATATATTTATTGAATTTTTGAAAACTGAGCTTTACTAATTGTGTTGACTATGATCCTTCTCCAGTCCTTTTATTATTTTATTATTCGTAGTTTATTATTTGCCAATACAATTAACCGATAAATAATTTAATCGTAAATAAAAGTGATATACAATAATTTTTTGTTTCACACTTTTACAAAGTGAGATTTTTTCGTTCAGTTTTTATTTTCTAAAATTTTTTTAAATTCATTTAATACAATAAAAATAAATAAAATTCATCAATAAAAATAAAAAATAATAATAATTTATTTGTTTTGCGTAACCTTGATCGTGTCTTTTACAAAAGAAGAAAGAAAAATAAACAAGTCTATTTGTTTATCACAAAAATGGTAAAAACAAGGTGAAAGATTTTATAGACAACTTGGGCAATATATTTAGCGGAAATATTGAATCATTTTTTATAGATTAGTTCAGGCGCACTGGAGATGGACTTATTTGGCACAAAAAATTAGACTGCTATAATAAAGACAAGCTCTAATGTACTATAATGTAAAATAACTCAAAAGCGGAAATCTCGAGTCATTTTTTAATTAGATCAGGCGCTGGAGATACAATGCACAAAAATCAGAGACCACATTCTATCAACAGATTTGTATTAAGTGTAATTTGGCACAACAAATTAGACCTCTATAATAAAGACAATCTCTAATGTACTATAATGTAAAATACTTTTTTTTTTTTTCAATTTTCGCGTAGAAATAACTGCGAAATTTTGTAAGTTATGTAACAAAATATTAAAATTTGTGTAATGAAAAACGGGATACAAGAAAAAAAACTTAGTTTTATGGGAACTAAGTCTAGACAATTTTTTTTTTTTCGTACTATGTTTTATAAATGAATCGAATTAATTATTATTATAATTCGTATTTTTATAAAGGTAATTAAATTTGGATAAAATTCATCGTAGCGTGAACACTAAAATGAATTATTAATGAATTGTAACCAACATGTGTTCAGTTGAGGTAGGTTTTTTTTAGAACTATTCTAAATTGTGAACTTAAAAACAAAAAACTCAATAATTTGACACACATCCATTTATTTGGGGAGATTATGATATCTGTGGCGCCTCGATTTGATGATTCATTTTGATAAAACAAAGAATACCAATTAACGAGTAATCTAAACACAATTCAAGCACAAATAACTAAAATTTAATTCGTTTAAAAGAAATCAACACTTGTATATTTAATACCCATGGATAACTCGAAAAATAGGCGAAAACTCGAAAATTGGTATACTTCGTCTAATTTTGGCTTGTTTTGCCAAAATTTATAAAAAAAATCGTGACGACACGGATATCATAATCGAGCCATTATTGATATTATTAAAATAGACAAAATAATTACATGCATTAAAAAAAATAGGAAAAAATTACAGTTCATTTACGAACTGGAAGTCAAATTTAAGTAATTTTTAGAACGGTAATTCTTTTCATTTTTAAGTTATCGATAAGCAGACATTCAAACAAAATGGATTAATTGGATATTTATAATCATTCCTGTCAAAATTAATTTAATACTATTCATATTTTTAAGTTTTACAATCTCAACAACTAAATTTAATATACCCTCATATACTTAATAAACCTTGCATGTAAAAAACCAATTTAATATATAAAACCTATCCCAACAATTGATTATTTCAAACATTACATTATTTTTATTATTCAGTTCACAATTCACGCTACGATTGGTTTAATCCAAATTTAATTACCCCTTCCCCCCCCCAATAAAATAATTCATAAAAACAACCTATTTCGATAAAACTTATCTAAGCCAACAACATTGCTCAAACAGTATTACGAATAGAATTGTTTACGGAAATTATAAACCAAAATACGTTTATTAACCAAGAAAAAAAAAAGAAAATGAAATTTGAAGAAAAATATTTAGTTCAGAATTAAAAAAATATGTGATGACAATCCGTCAAAAATTTTTAAAGGGATTACATACACACTAAAAATAATAAACACAAAACAAAATCGATAAATTCGAGCTTCATTTTATGGTATTCGAATAGGTTAATTCAAATTCAAACACACCGAATAAATAACTCTTCTAAACCGATAAAAATATGGTTTCAATAAAAATTTAGAGATACACACTTGCTATTAATAATTCATCCCAAATCCCCCAACAAAATCTCTACACCATTTTTTTTTTATTTGTAGAAAATAATTGTCGATTACATAATTTCCCAAATAAAAACATCAAAAAGATTTTCAACAATAAAAAAACAAATCGATAATTTCCAAGTTCCACTTTTTTTTCTTTGTCGGTTTAATTTAATAGGTTATATGTACAATAGAAAAAAAATAAAAATAAAAGCACCGATTACTACTCTACTAAACCGAATATTCATAACCACAAAATGTATATGAACAAACCAACAAAAAAAAATGGTTGAAATCATTTTTATGGATTATGCAAATATTGTGTTAAAATTTACCTTTAATCGTGACAGATTTCCATCTCGTGCAGCATTATAAACCATTCCTCTAACATAGACATAATGATCGATGCCAATATTATCCATATTTTGGATGCAAAATAAATAATAATAATATTCACAAATCACTTATGTATATAATTAAGATGAAACTCCCGGAAAGAAATTAACCAAAAAAAAAAAAAAAACACACACAAAATTATAACACTTCTTTAATTTTCCGTTTCAATTTTCTTTATTTTTTTGTTGAAGGAAACTTTTATTTTTAATAAAAATTTTCCATATTCAAAACAAATTTACTGTCGCAGCTCTTACGGCTGCAGCTGTTGCAGACAACTGCTTGGTATAAAATAAACTGAACTGTAAGACAGCAGTAAGCTGAGTTCAGATCCAAATGTAGTAACATTGGCGCTAGTTGCAACATACACCACTCATAATGGTTGTAGTCATAGATGTGTATTGTATTGTATGTTCAAATCGGACAATAACAAAAATATGGTTATAAAACTTCACATAGCCTCTATACACGTATTATATAAAATTAAATAGCCTTCACATTTTTAAACTCGACATATTTGCAATATGTCAGGGTATAATAAATTTTGTAACGCTAGAAAATATTCACACTTAGTAAGATTTCTAAGAGAGAGACATGTCATCAATCAGAAATCTTCTAATCAATTCGGAACAACTATCTTTGTCTTTAATAAAAGAAAATTAAAATTCGTTGAGTACAAAAAAATTTCTATTAAACAAAACACTACCATCTATATATGGAAGTTAAAAATAGAATAGTGTTTTATTTGTGTAATAAAGTAACAAATATAAAGTCGAAAATTCGTTGCAAATAATTTTCCAATCATCGTTGGATAATCAATTGAAATTTATTGTTGAACTTGGTCTATTTAAAGCATAAAAATTTATTTATTTATTCATGGAAAATAATTCATGTGTGTAAATTGTTGAACTATTTCATTTGCATATAATTTAATTTGTTTTGCATAATTTTTACGTCCATATACATACTACACAAACACTGAGGTTATGGAAAAAGGAGTTCTTGACTAAATTTTTAGTAAGCCACTCTCGTAATTCGAAGTAGAAAAAGCAATTTAAATAATATCGTCACGATTTAAAATCTACAACTTGATAAAGGGGAATACAAACCAAAAACGAAACGTAATTATTTTTTGAGTTATTTCTGCCAGAAAATAACCTTTTACAATTTTTAAATTTGTAGCGTATTTTATGTTCAAATTTAATATGTAGATATCTCTACAATCATATTTTTAAAATGTTTTACTAAATATAAAATGAAGATGATTCTTTACTAAATCCATCTTAGAAAATTAGTTTATTTCAACATATTTTAAAATATTTCAACACTTATGTATAGAGGTTATATGGAGTTAAAGTCATTTATGCATACAGTAATGTTATATTTTTTTTATACAAATTAACTAATAACTATTTCAAATTAATTTAATTACAATAATTTATTGTTTATTGTTCATTTATAAATTAATTACCATAGATATTTTTCCATATTTAATTTTATATTATTTTATTATGAAATTGATACATAATTTTGACTTTATTTCTGATATCCATTTTATGTAAGTTTAATTAGTGAGAGAGATTAATTAAAAAGAAATTCTTTTAATTAATTATGTTATTATTTCATGAATATTTTTTACAAAAAAATTATGAATAAATATTCCTAAACGAATGTGATTTACGAAATATGTTTCTTATTTTGAATCATAATATTTATGTAAGCTTTTGAAGTTATACTTCTTTAGGCGCGTTATGAGAGTGACATTTTAATATGCGCGCACATCATCCATATGTTGAAGCTGTTGTTATGATTTATGTCACACTTAATGTAAGAAAATATATATTTATTTATTGAATTGTTCAAATTTAAACTGAGCTTTATTGATTGTGTTGACTATCCTTCTCCAATCCTTTTTTTAATGATGCCTAAGAAGTATAACTTCTGACGCACATACATAACGTACACGCACCAATTTTTTTTCTCAATTGACAACTTATGTCAAACTAAAAAAGTCTTAAATGGCTGACTGCTGAGCAATAGTATCAGGAACAAACAAGAAATTTGTAATAAAGTGCAGTAAAGCGTTAATTTAAACAATAAAATTGTTTATGAAATTTGTTTGTTGGTAAAAGCTACAGACAGTATTGATATAGAAATTAGAAAGTGTAAACTTACAAGTATTTTTTAATTCACTTTTAATATTATGAGATTTCATTTTTAAAAATATGTAGCGTTTGAAGAAAAGTTTCAAAAAATTATGCTTTTTTTTTTAAATAATTAAAAAACGAATTCATATCCAAGCGACAAGGCAATGCTACTAGAGCCATCTTTCAATGAGCGCTATAAAGTAATGATTATTGAATGATTGACGAATATAAGGTAAAATCCATAGACATATAAAGTAAACCACGGGAGTGGATATAAAAAGCGCGATATACGAATAAAAAAGATCCCGCGTTTTTTGTGTACCTGGAAAAAATCGTTATAAAATCCAAAAAATTTGTACTGCACTTTTTAGGTTTTTCGGGATACTTGAGGTCTTGGAAAACCAAAAATAACACTTATTTTACAATCGGATGGCTAGTTTGGAGATATCGCTTAAAATATCTCAAAAACTACGCGTTCACTCGTAAAATGGATGCTATTTTTGAAATCTACAGATCAAACTACCTTAATAAAGATAATTTTATCAAAATCGGATACTAAACAATTTTATCGATTTTTCGTCATTTTCTTAAGGGCCCCTTTGAAAAAATCGAGAAAATCGAAAAACAATTTTTACCTAAGATTTCGATAAATTAATGTTTATAACGGTACTTGGACTTGCAGATTTCAAAAAAAATATTCATTTAACGATTAGATGCGTAGTTTATGAGTTATTACCTAAAATCCGATACGAAAGTCAAAATTGAGGACAAATTTCAAGCGATATCTCGGAAACTAAACATCCAATCGTAAAATAAATGTTATTTTTGATTTTCCAAGACGACAATTAACCCAGAATATCTAAAAGTAACGATAACAAATTTTTTGGATTTTTTGACGATTTTAAGGTTTTTTTATAGAATTCGCACATAAAAATTTACGTTTGATACAAATGATTATTATAACGAATAATCATTTGTGTCGAAATAACGAATTAATAATATTAAAATGATGATAAGAATAGATTGTTTAAATCAAGAATTGGATTAATTAAAACATTTTGTTGCAACCTTCTTGAAAATCAAGAACATCACAATATTATTAAAATGTTAGTATGTTTACACGTGATTATTAATTAAATAAAAATTTAATATTTCAATTATTTTAAAGTACAGCCTGTGTTCAATATCATATCCAAAATAAATTCAATCTTAAGTGGAATGTATTTTTAATAGAGACATCTATAGGTCTACCCATAAAGACAATCTTTAATGCAATATACATTGTATTTTTTCAATTGTCGTACATAAAAAACTGACTTGTCCTGACATATAAGAGTGTGCTTCTAAACAGCTGTTGACTTAAATAACATGTAATATACATGGTATTTTTGTAAATTTCCTAGCACAAATAACTCAAAAGATACAACCAAATGTTTTGAAATTTGGTATGCACAACATTGACATGAAAATCTAATCGAAAAATTTTAATACTTAGATGGTTTAAACTCTTCGAGAAGCCCTGCGTTTTCATGTCATTATTGTACATATCAAATTTCATAACATTTGAATAAGAATTTTTTGAGTTATTTATGGTAGAAAATTGTATGCTTCTAACTGTTAATAAACTCCTACTTTACACAAAATTAAAATTTTCAGACTAATCGAGGTTTTCCATAACCAGCACACTCCCAAAAGTTCGTTAAAAAGTTCAATTAATTTGTTCAGAATAATTTTTGGATACTTTATTTAATAATATATTTAAAATTCGATTATCTTTTAATATGCCTCATGTTCAATCTACTCAAAACATTGCAATAATTATATAACATTTAAAGCGTACTTACAGTTTTGAAAATTTCACTGATTGGATGAAAACCAAACACTTCACACTGAATTTAGTAAAATAATTGAGAAGCCAAATAATTAAAACTGAAATTTCAATTAATTATTAATCGACATTTTATTTATTACATAAACGTTTTTATGTTAAAAATACTGAAATACTTAAACATGTTTCAACAAACTTTATTACATGGCTTGCGTTGATATTCATTTGTCTTTTGTATATTGTACATACAATATACCACCAGGTGGCTCTTAAAATAATTACAATTTATTTAAATTTACTAATTACGTTCGATGTATTTGACTATTAATTAATCAAAAAATAAAATATTTTTCATTATTTTTAAAGAAAAAGATTTAGGGATATTGAGAAATACAGTCTTAATTTTTTTTCTAGCCTTTTTTTTATCACTAAAAAGAAAAAATCAAATGTATTGCCCTTGACATTAATAAATAGATCATTACTTTTCAACTTTTTGCACGACTTGCTTTTGAATGGTGTTTTAGCATGAAATTCGTCTAAGAACATTATTCAAACCGCAAATAAAAAAGTTAAAAAAAAAAAATTGGCCGATCTCGATTACAACAATTTTTATAAACAATTTACTGAAAAATGAAAGGCGCAAGGGGGAAAAAATGTTTACAGTAAAGATATTAATTTTATATGTAATAAATTATGTTTGCAGAGTAAATTCAATGTTAATTTATTAGATTTTCGTAAAAAAATTATTTACAAAAGAAAATTTAACCTTAACTATATACATTATTGTTCATTATTGTCGTCGTCGTCGTCGATTTCGTTGATGTAGATTGTAGGTAAAGGATTAGTACAGCTATCACCATTGCATTCTGAGCAAGCTGCAGTGCAGTTTAATCCACTTTTCCTGCACCCACAAGATGCTCCACATCCTGTTTTGCATGCGCAAAAAATAATTTTTAGTAAAGATTCTGGAGCTGGTCGCTGCGTCATTGTTAGCGGTATCAATATTCCGCGTTCATCTTTCCAACCCCATTCTTCTGGTGATATTTCTTTTCCGAACCATGTTTGAACTTGTAAATATACTCTTTTGAAGTGTTCAAAAGCGGCATCTGCAGTAGGTGGTAAAGACGGCAGTTTAACGCAGGTATTTTTGGCAGTTGCTTTCAAAAAAGAGTTATATCTCAATGCATTAAGATCTTTTATTTTTTGGGGGGCATTATATAAAGCAAGAGTGCATGTAACACCAGCTTTAAAAATTTCATTGATGTCTTTGCATTCATTTTTAAAAACTGTCGCAGCATTTTGCAAGTCCGTTCGTTTTTCGAAATTTTTTGCAAACACGTTTTTGCCACGTTTAAAAAAAGCTGACGTCGTGTCACATCCAGTGAATGCATGTAAGAACAGAATATGCTCTTTACACTTTGGTAATATTTTTTCTAAACTCTTAGAAGAGTACGCTCTTTGCAGTATTTTGCCTTTGGATGGTTTTCTAAAATAAATTTCTCGGTCTGGTGGTGAGAGCGCAGTCAATAAAACTAAAACATCTACATCCTCGGACACTACAGCAATGTTTTCAGATTGCAGATTAACAGCAGTTTCAATTATTAGTCTGTCGGCATCAGCTTCTGCTTGGCAAGAAAATATTTTATTTTCTGTGAGTGTTTCTCGTAGCATATCTATAAGCCTACTCTTATTTTTGGCATTCGATAAAAATTTTTCCTGCGCTACTTTTAGTGGCATGGTTTTATCAAATATTATGTCATTACATGCGTTTTTTTTACAGCGACGCGTTCGTTCCATTGATTTTGTGCAGCTCTTCTTGTAACCATCAAATACGACATAAATGTTGTGTCCATAATTATTATGTAGATATCTGACATAATGTTGACAAATTGTACCGAAATTTTCATCTAATTGCCACTTGCAACGATGTAATAACATCCCTCCATCAATGACGTAGGAAAATTTTCGTACATCGTTCACATCCACTGACACTTCTGGGAATATGTCATAAAATGTAGATTTTGTTGTTTTTCGTATTTCACCATCTTCAAAGAGAGCAAGAGGATAAGGAGCTAATTCATAAGTCAAGTAGTTTTTTAGTTCTTCATCAGATTTTTTTAATACGCATATACGCTGAAATAATAATAGCGGATCAATTGGAATAATATCATCATTCACTTTGATTTTGCTAGTGGATGCCAACAAAGGAATGATCTTGTCTTTTCTTGATAACTTAACTTCTTTGAAATTTATTCCATTAATTTTCTTCATTATTTTTAGACCTTGCTCAAAAGCTGCGTAGCAATTCACGTTTTCTTGCCCAGTTATTCCAGTTGCAATAGACATAATGACACCAACATCAGGGAATGGAGGATGTTGAATAAAATATTCTTCCAATTTTTTCACGTCAATGTCGTCCCTTTTGATTCGTGCATCGGTTGAATCAGCGTGTTGATAACTTTTTTTAAAAGATATATTACAAAATTCCTCTATACCTTCTATTATATCTTTTGAAAAAATAACACCTTTTATCCATTTATAGACAATACTTTTCGTTACACCACGTTTAAAAGGTTCGCCTTCAACACTCATAGATTTCATTAATGTTTGTTCTATGGTTTGATCCGTGGAAATTCCAGAAAAAAATACATCGGAACGTCTAGCAGTAAAATAACCCTCTGTGAATTTTTGAAACTCTTCTGGGTCCATTTGGATAGATAATTCCTGCATGTCTTGCAAGTACAGTTGCGCGGACTTTGCATACGGAAAATGTCCTGATGCATGGAAGTATGGGATCATCCTCTCAATAGTTTGTAAATGCAGATTCCAATCACCCATACGCTCAGCTGCAATAAAATCTTTTAGCACTGATACCATTCGAAAATAGCTGATCCATAATCTGGACGTTTGATTTTTACTCTCTATATCATGTAATTTTTTTTCAACAATTTCATTTAAACTTTGAAATCCAATATTTTCCGTTATTTCCGTGTAATTAAACATTTCAAAAATATTAGCATTCGTCTCATCAGCAATTAAAGTTTGGAATTCCGAATTATTTTTTAATAGATCATCGAAAATTAATCTAGATAAAGCTAGCTGCAGAAGTATATGTGCACGTACCGCTCTAGCATATGCACGTCCAGACATGATATGATCGATTGAATTTTCGGCATAAACCGTAGAGAGGGCTTCTTTAATTCCACTTCCAGCCATTATATAACCAATAGATCCCATATAGGACATTAGCGTATGAAAAGAGCCCAATCGGACAACAGTAAACATCTCATCTGATAAACATACAGCTGAAGTTATATCGCGCGATTTTATATACAGAGGTTGATCAAATGTTACGATACATGTCTTCATATTTAATGATTTTGCATTGTCTACTGATGTTTTCATCGCCGTATACAAAGTGTTATAATCACTTGGAGATGCATTAATGAATGGTAAGAATATTATTGACGAAGTATCAAAATCATGTGTACTTGTTAACAAATTCATGAATCCGTTCCATCCGGGGAAGTCATTATTGGTTTTGAATTTTAGATACATCCAGAGAATGTTCAATTTTGAAAAAACTGTGGGGGTTAAATTGGGCTCTTGCTCCGAAATTTTTATTTGAAGTTTTTTCAATCCTTCACCAGCAGCAGCCGGATATATTTGAAGAGGTACATGAGCTTGATCAGAAATAGTTGTCTCTGTTGGAATCTTATCTAAACGTTTAATTGGTTCCCTGGTTTCTATTTGATCGCTCGGAGTTACAATTTCAATCGAACCCAAATTATGAAAAGTATCTTTGCCGTCTAGTGTGTTGACGTTAAAATCTGCGTTATCGTGCACAAATTGTACAAAAGTACCTGCTTTTATTTTCACAGGACTTGTGAATGTTGCAGAAGCTTCATAAATTATTGCTTCTTTGTATGATCCGCAAAAGCCTAAAGCGTTACATATTTCTATTATTTTTTTGGAGCCAAATTTTCTATGAAGAGTAACAGCTAAAGCCACATGCAGTGGTGATATAAATGAACGAGGCCTTACTGCAGATATTATCGCATGAGCTATTGAGGCGCATTTCGTTTGATAATGATTTATAAACTCTGGTTTACCTCTTTTGTCATTTAAAATTATTTCTGATAACAAAAATGACAGAGATTTTGGTATTGTCTCATGAACATGGTTAAACATTTTATCACTAGCCGGATACATTTTATTATCATAAACCTGCGTCCGAATGTGTCGTCGTAAAATTTCACCAGCAGCCTTCAAAATACGATATTCTTCTTCTTCATCATCTTTTGACCTCTGACTGTACCAGTTATCGGACAATATTTCATATTGTTGTTTTTTAAAACATATGATTGTATTAGATCCAAATTTACTGGAGAATACAATATTATCCTCATAATGGTTCATTAACCTCTTTTTTATCGTTTTATCATCAGGAATATGATCAATTGTCACAATACTTTTTAATTCTGCCAGTGAAAACTGGCAGTCATCATTTTCTTCAATATATTTGAAAATCTGCTCCATTGCTGCATCTACTTGTATTGTGACTGGATGAATTTTTTTATCTCTCTGGGTCTGTTTTACGGTAGTTTTCAAACGCATATAACAATCCGCGTGATACTTAGCGTCCTGAGCTACTAGATCTAACACACCTACAATTTTTTTATGGATATTGCGACAATATTCGCTTTTCTCTTCGCTTACCAAATTTAAAATAGTTTGCTTGAACTCAGAAGTAGTTACGTAGCTGATTTGCTGTCTTACCGATTTGGACTTTCTTCTTTCCTTCATTTCATCCGCTTCTTTTTCACATAAAAAGCACTTATTTCTCCAATCAAAATCAATAGAAGTAGCCGTTCGCAGTTTTTTTTTAGGTGGAGAACATGTTGATGTGGTGTTCTTTTTTTTTTAAATAAGCATTAATACATCCTTTATTGATATATTTTTGTCTGCATACTGAATGCACGTAAACAAATTCGCAAGTATTTAAATACTGAGAAAGTCCATCCCCTCTTTCCACAGAAGCAGCTTTCAGTGTTGGTATTCCTCTAGTGACTTTTATAATATCTCTTAGCTCAGAGCTTAATTCAGAGCTACATCCAATTTTGTCACAAATGAGGCAATCATTATTTATATTATCACTATTGCATGGTTCACCCATTTTGATACGAGGCTGTAACAACAAATATTACTAATATCAATAACTAACCTTTATATCACAATTAATTAAAATTTCAGATGTAAGGATTGGAAATTTTTTTTTTTTAAACAAAAATGTGAAAAAATCGGAATATTCACTATTTTCCAATAAATTAAATTATTATTTCTGCATAAAATACATAAAAATAAATCAACTGTTTGCGTAAGCACTATCTTATAGGAAATTTCATGCAGATTCCAAATATATATTAAATTTTACCATTACATTCGAACTTTTAAGATCGATCTATTATAAAATATACTATTGGATATTCACAGTTGTTTTCAAAAGCATGTAATATTATTAATAAACAAATACTTACTATTTATGCCACTATTTTCAAAGTTTGTAAAACTCAGTAATTAACTTTTATCACACTCACTCCACAATAATATATTTATTTTTTAATTATTTTCTTTTTTTTTTTTTCGAAGCAAACAACAACTACATATGAAGCCTAGTAAGTTGTCACGTGTACTATTCTGCTAGGGCCCGCGTTAACAACACCCAACAGCTGCTGTTGCCCCCTCTATTCCCCTCCCCACCCTTCATCGTTATACCTGCAGTCCCTTGAGACCCAACATGAAGTTTGTAATAGTTCTTCTTTTTAAAATCTAATTTTACACTAATATAACTTAAGGAAAACTCCAAAAAAATAATAATTATTTATAATAATTATTAAAAAATTAAGATCGGACAAAATATTTTTTTTAACATTTTTCTATATGCTATTAAAAACACATTGCCATAGTTTATAAAAAGATTTATTTACTGGCCCTGGATTCCGAGGTATAAACCGTATAAACTTACTTATTATGTACAAATTGTCCTAGTAATAATAAATAATATGCATTTATTTACAAAATTAACAACTATTACAACTGTATTAACTTTGTTGAACCAAAAAAAAGGGCTTTCTAATTAATATATTTCTAAATCTTAAATCCGTAACCATTATAGGATGTTAATAAGAGCCTCGAAAGAAATTTTTTAGCATATATCAACTAAAAATTAACAAGTCCAACAAAAAATGATGAACAATGATTTTCAAGTCCAACAAGGATCCGAATTCTTTGACCTTGAAGATCAAGATATAGAGTTTATCGAGAGTTGGACTTGTTGGCCTGAGGATGAATGCGTAGAAAACAACGACAATAAAAATTAAAGTGATATGAGGAATTTGGATAATGGAAAAATGGAAGATCTCGAAATTAATGAATGATGCCGCTTTGACAAAAATTAACAAAATAAGCAATAAAAATACAGGAATTTCTTAAATTTTTGGTCTTGTATATTTTATCGCTAACATATATCTTTTTTTTTGTAATAACGTTTGGTACAGTTCTCGTTTACATTAACAATCAAATTTATTTTTTACTTTTTTTTTCTTACTGTTTATATGAAATCGACATTATTTTTTATTGTGTGACAACAAAAAGTGTGTCGTCAATCAATATTCAAAGTTTTGTTAAATTTTTGTGATATATAATGTTTTTTTTTTTATATATAACAAGCAGACACAATATTTATAGTTAGATTTTTTTGTTCTTTTTTTTTTTGGTTTTTTTAAATTTAGTTTTTACAAAAAATAATAGCACTTGTAGTATATAGAGAAATATTTATATCATTTTTGTATTTATATCAATTTTTTATTTATTTATAAGTCAAAAAGGGTCTAAATATTTTGTTTATAGTGGTTTTAGTCTAAGAAACGATATCTCAAAAATCTAATTATTGAATACATACAATTATTTTCTATAAATAATATATTTAGGACATGTTTCACTCAGTATGACCATTGTCAAACTGAAAAAGAAACAGGAATGTATTCAAAATTTCGATTCTCCCGAGCGGTCGAGACTTTTTTTTAAGTTTATTATTTTTTTTTTTAAATTCCTTACATGTATATAAACAAGTTATTTTATAAATCTATGAAAATAAATTGTATTTTTGTGTCATCAAGATTTTATTGATTATATTTTGGAAGTCTATGAAATAATAATATCATTTACAAGAAAAAGGGGGGGAATATCCTTTACATATATAAATATTTCACAGAAATCCAATCAGAATTTCTTGATTTTAAAACTGAATAAACATTTCTAAAGATGATTTTTTTTAGGATAACACTCCGTCAATTTTATTTGGAACACTGTTTTTAGTGACATCTTTTATTTAAAACTGAATTTAATGTCTTAGAATCCTTTTATTTTTTGACAAACTACGCATACTTAGACAGTTTGCCACTTAATTAAGAATGGAAAACTTTAAAAAAAAAAAAAAAAAAACTTCCTGAAGTGTTATCCAATGGAATTCCCATAATATAAATAAAATCAAAATAACCTCAAAAATAAATTTATTTGGTTTTTTTTATATTTTTTTTTAAATGTTCATAAATATTTACCATTAAGTATTTATAGTTAATAATAATTATTATATTTTAATTATTGGCTTATTTTAATCTTGTTTTAAATATGTATAGAATAATTTTATTTAAAATTTTTTTTTATAAAAAAATAACTTATTACACTTTTAAAATTCAAGTTATTGAATACCAAGAGTTTATTTTCTTTTAAATAGTAGTTTTTTTTTTTAAAACATTTTTATATTTAAGTTAGACCCTTCTTAATTCACAGAAACAAACGGAAGAACAAATTAAGAAGTATACCTTTTTTTCTTTTAGTTTTTTTGTCTCAGTGCTGTCCAATAACAGTGACTTTTACAAAAATTAACTTAGATAATAAGTTTATAATAGGTTAGCTTCAGTCCATTTACTTAACTAATACACTAAAACTTATTGATATTCAAACATCCGCCATTTTGAATCCCTAAAAAAAACTATCAACATTCGAGATACATATTTACAAAGGATAGATTCCACACAGAATCTCTATTTCCTTAAACAAGTATTACAAAATGGCCGATTCGAATACTGTCTTATTTAGTGCCTTAACTAAACAAGAGAAAAAAAAGTGACATCAATTTTATTACCCTTCCACAAAGCCATTGTGCATTTTTTTTTCGTAAATGGAATAAAACCAAAAGGTTATGGGATCCAGACACATAAAAATGATGTCTGGTAAATTTCAAGAGATTTATACTCCAAAACACACAAAAAATTTACAACGTTTGGAACAAACGATTAACTTTTACAATTGATTTTTTATAGTGTTTAGCATTCAAATTTGTACAAAGGAGGAGGGGGTAGAAGGTTATTTTTATTTTTAAGATAATAATCTTGATCACAGGTAATTTGAATAAAGTTAAAATTTATTGAAATAATAATGAAACTTATTTAGTTACAAAAAGTTCCTATTTTTAATGTCAAGGTTAATATTATTAATGCATTTTTTTAAATGCAACGGGTTATAAAATAATTTTTAAGAAGTCAATTGATATCGCGGAACAAAAATTTCTTGAAGGCTATACGTAAATCTGATAATAAACAACTCTTTATATATTTGACAACCAAATATCACTTTTCAATTTTATTGGTTTATTGAAATTTTCTCAAAAAAAATTAAAACACTACACTTTTAGGGAAAAAAATAATAATGCCGGACATACACGTTCCTGTATACTGGTGAGATTTACCTGTGCAGTCTTTATAGTTTTTAGATTATTTGTAGTTAGTTCCGTGATTACAAAGCCACTCGCCACTTCTCGGCTGAATAAAATATGTCGGTTTACCGTGGCTTTACCTGACAGAAATATCGAAGTCTGTGTACACGGCCTGTTAAATATATAACAGGCTTGCAATGTCAAATACCTGGTTACGTAACTGGGTCTGGTAGCTTATAAAATAGGGAAGACGAAAAAAAATCGTTTTTAATTATATTTAGTCGAAGAAAAGTTCTTTAAGAGTCTTCGGAATCATTTCGGTGGATATACGACATAAAACCACGAGTGCTTTCTATTTTTTCGTGAAGACATTGACACTGATTTGTTTTTATTCATTATTCCTCAAAAAAAAAAAGTAAAAATTCTCTTGTTTCTTGTGTCGAAAGCTATACATAATCTTTTCTACAGCTTTATATAAAAATAGAAAATAGTCAATTCCAGAAAGAAATGTATCTCTAAATAATTTTCTAGTATGAAAATTTTCTATCCAAAATATGGATTTTTGAGAAATTTCCTCAAAAAATAATCTAAATTTTCTCCTACATCAATTTTAGTGTTAAAATAGCCGCTACCTATTAACTTTCCAATTTTATAAATAATTTATAATAAACTTAAAATTATTTTTTATAAAGATTTTTATGCAAGAATTATAACTTTAATGTAATGAAAATTGCATATATTGCCATAACATCAAATATTAATTTAACCTTGAGAACACAGATTTTTTGGGACCATACAAATTTTAGAACTGTGGGGAAAAAGAAGTTTTTTAAGGAGTTTTTTTTTGAATATTTATAGATTAAAATAATAAATTTTTACCTTTTTTCAAAACACGAAAACATTTACTTGAACATTACACAAGTTATTATACAAATTTTCTTTCAATTAACTGCTATTTTTTTCTTTAATTTCCCTGAAAAGAATCATCGTAACTTTAGTTTATAAAAAAAATAATTTCAGTAATTTGAATATTTGATTTTTTTTTTTTAATTTTTATTTCAACGTCATGAGTAAAGTAGAATAGAAGTAAGACTAAAAATAGAAGTTAAAAAAATTTATTTTCATTTTTTTTAACGATTTGTTTTAAATAATTCTCAAAAAATTTAATAAATGCACCAATTGTTCTTTTTTTTGTTTAATCTCAATAATCATTGTTTTTTTGTTGTTTTTTTTTTTTTAAATAAATTATACAAAAATATTATTAAATTTAAAAAATATAATGAATTAATATTTGTTTTTACTAATAACTAATTAATTATTTATTAATTTTTATAATTAATATATATATATCAAGTTTTTTTTTTTTTTTTTTTTGAAAATATTTACAACAAATTTGAATGCTAATTAACATTTTTAATTAAATCTAATGTATATTAATTATATAGTGGAGTTAATATACGTGGAAACTTCTTCGATTTCGATGAAGCTCATTGAATTAAGTTAAGAGAGTTAAGGATTCGTTTTACATAGGTTTAGTTTAGTACGAATTTCCGAATATTTAGAACAGATTTTCTGTAAAGCGTTGACTCACGTCACGACACAGAAAGGAACATTCCTGAACAAACCAGCGTAGTAAATCTCCATTTCAACGTTTATTTAACAGCAAGTTTTTGATCCACCGATTGTTCGAAAATTTACACAAAATTTGTAGTTTCCACGTATTTAGGAACAACATTTTTTGCCCTTCCACATTACTCCACTAATAATTTTTCCATTAACTTAATAAGAGATTCTTTTTTTTTTTTTTTAAAAATAAAATAAGAAATAATTTACAAAAGTTATTTATTTAGAATATAAGTCCGCTTTTTTTTATAAGCAATACGTTTCAACGAATCGTGTAAGAGAGATTTATATACAGCCAACATCTATCGACTGTTTAGTGAACTACTTGTACGAATTGGGGGGCTAGAAATAATTTGAATTCCGCTTTTAAAATCTCATTTAGTATTAGAACATAAGAAATATTAAGGACTTCAGATAAACTTAAATTAAGACTAAGCACTAAATAGTTCACTTCCTTACCACCACAATTATGCGAGCGCTGTATGATCTCTCTTGCACGATTATATTTAGTACTTTTTTAATCCTCGCTTTCCCATAGAAACAAACCACTTTTAAAAGCTCATTTACATCTGGAAAACTGTTTATATATAATCTCTTATTAAGTGAAAAATTTAAAGACCTGTTTTCCTCTAAATATAAAGCGTATATATTTTATATATTAAAAGAATTTTCACTTAGAAATGTCTTTAAAAAGGAACATTTTCAATTCTAAGGACATTTCAATAGAAAATCTATTTACTGGCAATAAATTAGAACCACTTATCTTTCTATCCACAGAAATCAACAAGGTCTCTTCTGTTACAAAAATTATGAAGTTTTGTAGTAAGTGGATCCAATCGTAGTCAAAATTAGTAATTAATACTTTTTGTTTATACATTTTCACTGGGTATTATAAGTTTAAGTAGAATTAACAATATTTTTTTTTTTAAATACCAATAAAATATCAGCCTTGATAACAGTTTTTTTTTTTCGAATGAAAATACAATTTTCTACATATTACGAATTTTTTTGGAATTAATTGTCGAATATATTTTTAATCTGGTAATTCATTTCAAATTGATTGCAGAGAACCGTATCTTGTAAAAAGTATATATTTTTTAAGAGTTTATCGTGGGTATTTTTTGACTGAAATAAAATACATTCACATTTGGTTAGGCGCTTTTTTTGATTCTGTTAAAAACTGAATAAAAATCGTCAAAAAATTAAAAAAAATTAGTATTGCTGTTTATAGGTTTTCTAGGGTAATCAAGGTCTTGGAAAACCAAAAATAACACTTATTTAACGATAGCATGGTTAGTTTTCGAGAAATCGTTTTCATTGTGTCTGAAATTTTGATCTATGGATTGCATTTCAGGCGATATCTCAAAAACTAAGTGTGTAATGAATATTTTTTTTGAAATTTGCAAGTCAAACTACCCTTATAAACATAATTTTATCAAAATCAGATACAAAAAAGTTTTCTCGATTTTTTGTCATTTTCTTAAGGGGTACCCCTATAAAAAAATCGAGAAAATCGAAGCACAATTTTTACCTCCGATTACGATAAAATTATGTTTATAAGGGTAGTTTGACTTGCAGATTTCAAAAATAATATTCATTTAACGATTGGATGTATAGTTTTTGAGATATTGCCGGAAATCTGATCCGGAGGTCAATATTTCGGACACATTGAAAGCGATATCTCGAAAACTAGCCATGCTATCGTAAAATAAGTGTTATTTTTTGTTTTCCAAGACCTTATTTACCCTAGAAAACCTACAATGTATCTGGAAAGATGACGGGATGCTATTCAGTTATGTAAACGCTGATGTTCTTTAGTTTGCGCGCGACGTTTTTCTTGCTGGAAAGAATTTTCATGTACCGTTTTTACAGTAATTCAACAAATATATCCAAAAATTTTCGTAATTATAAAATATCATCATCTAATTTAATATCAAATACACGTTTTTAATAGTTTCATACTTAGAGGGGTTTTTGTTTTGTTTCTTAGAAGAATTCTTGTACAAAGTGTTTCAGATTAATTGAAAGCAGAATAATGTGTAAAAATTGATACTAGGAATCTTATTTTAATAATATTGGCACAGGGTCTACTAAAACACGATCTATAAATAGGCAAGAAATTTTAATATTAATTCGATAAACAAGTATTTTTTTTTAAATATAGAATTATTTTTATATAAGAATTAATAAATAATTTTCATGAATTGTGTCACACTTAGAAATGAAAATTTTGGCGCTTTTTAGTATTCATCTTATTTCCTATCGATGAAATAACGTCCTATCAACGATCAATTTTTAGATCTAAACTCTCATAAACATATGAAATAGTCAATGGCCCAGAATATAATCTTGTAGCGTGTCAAAAAGCGTTTTTCTGGGTCCCTAAAACGTATAAAAAACTGCGTTTTGGTATTCTAAGAATATTTCATAATATTATGCATCAAAAGATCAATAAAATCTCAATCAAATAATATCGACACCTACTTTATCGATAATTGTTACATATCAAAATTTACACATTAATTAAAAAAAAAAAACTAGGAGTCAAAAGAATTATTTTGTTACGAGAAAAATTTTTTCTAAATCTCAATATAAATCTGTTTTAGACATTTGACTAACTATTCTTGAATTAATGTTCTAGCCTTAATTTTTAGGGACTTTAGGGAAAATTATTTTACTGACAAAAGTAAGGTAAAACAATTTTCCGGAAATTTCAAACAGCTATACCATCGAGAAAATAAATCGAATCTAGATTATACGCAAGTTTTCGAATTTAACAACCTGAAAGTTGGAGTTAGTCATCCCCTATCGTTTTGAGAAGCATGACCCATTAACTTTTCAAAAGTTTGCAAACTAAGAGGCGAATTGTCTAAATAAAATCTACATTGAACAAATATAACACTATCTAGGAATTTATATTTTCCATTAGATCTGAATATAAATTTTTCTCGTTATTTTTTTAAACACGGCGCAAAAATATTTAATCGTCCGTTGATGTTATACCACCCTCTCTCTACCAAAAAAATAAACATTTTATTTTTAAACAAATTATTCAACAGATCAAACATGAACTTTTTTTTTAACAATAATCAAATCGATTTTCTTTCAACCAGAAAAATCTTAACAATTTTCAACGTAAATAACTTTTGAAACGCTAATAATAATTATTACAAGGAGTTTCTATAGTTTTCCTGGTGGATTTAAATTTTTATAAACCACAATTAACTATCTTTTTTTTTAAATATCTTATGAACTTTTCGAGATTTATAAAAATCGATTATCAAATTAAAACGCATCAGAGACTCCAGAACCTCCATGTATTTATAGCACAATATTATATATAACCATATTTTCAATTTTAACAATTCAATTTTTTTTAATAAGAAAAACTCAATGAAAATGAAAAGAAAACTTATCGATGAAGATGAAGACATATTTACAATTTTTTAATTTTTCTAACAATTATAAAACGATTATTTATTATATCATAGACGATAGAAACATCAACAGATTTTTTTAAAAAATGTTTAATAACTTTATAAAATCACTTCTATATAGTTATATATTATTATTTTTTTTTAGTAATTCACCCATCTTTTGATTTTCATTAAAAAAAATATACCTTGTTATAATAATTAAAAGAAAGTTTTTAGTCTAGAATTGTTTGAAGAAAATACAGAGCAAAAATTGTACCACATCCTAGTTGCAGCAACACGGAGCAAAAATAAAAAGAAAATTTATTGTAATTGCCATTTTTCCAAAATAGCGCCCACATTTTTTCGTTTGTTTTTTTAAATATCTCTGGATATTTTTATCCGATTTAAAAAAGCATTTGGAAACGATTAAAAAAAAAAAAAAAAAATCGGATGGTAATTTTCAGATATAAAAAGAAAAATAAAAATGTGGCCGCCAATGGCAACCAAATAGAAAGATCTAGGAATAATAATCATTAAAAAAATTCAACTTTAAAAATTTTCTTCTTGCTTCGACTATAAGACTTCATATAAAACTTCCGACACGAGCGTCATATATGATAGACGTATGCTCCGAACAGCCTAAAAGCTTTTTTAATTAGTGCCTAGAAGCTACGTAATCTTAATAAATTTTTGAAAATCTACGAATTGTAAATATAGTTTAAAATGATGCATTATTTCATTTTAGACTAATAAACTTCCTCTTAATATAGAGAGAAAATTACAAAATAATTAAAGAAATAGTCTCAAGATTAAGAGTGTTTCATGAAACCATTAAACTAATATAATTAATTTTTAAGTACACTTTTTAAAATTTTTATTATATACAAATTTTTATTTATCTCGAAAAATGAAACCATAGAAACGACGTATTTCTAGTCCTACTATCAAAAAATGTAGTGAATTAACAGAGCTTCTAAAAAATAAATTTGTTTTTACTAAAACATGGCCACCATAAATAACTATTAAAGAGAAAAAAATGTGCAACTATACAAGAAGTACAAAAATTAACGAGTATTTTGGCAGATGTAAGACACAGAAACGGACGTATTATACCTACACACCGAGTTATTCAGGCTTTTAACAAAACTTAAAAATTAATTCGGTTATTGTTCGATTTATATCCATTTGATTTTTTTAATAGTCAATCAGAATATTATTTGAATTTGTTTTTATAAATTAAAAATACAGGAAAGATAAAAAAATCTCAACATTTAACGCCTTAAACAAATTTATTATTCTATTGTTGAAAATTATTTTTGTTTCCAGAATATTTTTATTTTATTTTTTGCACTATCGCCATCTAATGGTGTTTAAGAAAACGAGGTCGGTAAGTATGATACATACTGTATCGACAAACTAAATCCCTCTGCCATCTATTCAGTTCAGATTGAAAAATTAATTCGTATTGTTCTTCCAATTGCCCGAATATTCTATTAAATATAGATATATCCACGTAACACAAACGACTGCATTTTGTTTTATTATGGTCCGAATTAATTTAAGCATCCCAAAAAACATATTCAAAGATAAAAAAACTTATGAAAATTTCCAAATCAGTCGTAATATTTTTATTCTATTTTTTGCACTATCGCTATCTGATGGTGTTTAAGTGAACGAAGTCGGTAAGTATGAGATATACTATATCGTCGTAAAACAAACCGGCTGTATTTTGTTTTATTGAAAATTTTCAAATCAGTCCTGTATTTTAAAATTATTTAAAAGTAATTTGTTCAATCAAAATAGTACGAAAACAAAAAAAATGAAATATAAAAATAGAAAATTTTCTTACAATTTTTTATATAAATATATAGCTCCAGAAAAAATAATTTTTCACAAAAATTAGCTATCTTATTAATTATATAGGAAAATATTTTGTTTTTGTTTTATTATTTTTTTAAAAATTATTTGCGTTAATTAAAATTTTATGAATATTGTGCAATTAAATTTTGAAAATATTTCATTTGAATCAACAAATATAATAACTCTTCAAGATATGTTCAGAAAACTTGGAAAAAAAGATTGATATGCTAAGCGAAAAATAAAAACGTATAAAAAAACAATTATTTTATTATATAAAAAAAAAAAAATTAAAATTTTTTTTTTCTAAACAGAAAATTATAAAGATGAGTTAGTTTTTATTTATTTTAGATTGGTAATAAAATTGAGGAATAAATAATTTTTTCCCGATAAAAAAAAAATATGATATGTTATTTGGAAAATTTGTGATATATTTCTTGGATTTTCACTTTTGAATATTTCAGATAAATTTTCCGTCAACAAACGCTAAAACAATAGTTGACTTTTTAGGGGCTTGCAGCAAAAAAAATTGAGCCTTTATACAACCCGATTCTATAGGGTTTTTGAAAGATTATTACATCCCCACCCCATAGCCGCAAAAAATGCTATTTCGAATAAAAGACAAAAGTTATAGATATTAACGCGACAATTGAGATATTTATTTTGATCTTATCGATAACCTTAAAGGGTATTTTAAGGTTAACTATATACGTTGACCTTTAAATAATCTTTGAAGACATTGAAATCACAAATTTCTGAAGAACCTCTATAGATATCCGAAATTTTCCAGATCCACTAACCCATAATATATGGTACGGAACCCTAACTTATGCGAATTTCAATTGGTCTTGACAAGTTTTTTTTACAAACACGAATTTCAACACTGTTCCATTTCAAATCCAAAAAATACATCGACATCGACAAAATCATTTTTAAATTATTTTAGAAACATTTATATACAGTGTGTGCCGCCTCTAATTCGGCAACAGGAATCAAGACAATAATTTTTAAATCAACCGATTTACGGCCATCTTTTTCTCGATCAAAAGCTCTGTTTTCCAAAATATCATTTTTTTCAATTTTCTAGTAAACTAGGCTGTTGATCTAAAAAAGATCTAAATACTTTTAGGTGTTAAAAAACCCTTACAAAATGGCATACGCAAAATAAAAATAGGTTCGTAAGTTTTCTCCTAATTTTTAAAATATGTCGATTTTTCAAATTGTAATAACTTTTATCATTAATTGAAAGTTTTAATAATTTCCAGAAATGGTGCTCCTAAATAAGCGTTATAAGTGGTCAAAACCTGGATTCCAAGAAATAAATAGTCTCTGAGAAATTCAACCGGTTAATTTAAAAAGACATTTTCCATAAATCTGAATACCCACATGTTGGATGGGGGTCCGATTTCTATTTTGAAAAATCCATTCTACTCTTGAAGAGGTCTCTTTTGACATGAACTTAATAAAAAAATCAAATATTTTAATTTCGTAATACGTACATTTAAAAATCCTGTTAATTGGTAATATAAAATAGTACTAACGCTCCCTGTTTTGTCCTGTTGTCAATGTCATTTGTGGAACACACTGTATTTCATTATAAAAAAAAAACGAAAGAACCTTTTTGCAACATGAAAAATATATGAATTAGAAGATATAATATATATTTTTTATATAATATTTCACAACATAGACACACAAATCTCCCGTCTTGTCCGATAGTCTCCCCCACTCGATGATCACACGACGTACATTGGAGAAGAGATGTCATCAAAAACAATTGACAACGGTGAACGAACGAACATTTTTTTATTATGATAATTATTATTATTTTTAAAATGACTGAATTCCTTTTTATAACAAAAGAACTAATCACTTAACAAGATTTAAATATTACCTTTACATAACAATATTTGTTAACCAAAAAAAAAATATATTTGACAGGTTATGACGACAGTCTTTAAGGTTATGTAGTTTGTTTGTTTTTATACAATGTGACCTAAGAACATTTGGCATTCATTTTCTTTTTAAATCATCCACACTTTATACAAAAAAAAAAAAAAAAATAAACAAAACCGATTTTCAGAGCACACTTTATTTTCATACCATTATGGGGGCATCGTCACACTCTTCAACCGCTTTTTGTAACAATCCAATATCAGACGACGATTGTCGTTTTAATTGTGTTTGATGGCCAACAACACCGGGCGGTTGTCGTGTTGTAGCATCTCCACCTGATACAGACCGTATTACCGGACCCCGGATACGACGACCTCGTTGTTCAATTACACTACATCGATCGGGATTCGCATCTGCTGATGGTGTTCCACACGATATATCATCCATACTACCTTCTCCATCTCCGTCTAAATCTGTTGATAATAGATCATCATCAGATGTTGTCCGGGTTAAACTTGGTAACGTAGATGTTAGAATTTCTTTCTCTTTCTTAATCTCTTTAATGTGACCGACTAATAAAGCCTCTTCATCATCACCTTCCGGTTGTTGAGTTGAACTTCCACCGGCAGCCCCCATATTTTGATTTTGTGGTAATAATTCTTCAGGGCTAAATACTTTCGAACTTCGTAACGATGATAAACGATGCGTAGCTGTATGACAAGCGGTATCTAATGTATCAATATCGGCCAATGTTGCTTTAACTTTTCGTAATTGTTCCGAAATAATCGTTTCAATACATTGTGTTTGTCGGCCGATATCTTGTAAACTATCTTGCGCGGGTAATTTTTTATTTGTCCGTAAAATACATGGTGCAAAAACAATTGCAAGTGATGCTGCATTCATACGATTAGCATCCTCATGCGAAGCAACTCGAGCTAAATGAAATATTAAACGTTCCATTAAATCGAAATTTGCTTTTGGTAATTTTTTCAATATTGCAAAAAGTGTGGAAACACGATCTTGTGGATCCGTAAGATTGGCCGCGCGTATAAAATCCTCATAACAATCGAAAGTTAACAATGGTTCAGGCATTTCACGTAAAAAACTTTTTAACACAGACGCGAGCACATGAACTTGATAGTTTTCGAAGTTAACACCTTCTTGATTTGCCTCCTCCATACGTATTTTTAACTCTTTCACTTTAGAACTAACACCAGATTTTCGATAAATCCCTTCCGTATACATTCCATACATTTCGATTGTTGTAATTAATCGATCCACAACGGGTGGTACTTTACTATCACCGGATACAAGTTGATTAAGTGGAACTCCGAAGATTCGAGGTGAACCATGATTATGTGATGAAGTTTCTTTTGTACAACTCGTCACTTTTGTGTAACACTTTTTATGACAAATTAATTTACATGTTTGGCACACTAAACCACGTTCGATTGGCCACATGAAAAATGATGTACAAATTTCACAAGCCATGGGGATGTTAAAAATTGTTAATAAGAATGAATGTCCTGCGAATGTTATTTGATCTTCCACTTTACGCTTTTTCTCCTTTTTCCGTTTTGCTTTACCCGGTTTTTCAGGTTCATTTCGTGTGGACATAAATTCATTAAGGAAACCACGGAACGCATTCACACCCATTGTCACTGGGAAATCTTCACCTTTTTGTTCTTGCACACAAACCGTTTCCATCACATGTAAAAAGTTGGCGATCAAGTCCTTATATTTAATATTAAGCGTTTCATAGCCTTGTTTATTCATAACACTATACGTGGCAACTAAATTGTCCTTAAACTCTCGTAATGCTTGTTTAAAAACACGATCGACTTCACTTGGTTTTTGACCCTCCTGACTCTCCATCTTATAAATTTTCTTTGTTATAAAATCTTGCATGGATTGTAATTCACGGGCATCGGAAATAATTTTATCCGTGCTATCGGTAAACTCGGATGTACCTGTTAAACTAAATTTACTAGTAACAGCTTGTTTTGTAATATCATAAGGCGTTCGTGAAGTTTTTCTATGTTTTCTACGCCCCGGTTTACCAATTCCTCCTCCATCGGCTGCATTTTGCATTAAACATGGCATTTCTACCACTCCACAATTTTGTATGCAAGTCGTATGGAATAATTGCTTGCAATCGACACATTTAAAACCTTGCGTGACCAGAGCATCCATTTCTTCGCCGCAATATCCGCACCGATCATCTTTAGAGAATCGTACGACTTTCAAATCCAGCACAAATCGATGCCCTGCAATCGTGAATAAAGTTGGAGTTTTCCATTCTATGTAATCACCGGGAGTTAATTTTGCAGGATTGTTTGGATCACCACTGATTTTCGTAGCTGGATCACTATTTCTACGGCGTAGTTCTAAGCTTGTGACACCTGCAGAACGAGGACGTTTTCCACCAGGTGTTTGAAATTGTTGCTGAGTCCATTCACCGGATTCAGTTTGGATCAGACGTGTGGAATCAGTTGAAATGATTTCTTTACGATTTTGATTCCAATCTGGACGTGTTGGACTTGTTTCATACGCTAAAATATTTGTTTCTCCGATTGTCCCTAATAAAGCGGTATTTTTTGCTTCTACTGGATGTGAACTATCTGTAACTTCTTCACCAACACTTCGACAAACTACGTCACGACGAGGTTTACGTATAGATCGAGCGGGAACTTCTGGTAAATTTTTATCATCTGATGGAGGTTTATTTTCTTGTTCTTGTAAATTAATTCTAATTCGATTACCCCCTGAAGACGTTGTTTCATTGTTACGTTTGTACTGTGATGCAGGATCTACACTAAATGTTCGAGGATTTCGTCGAATTGGTGGGCAACTAATTAAACCATCGGCTAAGGTTCGTATTTCACGCTTTGGTGTTGTTTCGCTTTTGAATTCTTTCGAGGTGGATTTCGGTGATAATTCTTGTCGAACATACGACGAGGTGAATGTTGAATCTTGGGAACTTGATTTTTGTGGTGTTGTGAGGGTACTTCGATTTAGAACAGTTTTTGTGGGTGATTTATCGTGATCGGATCGAACACGCCAAACATTTTCAGCGGATACAACCTCGTTTGGACGACGTGGAAGTGTGTTAGTAATAATTGCTGGAGATGCTGTATAAGTACCATCTGCATCGTAATATGGTCCGTCAACGCTACGTTCGATATTCTTTCGAGTTGAATCGATTATATTTTGTAAACGTTGTCGCGTCTTTTCGATAGATTCTCGTACACATTGACTCGATGAATATTCATCGGATTTTTGTGAATTCATCGATTCCACACTACTTTTACGTGGCGTGTACGTAGTTAAATCGGATAAATCCACACTTTGATACGTTTTACTCAATCGACGTTTTGAATATGAATTCACATCTAACAAAGTTCCTTCTCGTACAGTTGTCTCCACTCTGTTAACATAAATAAAAATCGATAAGTTATCGGACGGCAATTTTCGTTAATTAAAATATCTTACCTATGACTTGGGGGTAATTGTGGTGAAATTAATAACGATTGTGGTGGGTATGTTGGTGTAACACTTGGTAATGATAATGTTGGGCGTAGATTTAAACTTGATCGGGAATTATTTCCCTCTAAATCACCATCTTCTTGAATTCCACTGCTTCTAAAAATATAATCAAAATTTAGATAATAAAATTTCAACTTAAAGCTAATTTGACCCACATCAGGAATTTTTTTACACAAAAATTTAATAATATGTTTATAAAAATAAAAACAACTTACTCATCCGAATCTCGTATTCGTTTTTCAGCATCTTCTGGACAAAATGATAGAATTGTTTCATTCGAACTGGACACACCACTCGATTGGTCAATCTAAAACAAAAAATTTCTAAAGTAATTGAGATATGAAAAATAAACAAATTATGTTTATTTTTGGGTGGCTAGTTTCTGAGATGGATGGCTAGAAACGCCTCCGGGATGATACCGTTCTTCGGGCAGGTTCTATTATCATAAATTTTCATTGAAAAAAAACCAATGAGTTTACCTGTAATTTTTGATTGGATGATTGTGATTGATGAAGTTTCATATTATTAAACATTCTGCGCGCTAACACACCTCTAGCATGCGCTTGAAACTTAAACACACCACGTTTTAATTTATGATACCATCTGCGAACTTTATATCCACGCCACGCAGACTGTATCACAAGCACACAAGCACAAATACGTAATTGATTCAGTTTCCTCTGAGCTATAAAAATTTTCCATGACGATTGTATTGTAATTGCTGCATTACGTAATCGTAGAAAACGTTTTCGTTCCAAACAGCTACGAAACCATCGTTGTATCGAAATAATACTTGCCATAATTTGTTGATGTAATTTAAAATCTAATTTAATCTTTTCGGATTCACGTAAAAATATTTTACTCGTTCCTAATTGATAATTATCACGATTTAAATTCAATGTTGCTAGAAAATGTCGTACATCTTGTTGTGAACTTAATAGCTTTTTTGGCAACAGTATTCGATACAAATGAATGAATTCATCGTACGTTAATCGTACATTAAAACCAGCTTGTCGTATTCGTACGGTTTCCAACATACCAGTGTATCGTAGCTGACGTTGTACGGTTTCATCGTCAAAACGATTTGGTATTTTATTGCTATTCGATTTAATACAACGGATAAAAAATGGATTTGCTTGATTTAGTGTGTCCATTAACGAATGTAACGATTGTTGAAATTGTGCAGTTACGGTTAACGGTTGTTTACGGGCTTTACTTAATTGTGCTTGATTGCTGGCTGTGATTCCTGTACGACCGGCTAATGTTTTCACTGTTTGAAGATTTTTTAATCCTTTTTTTCCTCTTTCTCGTGGACGGAAAGATTTATTCTTCCTGTAGGAGTTTAAAAAATTTATTAGAATATTGAAGAAAATTGTTTTAAAAATTTTTTCAAGACAATAAATTGTTTCTATTTGAATCCAATTGAGACAAAAAAAATTCCGGATAAGAATTGTCTACAAAGACGTAGAATGCATGAGTTTGGAGATTCAAGTAAACCAAACAGAGAAACTGAAATTTGTAATTTTATCTACTTTCGCCAAGTTACTGGAATTTCACGGAAGGTATGCGCGACAGGCTGAGTTATATGTTTCAACAGCTAAACCATTTAACTGTTCCCGGTTGAAACTGAACAGATTACGGAGGACCAAAATATCTAGGTGCAAGGGACGCAGCTACGGTTCCGCTCTTATTATTATCTTAATCTTACTCTGCTAAAAGATACTTCAGCCTCCAAGAGATAATTTTTGATATTAGATCAAAATAACGGAATCAAGTAAACCTAGATCCCTAAGGTTAGTTTAGCAGTCTTACATCATTACGTATAGGGGAAGTGTGATCAATCCTTCCTTCTGCCTCACGGTTTTTTTATTCTTCAATGACCAATTATTAAGACCTAGGTGAATCCGGGAAGCCTGTGGCTACTATTTGTAAGATTTTTCGTCTTTTTAATTTGTTCGGTTAAGATGAGTTAGGAGGCATTCGAGGAGAATAGTGGATGATATTTTTATTGGCTAAATTGAATTACTTCTATAATTTAGGTTCCCCTGAAAAATTTTTGACTGAATTTATATATGATAATTGAGAAACATCATGGCAAAAAATTTACAAAATTAGTAACAATTTATTTGGCAAATAAAAATTAAATATCTAAAAAAAAATACTTAGCTAAAAGATATAAATTTTCAAAAAAATTGACTAATTTAAACGGTTCTTAAACTGTATAACAATTGGAAAATTGGAATAAAACTATAAAAAGTATTTACACAATCTACAATAAGCTTTCAAGCTATAATTTTACATTGAATGACCTTTCACGATAAAAGTATCAAGCTGCAAAATTATAAAAGCTTGAAATGATTATAAATGAATGATTTAGTAAAAATATGTAGTATTACTCAAAATGGTTTGATCCAAAATTTGTTTAACCAATTTCGTAATTTCGAAAATTGACCACATAAATTTAAAAATCATCCTTTTTATAAAAAAATTAAATAAAATTTTATATCTAAAAATTTAAATTGAAACCACCCGAAATTTTATGTAAAAATTTTCATGCAACATAACATGCAACCAAAAAACAAGAAACAAAGAAAGAAAAACAAGAAAGTTGATGAAAAAAAAATCCTGAAAACCTGCTAAAATAATGATTGAAAATAGGATGTATTCGATTTTCTTCAATCATGTATGAAAATTTATACAGCTCAAAATTATTGAGCAAAACATATAATCGATTATATTCTTTACTACCTGTTTTTTTTTCTACGCAGCAAACTCACCATTTAATCAAAATTCGAAAATCGTTTTTCCATATGTATAAAATTTTGAGCAATAAAAATTTGCATTTATTATAGAAAATTCAATAATTTTCTTAGAGACAAATTTTATGCATAACTTAGCTTCATTATTTTACGAAGTATCTATAAAATTCAGGAACTCTCGAATGTAATCTCAACCATTGAAAACTACTAACGTCGAAAAACGTCGTTTTTTCCTCTTCAAAAATTCTGAAAAGCAAAATGTTTTCTTTTTCGGATTCTATAAAATTTTCGATTGCACCCATAAAGCTTCAAATTGAAAGAAATTGGTTCTTTTTTGTTATTAAAAATTTACGAGCTTCGAAAAAGAAAACGGTTCACTTTTTCAAAATTTTCAGAGGAAAATTTTGTTTCAGGGTGCTCGTGACCACCATTCTTTAGGGCTGCCTCGGCGTAAATTTATCACTATTGATCTCTTGATCGAATTTTATCGATTTCTTCGAAAGCATTTGAATTTTATAGGCACTTAAATTTTAAAAAGGATATAAATTCTTTTAATTTGGGGTAATTTTTAAAAACCAAAACCAAAAAACTTAACGAATTTCGCTACATAAAAAATTGTGTGATAAAATATGTATTGTGAAAACAAAAAATTAAAAAAAAAAGTCCCAGCCACCGGAAAAAAAAATATAAAAAAAATTCAGAAAATTGTTTTGTTTTTAATTTGAAAAAGAGATGATTGTTTTTGAATTGGTACGTACATAACAATTTGATTGGCTCGGTGCATGACACGAGCTTCATCGGGACAAAGTACACGCTCTAGTGCCGCTTTCGGTACGGTTACAACATTTGTATCGGTACGTCGGCCAACGGTCATACTACGTGTATCTTCATTGTATATTGTCTTGTTGTTTATTAAACCTACTGTTACAGAACCGCTAATTCTATTTCGATGAAATTGTGGCCACGATAAGCGGCTATGGCTATTTGCAGTCGATAATTCGTTGTCAGTTATTATATAATCACGATTCATTAAAACCGTATTTCGTTGTTTACTGTAAAGAAATTTTTGAGAAACAGAAAAAAATCAAAATAAAGAACAAATTGAAACAAATAATAACCAAAAATTGGATTAAACCTAAAATTTTCGAAGGGATTTCATCATGCTCAAACCAATAACATTTTAAGTCACATGTGTTAGAAAAGTAACAATATTTAATGATGATTTATTTCAAAATTAAACATTATAACCTAAAAATAAATATTTTTCGATCTAACCATGCCAGGATGTAAAACATAATACTTGCACACTCTGTATTCTAAAAAATCTCATCACTTTATTTTAAAAAATTTGAAGAATTAGCCGCATGGTACGTGATAGTACTATTTAGATATCATTATAATCGAAATTGGCCCCAATTTTTAGAAATTAGGACCAACTTTGAGATTATATACATTTCTGTAAACAAAGATTACCCACCCTATAGTGACTCTAGACCTCTTAGACCTTATATTTTTGACTTATTTTGATTATAAAGGTCAGGTACTCAAACAGGTCACTACCACCTCAAAACACGTAAGTGATGAATATTTTTTTTTTAACATTTTATAAACCTTAAATAAATAATTCTCAAACATCGAATCACAAAAATTTTATTTAAAAAAATTAACACGCAAAACTGAATTTAAAAAAAAAAAAAAAAAAAACGAGCAATCAATTTCAACACAAATGAAGAACTATAAAACGTGGACAAAAAAAGACAAAATGGTATAAAATTTTCAAAACAAAACACACATAATATTCGAACGCATTTATCACAGCGCCATGAATTGTTCGAAAACACATTATGAAAACACATAAAAAATAAAATCAACAAATGGAAATAAGGCTCTAAAATAAAAAATACAAATATTTGGACATTGTTGTTGCTTTTTAAAGGCTCAACAAAATCAAAAATGATGCCTGAACAAAGTATTTAGAATGGTTTTTCTTAAAAGCACATTTATATTAACAAAAACTTACGCAATTCGGTTTACTGTCAGATTCACTGTGGATACTGTCACTAGATGGCTATGAAATATACATACAAGTCATAATCAGTCAATGTGTTTTTGTTTTGTTTTGATTTGAAGGGGGGCGTGCGTATGTGTTTTCAGTAATATATGCCCCCATTTTTCGTGATACATCCGGTATTTGATTTTGAAATGTATTGTTTATTGAACAATCGATAAGAAGATCATTTATAAAAATATGATACTATCTATATAAAAGGGATGCTTCGCCATTTTACAAACTTAAAACGAAAAATCAAACTAAGACTTCAAAAAAATTAGAAATTTAACTTAATTTTGTGCTACAAGCGAAGGAACTGTTCAAACATTTCATAAATGGTTTTCAAGGCGGTATGTTGTAATTGGCGCCTCTTTCAGAGCTTTACATAACTCGTGAATTCGTTAGAAATGTCGAAAGTTTCTAAATAGAGTAAGAATCTCGATTAGTAAAAAGTCATTTCGTTAAATTTTGACGTGGACGTGTCTATGTTTTCATTTGTAATAGGGGACTATGCACTAATGCAATCTGTTGACGCATAAGTAAACAAAGTCTGTAAGTATGTTATCCAATATACCGACTAACGCCACCTGTTGTATAAGTGAACTAAGTTGGTAAATAGGATATCTATTGTATAGAAAAAGAAGGGCTCCATAAATTTTTTAAATATTTTCATAATTCGTGAAATATTTTCATAATTCGTGAAATATTTTACTTATGACAAGTAACAACTTTTCTAATGCCCTATAATGTTTCGAATTCCATTTTATTGTACAGAAAATTATTCGAAGCAATAAATTGGTTAATTTGGAAAAAAAGAAGCATTTAGAAGATTGTTCAAAATTACATTTCAAGTTCGTTATTCTTCTAGATATGATTACTCCCCAAAAATAATGGGATAAAAACCCTGTATATACTGTTAACCACAAAAAATAAAAAACAAATGGAAAAACAAACAAAAATTCAGTGATAATTGATCGGATTTTTGTTAACACAATCGAAATTTTCGCTGTATTATCACTTTTTGTATTAAAAAAAAATCATCATGCTTGAATTAAAAATGAATTTTTTTTGGATAATAATATAAGATTATATGCTTGCCTTATTAAATTTTCATTTGGAATATGATTCCTGTAACGATGTTGAGGATAATCCGTACGCAATTGACGATGTTTACGTCCGGCCTCTTGAAATGCAAAATATCCTCTAAAAAATGCACGTACAATTGCCCATCGAAATACTGCAACCGGATCAGCACCAACAAGCTCACGTACGAACGCCATTGAACTATTTTTTAATACACCGACAATGTCTTGTCGCATTAAATCCAAATTCTTTTCACGCATTTCTGCCACTTGATACTTAACTTTGCCAGCATAATGTCGGACCATAAATGCCCCTTCACGTTTTTGTGGTTTCTCATAGAAGATATTATCTTTATGTACAGTGTTGAATTTTTGGAGGAGTGTTTCATTTGTTGCGCCCGGAAAACTAAGAATCAACAAGAACAGATCTTTAATCGATTCCAATTAAAATACCAAGGTCTGTTTTGAAATAATCAGGGCCACACAAGCCTACTCTAGCAAAGGAATCAGTTTGACTGGGTTTTCATTTAAAAAAAAAAGTATTTTCGAGAAAAGGCCTCAAAATTGACCCTTATAATCATAATAAATACTAGTAGTTAATTACTAAATTGACAGAGGATTTTTTGAAATCTCTAAAAATCGAGAATTGTATGCGCCCTTAAAATTCAGCAAAAAATTGCAGAAATATTTTCTTACTATTTTTTTAGTATTCTAGGCGAATTAAGGTCTAAGGACATAAAGATAACATTTATTTTACAATCGATCGACTAGTTTCCGAGATGCTTGAAATCGGGTCTAGATATTGGTCCTCAGATAGGATTTTAAACGATATCTCAAAAACTAGGTTAAATCCAATCGTTAAGTAAACGTTATTTTTGAAATCTACGAGTCATTCTTTGTTAATGGGGGTTTCAAAATTAATTGAGATCTAAAATACATAATAATAACATTTATTTTTCAGTTGGACGGCTTGTTGCTAGGGAAACGACTACGCGATTTCTTTCTTCGGACAGGTTTTTAGGCTATATCTTAAAAACCACGCATTAAATCGTTAAATAAATATTATTTTTTTTAAATACAAATTTTTCAAATAATACTCACTTGCATTGATCATCCAAAACACACAATAAACCATTCGGTTTGCCTTCAATTAATTGTAGACACCCGGTATTATCCATAAACTCAATATTCGTCCATCGTATGCCCTCTTTTCGATATTCCTCCTGTTCATACTTGAATACATGTTGATTAAAATAATATTGTAGATGTTCATTAGCATAATTGATACACAACTGTTCAAAACTATTGCACAATTCAAAGTCCTCAAATCCAAATATATCTAACACACCAATCGAATTACCCTGATGATCCCGTAATGTATCTTTCTTAGAGAGCAACGCATGATTCACTTGCAGCACAATCCAATCGAATAACGCACCGTATAAACATTTTGCCATAGCATCGCGAGCTGCCATCGCTTCGGGTAAACGATAACTAATCACTAGAGTTTCACCCGATGCACGAGCACGTTTCGCTGTTAGTGCAGCTAATAAAGTTTCTTGTTTTACACGCAGTAATTGAGAGATTAAACTAACTACTTCAGGATTTTTGACCGCAACAGCTTCATCATGATGGTACGCTGATTTTCGTGGTTGAAATTCAACATTACCCAGAAGTAAAACAGCTGATAATACTGAAAATAGACGTCGTTGTTTTTCAGCTGTAAATCCAACCATTTCCATTGATTGTTTTAAACGGGAAAATTCATGTTTTTCATCAACATTATCCAATTGATAGCATCCACTACGACTTAGATAATGGTATTGGTCTACGGTCTTCAAATGTAAGATTTGTCGTTCTTGTTCAGAAGCGCCAGCTAGTAAATAGTAAAATACATGATAATTACGTTCATTCCGACCTTGCGAACATATTCTTGATTTTTCTAATAAATATTTTTGAACAACGGCTCCATGGACCATACCATTTTCTTTATAGTTCACCTGTAATATAACAAAAAAGTTTTTATCGAAAGAAAAATGTTTCCATGGAAAAAATTAAATCAGACATTTTACAGGTATTCAAAAAAATTAATCCACCAAAGACGGTTCCAAACTGTATTTTAAAAAGTAGAAGATATAGGTTTATACAGAATCTCCAAGTCAAACTCATCCAGGACAAATACTAGGGCACTCACTGATACAAGATCTTCCCGCTTAGTCAATAAGTCCTACTTCTGAAAAAAAAGTCGTCGGCGAATTTCCAGAATTTCAAAACTATAACCATTTGCATTTTAATCGAATGGATCTTTCGTTGATAATCTTTGGACCGAAAATGGACAGAATAATTTGATTTTGGAATGCTTGGACTCTTTTTGAAGCCGAAGAACCTCACCGCCAGTATAGAAAAGCCAGCTCTAGAATGGAATCCACAAAGAAAGAGAAAACAAGGACGCTCTAGAACGACTTGACGAAAATCTATAAAGTAGGAAATTAAAAATGGGCTTTTCTTGGGACAAATAAGGTACCAATAAAAAAAACACCATTCCATTTATAAAATTTAGAAGGGAAAAATAATTCTTACCTGGATAAATTTTCCAAATCGACTTGAATTATTATTATGAGCAGTCTTTGCATTCCCGAATGCTTCTAACACCGGACCAGCACTTAAAATTGTTTGTTCGACTCCACTTCCATGCGATCCTTTCTGACTGAGTGCAGTCAAGTGATGTAATAGAAAATTCGTACTCTCTGTTTTACCCGATCCACTTTCTCCACTAATCACAATACACTGATTTCGACGCTCTTTTAACATACAATGATATGCCGTATCGGCTACAGCAAATATATGCGGTGGTAAATTGGGACATAATCGTGTATTCTGGTATAATTTTACGTACTTTGGATTGTATATTGGATGAAATTTAAATGGATTCACTGCGATTAGAATTGAACCAACGTACGTGTAAATATGCCCAGCCATAAATCGTGCCCGTAAATTATCTAAAAGTGTTTGTTCATTTAGATCGGGCAATTGACATAAATCTGGATATTCACGATCTTTAGGTTGATATAAAAATCTATAAAAATAATCTTTAATCAATTGTGGATCCATTGCAAAATCATCGCTCCACACTAATTTTTCTCGTAAATAAAATCTATATGATTCCTGTTGTGTTTTTGGCCAGAGTAACATGAGTGCAACAGGACATTCAGCGGCCCCTAATCGTCGTTCTTTACATTCTTGTTCGGTTGAATCACCCACAACTTCAGCTAATTCATAGTTCCCACAGGATCCAGAATTATCGATTAACTCCAAACGTTCCGCAATACAAGTAACAATCTCCTCGGAGGTGGTTTGTTTACTTGCTTCCACTGATAACGCTTCATATTGTTGTGAAAGTGCTCCAACAAACACTTGAACAATATAACGATTATTCTCAACCAGCGCCATAATTGTTGGCTACGCGTTATTTATCGCGGTTATTGGATTTAAGGTACAGTGGGTAACCACTTTCGATTTTCGCTTTTCTTCAAATGTTTGTTCAACAGTGTCATGTTCATTTGCTCTAGAAAATTATATTTTGGAAACAAAAATTTTTTTTTTTTAGATATGATGGTTATTCTTTATTGTAAAATAAATTGTGGATTTTCTTTGCAGTATTTTGTTGGCAATTAAGTATTGTTGGGATTCAGTAGAAATATTTATTAAAAAATTCTTGATCACAGAAGACAGTCTTGAAAATTTGCAATGGAATGATGGTTGATTTTTGGGAAGAGTATCTTGTTACATGTCACAATGTCTAGAAAATCAAAAGAAAAATCTATAAATAGTAAATGGCAACTATATTTTTAATTGGTAAGCAGTCAAAATATTGAGCAATCAATTCGTCAATCTACACATAAACTTTTAATCCTCTATCTCAATTTGGAGAAACTGTAAACGTCTACAAATCTCTAAAAACGTTGAAATAAGCTGGTTTCACCTCGGAATCGCCACCAATTTGCTGAAATCAATCCCCGCTCTAAAAATATTGTTTTATCTGATAAAGAGTTTTATACACCGAATTTCAGTTCATTGGATGTATATAAATCAGAAATTTTCTAAACCCCATAAATTGTATTCTACGGGTTCTATTTATATTTGCGTTTAAAATATAACTAATAAGAATTACTTAAAAGAAAATTAAAATTTTTAGGTCATTAACCACTCAAAACTAAGTTTTTTTAAATTAAGCATGTAGATAAACTTTTAAAATAATTTATACATTAGCGTGCAAATATCGTTAATTTAATGCTGAATTTTATGTGATATTTAATTTTGATTGTATGTGGAGCGCGTAATGCAATAATTTGCAACAATTTTAAAAATAGATCATGCATGTACGAGTAGGTAATTCATTGTTATGATTCATAAAAAATTTTGGATAATCATTTTAAAAATATTATCCAAGTACAATGATTATGAAAAATAATAATATTAAATTATAGAAATTTTTATTTGTATAAAAAAAATTGAGTCATTTTTTTTAAATTTCAAAGACATAAATCCTGTCGAAATCTCAAAAAAAAATAAAAAAATAATAATAAAATATATTAATTTTGTGTAAACATTATCTCGGTTTTACGATTTCCGTGGTACCTTAAATTTAAACCAGAACATTTGAATATTATAAGTATCAGCACTTTTAAAAGAATGTACGAAATTGATTCCTTTTGATGTATTTAACATTTTCTAGATAGAGACAGAGTTCTCATTAGAAACAATCTCCATGATATTCTTTCCCCAGTAACGAATTAAAAAAACTTAAAGTAATATGGAAATTTCAAATATATATTTTCACGTTTCAATTAAGAATTGCATATAATACAAGTGAATTTAAAAAGTGCTTTTTATTCACAATTTTCTCACAAAAAAAAACACATAGAAATAGTTTAGGTCTCCTAGACTAAGTAATAATTTTTTTTTTCTTTTGTGGCAAAAAAACTTTTATCGGTTGACTAGTGTTTAAAATTTTTTGATTAACTTAAAATTTTTTTATTTTTATGTTACTACAGCAAAACAAAGTTAATCATTGTACTTAAAACATCTTGCTTAACGAAAGAAAATTTTTTGGCACACTTAAATTTATTAAAAACACAGCCTACACGAAAAATTAATGTTTTCAAAAATTGCATACACAATAACAGTATAATTTGTACAATTCAAGAAGTTTTGTGCCAAAAAATTTGAACAAAAAATTCTTGATACATAAAAATTTTTTTATATAAAGAATTTCAAAAACTTTCTAAATGTTAAAAAAACATATTCATTAGACGAGTTATTTGATAAAAATTATCATAAAAACATTCCATTAGTTTTAATATTCCGGAAAGATGTAATTTCCTCAGTCACAATTTTAATCAAAAACACATTTTTTAAAGTGATTTTAAAAGGATCTACTTTAAATAGCTGCATTCTGATAATTAAGAGAAAAAAATTCTTGGAACGCGATTATAAAAAAAATCTGTGATTCATTTATGTGTCATAGAAAAATTACGATTAAAAAAAAATCTTATACAAAAACGCTTGGAGTATTTGTTTTTTTTTATTTTGAAAAATTTGACATTTTTGACACTGAAAAATGTAAAAAAATGGTCACTGAATTGTAATATTATTTGAACGTCAGATTGGGGTCATATGTAAATATACCGATAAAGGAAGGTAATAAGCTTTTGAAATTCCTTCGATTACGTATTTAAACTGATTGATTAACTAAATATGCTATTATTAATTGTGTGAGCTCATGTCAACTAAATAAAAAAAACTACCACATTCACGCTTTAGTAATACACCCAAAAACACCCGTTGCAAAACACAAATTTCAACACTTAATCTACACTCTTTTGATAATTTTTAGCACTTAATACAAACATACCTTCACTTTTCAATTATTCACTTATATTCAATTCGTTTATTTAAATTGAAATTAACACAAAATAACATTTTTACACAAAAATTGTCACAGGAAATGGGATTGAAGCCACCATTTCTATTTGTAATTTACCCAACATACAATGCGCACGTCAAGGACAGAACCACGTGTCTAAGCGGTTACTTTCAAATCGTTGTGATGATTCAATACACAATATAAATATATTTATTATTTATTGTGTTGGATATGTCTGAAGGGCAATTATTACCTTTGTATTTCATTTTAAAAATATGGACTGTAATTTGATCTGTATTTATTTATTTTTTTTTACTATTTTATAAGTATTTGTAATTTGTTGTTTATTAATCATGCTTTTATTGAAAATAGAGTAAACAAGATACTAGTCATTATTTACGTTTCATTTTTAGAAGGAAATTTATTGATTTTAAAGACTTATATTGATAAAAAAAATTATTTATAGAATCTTTTCATAGATAAAATTAAATTGTAACTCAAACTTTAAATTTAACATTCTACCAAAAACAATCGGATGTAATTTATTGAAACATATAAACCAGTAAAATTAGGAAGTAATTTTGAAAAAAATTCTGATTACATTTTGATAGACACTTTTTTGAGTTTTTTAATTTACGGAATGAATAGGATATATTTTAATTTATCGTGACTACATGAAAAAAAAAAAAAATAATTTAACCACTATATTAAGAGAAGTAATAAGGAAATTGCATGACATTAAGATTTATATGAATGTTTTGAATGTAATGAAGTATTTTTCAATGTAATCCATGCTATTATTTGCTAATTCCTGACGAAATATTTTTTTAAATAAAAAATCTCTAAAATGACTGAACTATTATTTTTCATTAAAAATTTCACTAATTTTAGCAGCCATGAACTTGAGCAGTTTTTAATTTGTATTTCCTTTCAAAATAATATAGGATGTAATTTTATATGAATTACCGAATAATTAACATAATTTAGTTTAGTTTAATTAAACGTAATTATCCATTTGACGTGGGAAAATAATTACTTCTTTTTTTTGCTCTAAAACGATTTTCCTAAATGATTGATTTTAAATTGCCTATATTTTTTGGAAAATTGTATTGCATAAATTTAATGTCAGTCAACAAAAACAATTTGAAGAATTTTAATTATTATCCAAATATTTATATTAATAATTCTGAAAATCAATATTGAAAGTATTTTAAAACTATTTTTAAACAGATATGTAGTAGCCATAAAATTAGAAAAACTTGTTTGTGTAACCTGTTGAAATATCAACTATACTGTACTCACCTACACTCACTCATATTGATAAAAACTTACCCAGGTACCTTAAAAAAATTAAAAAAAGAATAAAATTCAGGATAATTCTTTTGACGAAGTTAAAAATCTGAATTTTTCTAATTTTTTGAATAGGTTTTTTGTAGTTTTATGATGATTAGTCTTAAATATTATGGAAAAATCCCAATAACTGGAGTAACTGATGTATAAAAAAATACAAAAATTAGGCTCATTTTACTATTGGGTGACAAGCTTTTGGGATATCGTTTAAAACGACTTTAGGATATTGCTATACGGATACATTTTAAGCGATATTTCAAAAAATACTCAAGCAATTATTGAAAACACACGCTTTTGTAATTTTTGCTTCAAAATTACCTTGAAAATGCAATTTTTTTGAATTCAAAACATGTTTTCTGATTTTCTTGGGTACTTCTTAATATAACTGCGAAAAATTGAGAAATATATCAACAATTATTTAACAATTATTTAACGGTTATTTAACAATTGGATACGTAGGTTTTGAGATATCGTCTAAAATCTTATACGGAATACAATATGTTGGAGACATTTTTTTCAGTTTCTCAGATATTTATATAGAAACATAAAGGTTTTAGTTTGTTTTTGGAAAAAATCCTATATAGGATAAGGACAAGATGTTTAAACCAGAGTTATTTTCGGATAATAAAATAATGTTGAGTTTGTATTTTTAATAGACACCTCTACAGGTTTTATAAATAAAGTCAATCTATAATATAATATACATTGAAATTTTTTTTCAATTTTCGCGCTAAAATAACTAAAAAAATACTTATCGAAATATTATTTTGTTATAATGTCATTTGGATAAGTTTGTTTTCAGTTATTTAAAAAAACAATGATTTTTACTTTACAGATTAATATAGTTTATTATTTTACTTTATTAATAGAGCCTGTAAAGGTCCCTATCAAAAACACAAACCTACTCAATGAAATATTCACTAAATTAGCCCCAAATAAGACTATAATGACTAATAAAGAAAGATAGCTTTTCGGAAAGACGAATTTATTCAAAGAAAAATAAAATTCATAGTTATAATTTATAAAATTTGAAAGATTCCCTGACTACTCCCTTACAAAAATTCCTCAAATTCCCAGACTAATCCACATTTTACACGAAATATTATCTGGCTATTCCAGGTTTCCCCTAGTTACCACTGGTTTATCATATACAGCATGCCAAAGAAATAGACAACGCATATTCTGGAAGAACATTTCCACTCCTTCGACAGATCGGTTGGGTAAAAATAAATACAAAACAAAATTATTCACAAATCAATTTATTTTTATTCATTTCTTTCAAACGTAAAATAAAAAATAAAAAGTTTTCTTTGATTTAGTTTTCCATTTTTGTATTATTATTTTTTATTCACTTTCAATATTAATTTATTTATACGAAAAATATTATCGAATTTTAATTTTTTGTTTTATTTTTGCAACAACAAAACTAAAACCCTTGCGACATCTACGAGGAGGAGCAAAAAATAAAAACAAAAAATTTGAGAAAAATTAAAAATATTTTTAAAAGATAATTTACAAAATAATAAAATAAAATTATTTTTTATCCCTGTCAAATAAAAAAAATTAAAATAAGTAGTGTTTCATTTTATTCACAAATAGGGAGAGGAGAATTCTTGTGTGTTCTATTATATAATGCAAATAATTCTTCATCATCTTCCATCTTTCGTCGTCTTCGTCCTTTCAACATTTTTTTGTTTTTTTTCTTTTGAAATTCATGTGAGATAAAACCATAATTATTATATAATTATACTACATACTGGTGAAAATTTACGTTACTGAGTAATTATCGACAAGTTTTCTTTTTTTAAATCATGAATAATTTTCTTCAAATAATAATTTTTTTTGTCTCAGAAGTAGACGTTTTCTTTATATTTGTGGCAATAGAATATTAAAATATTTGAACAAATTGGCAGCACCTGAGCTGAGTTTGAGTAACGTTTTTCTATAACATTGAGGTGAAATTCATGTAATTTATTACCAATGTTGATAAAAATGAAATTACTCTCAATAAGAAGTAGTAGCCCAAATTAATAACCAGACATGGGACACCACCTATCATTTGACAGTCTAGCGTTTGACATTTAATATTTAGTTACCCCGAAAGGGAGTTAGAGTTAAAAAAACACATCAAGTAAAAATTACAGACCATAAAATTTTAGTTAAAAATGGTTCATTGTCTCTTTTTTTTAGCTATTTTTAAACATAACGGAGCTGGAGTGTCTAGAATTTTTCACACATTCACACAAATAATTTACATGTATATAATATATATATATGAGAAATGTATGCCTATGAGAAAACTATGCGAATAAGTCAAATATGTCTTGGGTCTTAAGGCAGATAACATAAATGATTTTCAAATAATGGTTTTAAACATTGATAATTCTAAGATTTTTCGATTGGATTATTATCGACACAATTGGGACTTATTATAGCAATTATAAAATCTAAACTATCTGATGAGAAGTTTTAAAGGCATTGTTTTCGAAAACTTGATAAAAATTGTATCGGTACTATGGTCATAATTTGATAGGATAATTTTCCAGAGAAAACAAATCTACGATGAAACAATATTCTCCAGTCCGCTGTTTGTAAATAAATCATTAACGTGAACAACGATTAGCTACAATTTGATTAGTTGTTTTGAAGATTATTTATAGTAAAAACTACGGCACATATGTATTAACATAAAATGGAATCGATAAAACAAAGCCTTAATGTGATTCTAAACTAAATGCATGAACCACAGACATAGAAAAACGACTCGAGTTTAGAGTAATAGAAAATCTCATTGACAGTTGCAAAAAATACCCGAAAGTACTCGATATACTACAGGAACTTCACATGAAACCCATATTTATAATTCAAAGAATGGAAAAAGACTTCCTTATTAGTATAGCTATATACAATATCCTACTTAAAGAGCGTCTCAAGCTTAAAATTTCTTGAAAACTTAATAATCATGATTTTAATATATTTTTTTTAAATTTTAATGTAAGATTTGATTGGGATAAATGGATAAAATTTGTACGATGGAGTCATGATGATCTCTTAATCGGTGCTTGAAATTACCACAAATATAAAAATGCTCTTTTATATGCAAAAGAAAATTATTCATAGACAAAATAGAAATAAAAAAATTTTCTTTTATACAATATACATAATAATTTGTATGTTATTCAAAACCCTGTACAATAAAATATTTCAACGTCTATTTACATGCTAACGTATCTATATAAAAATAATTTTCCACGTTTAAAACGATTCGAATCGATTTTTTTACTACTTTTGAATGTGATCATTTTTAATTTTAATTTTTTATAAAAGAAGATTGAATAATATACCATTTAGGTTCTAGTATTGAACCTTGTGGTACACCTTAAAGTCAATGATTTTAATGTGTAAATAATTGTTAATACAATTTATATGTTAGCATGTAAATATGCATTAGATACAATAAAATATATATAAAATTGTGTGGTGTATTTTTTAGTTTTTTTGGTTTTTAATACACAATATATTTATTAAGTAAGCAAAACTCAAAATTACTCAATAACACTCAAAAAATTACGTATCTATCACAATAAAAGTTGTTTTCTTAATAATAGTATTTTATAGACTAGAAAAGTGAAGAGTGACAAAGCACTTCTGGTTTGAATATATCTTTCGATTAATTTTTCAAAACGATTTAATTATTATATACTACCAATTTTTAAAAGAATAATTTGCTTTTAAGATGAAAATAATTAGAATGGAAATATATAATTTGACCTACTAGGATCTTAAAGATTTCTAAGATCTGTACAAGACACGTAGAGGTCTCCCAAACTTTCTAGAAAAATAGTGCAAATCGAAATTAACAAAAAATAGCTATGAACTTCAACATAATGACAGATTTTCTCATTATAATGACAAAAGGAATAAAATTCTAAGAAGGGGAGGGATCAAGTTTTCGAGAAGATCGATGCTTAGCAATTTTTATTCCAATATCAATATATCATCCAAAATTATACAATTTTTTAGAAGCATCCTTAGACAATTTCTGATTGTAGGGATCTGCATTACCTTATTTAAGTTAGCTTGAGTCTTTGAAACAAGGAAGGAGGCATCTATTATAAATACAATGTTTAATGCAATATAGAAAATTTTCGAACACAATTTTTTTCAATAAGTCAAAAAATAATTATCCAAATCGCATTAAATTTGGCATAAATAATCTGGATGGCTCCTCAAAGAGTTTTCTATTTGTTAAATTATTTGTGCACGAAAATTAAACCCCTACGTTTAAGTAATATTTGAGCAAAGTAATTATGCAAAGGTAATGAAAGGTACATAATTTTATTATAAAAACGTAAGAGTTAATTAAAAAAAAAAAGATTCCACAAAAAAGGACAAAATATAACCTTCCTTTGTAAATTTTTTATTACAAAATTCTACAAATTGCTTTTCGTTTCTATATCCAGATCTCAATATCATTGAATGATTATATTTCAATTCGATAATGCACAAAATCATTAACTATTTTAAGATCCATGTAATCGCCATATTTTTTATTGAATATAAAATTTATAAACGAGAAATATTCAAACCGGAAACATATCGCTCTAAATCCGAGACATCACACTTTTCTAGTCTAATTTCATGTGTTTTATTTATTTATTTTTTATTTTTTTGTAATAATTTTTTTTTTCATTTTTAATTTAATTAACAAATAGTTACAGAACATACACAAAATATTTTTAAACATTATTCATTAATTATAAATTGTTCATCCATTTTGTATATATATATATATTTTTTTTTGTTTCAGAGAATACTTTTCTCCTTTTTTTTTTATCGATAAATATTTCGGTTTGTTGTTTTATAAGATTATGTTTTTTAAAATTGTTATTTTTTTTTATTGTTATTGTGTAAGAGAAAGAGAGGAGGTACGCGCACACTTGTTTCACATTATTTATTTAATGTTTATATTATTTTTTTGACGATTGTGGATTTCATCAAAAAAAATGTTTTTCTTTACAAATTCTGTATATAAATTTTATACCACTTTGGAAATTGTTTTTTTTTTGTTTATTTGTTTTTTTTATACAATTTTTGATGTGTTTTTTATATTTCACTATTTTTTTATATATATATTTCAATACTTTTCATTTTGTTTTTAATTTAATAAATAACTTCATATACTGTTGCCTTTTTATCACCAGAACCCGTTACAATGTATTTATCGTCTGTTGAAATGTCACAACTCAACACAGATGATGATTCTTTTGACTGTAAAAAAGAAAAAAGAATAAAATAAAATTTATTTATTTGGATTTTAAAAAAATAAAGTTGTTCCCAAATGGTGTGCGTTGACCATCAGATTTTGTGATCAGAAATTCTAATACGAAAATCTTATGATTGTATCTTAATTATAATAGCGAATAATGCCAAATTTATTGCCGCATACACAAAACATGTGTTTTCAAAGTCTCAAAAAGATTGGAGGAAAACTTTTTTAACAAAAAATATAACCTAATTTAACAGAAAAAAGATTAAATTGACCTGGTAAAATATTTGAGTAAAATTTACCTTAGAAAATGAATCATAAAATTAGGCTAATTTTGAGAATGAAGAAACAGTATCGTTTCAAGATATTGGCCGAACAATACCAAAATTAATTTCGGCAATATTTTTCTTCATCAAACTTGACAAAAACCATGTTACTTCGATTTATAATTTTAAATAAAATTGTCAACACATTTTGGGAAAGTACTTTGTGATTTAGGCAGAAAAATACTCACTTGGAAAATACTAGCACCATACGGTGTTCGCCATGCATTAAGTAAATTATCTTTACCCGTTGAAACAAACCATTTACCGCACGCCGCAAATCGTAAACTCAGTACACAGCTCTCATGTAAATGTAATTGATATTTATCGGGCTTTGCAGCATGTAATACTTCCACATTGGAATTTTCCATACCCACTGCTAACCATTCACCCGTTGGACAATATCCAAGTGAAAAGATTTGCGATGTGAAATCGTGCTGTTGTAATTGTCGACCCTCTCGTAAATCCCAACTTCGTACCGTATTATCTAAACCGCCTGTCCATAATTTAGTACCGTCTGCTGATATATCAATACACGAAGCGCCATCAGTATGTCCTTGGAATTGACGTACCAAAGTTTGATTATGTAAATCCCAAACAGCAATGTTACCATCGGAACAACAGCTAAAACATACTTTCGAATCGGGACTGATCGCTAATGCATAGCATGCAGGGGCACTTGATGTTAATTCAGCTTTAATTCTTGGTGTGGGGCTGGCTAAATCCCATATCGACAGATTACTAGCCTCCCCACCAACAATTAAAGTTCGTCCATCAGGTAAAAGCTTGACGGATCGTATATAATTATCACGTTGAAGACAGTCTAATTGTGATACAGCACTTTTCGAGCCTGGTTGACTAATATCCCAGACTTTCACACATCCTTTTCCACCCGTATACACATATTTTGTTGGATTCGATATTGTGACAGCACAAACAACTTCACCATGATTTAATGTATTTATTTGTCGAGCATGTCTTGGTATTCCTGGACCCATTAAGGCGTCAGTAGGAAAAGGAACTGGTTGTAATTGACCTTCACCGTTCATGTGAAATGAATACGCTCTAAAAAATAGAAAATTATTTCATTATTTAAAATATGTATATGTATAAGTTGCCATTTTTTTTTCTCTATTGGACATAGATATATTTCCAATATGTATAAAAAAAAATAAATTAATTACAAATAGAACTTACGGTTTTCCTCCTGACATTCCACCTAGACCATTTGTGGGTAGTCCTGGGGTACGTACATGTGGATGTCCATCGTATCCTAAGACAGGAGGTCTTCCATAAGCGGCTGCTGCTACATTATTGTATGGACTTAAATGATCTGGTGGACCAGCACGTCCAGGTGGCATTGCGTAAGGTGGATATGGGCCTAATGATGGACCAACTTTAGGACCACTTGCCCCAGGTGCTCCCGGCATATTGGGAGTAGTAGCTCGTGTTTTTGAACTTGGTGTTGATGGTTTGTCCGCCTAGAAATAGAGAAAAAACAACGATTAATAATTTGCGGATTTCACGACTAATAATTTATGGAAATAAATAAGAAAAATACTTCTGAAAGTGTTAAAATAAAACAAAAAAAGCTGATAGTTCCTAAGAGAATTTTGTTCACAAATTTAAAATCACGGCTTTTTGGCTATTGAATTAGATATAAATATAATTTGAACTAAAAAAAGCTTTGGGTGCGAAGTCTTACATCTTTACTTTTCAGGGAAGGTGTACTCCTTGATGAAGATGATCCACTTCGACTAGGAGGTCGTTCGATTTTTATTCCTTTCTCTGACACACTGCCATTTTCTCTAACTTCACCCGGTGTGCCAGCATTTAATGCTACATGATCGCCATTTACATGCGGTGAGGTGGGTTCTTGAGACGAAACATTCTAATATGAAAAAAAATAAAATGTTTTTAACCATTAGTTTTTGGATTTGTTTAATCGAATCTTTTGTGAATTCTTACCTCATTTGCTACGTCCACAACTAAATCTTGATCGCTTTTCTCACCATCACTGTCCTGAAAAAATCAAAAGGAAAAAATTTATTAGAAAATAAATAATTAATTATTAATTTATTGTTTAAATTAAAGAAGTATGCGCAACACTTCATCAATTAATGGATTATTTTGTATACAGTTATTAGTTTTAGACAAAAACATAAGTATTATGATGTGTATTTTGCCTATACTGGAACAAAAAATGTATATTTTCTTATATTTAATTACAATTTTACATATTTTTTTTATTAAATACCTTTTAAATTAGATAGTACACAACTAAGACTAAGGACAACTAGGGGTTGAAAATGGCTGAAATCTTGGTGAGTAACTGTCAAAAGATGTATAACTACATTCACCAGCTCTTCTTGACGAGAGCTACTATCGAGCGAGTTTCTTTTGGAAGTTGGTATCGTGCACGTACAACCTTAATCATTAAAAATCTAATACTTATTTCATAATTTATTTTTGATATTGTTCAACTTATTAAAATGAATCAATCTAATTAATTTATATTATTATTTTTTTTTAATTCAATAAAATTAAACACATTTAATTAGTGTTTATAATATAAAATAAAACAGTATTTTTTTTATTTAAATTTATTATTAAATTGCCTATTATTTCAATTCATGGATATTATTTATTTATATTAATATTGAAATACAATTATAATTCACTGCATGTGATATCAAATTAAAACTTATTTTTTGAAACTATTGCGATGATGAAATATTTCAAAAAGAAACTACTTAATTCAATTTATTATTTCTATTATAAATGTTTATATAATATAAAATATTTAAATTAAAAAAAAAATGTTTTAATAATTATTATTTATTGTAAAAAAATTATATAAAAGAATTTAAAATTAAAAAAAAAATCAACAATTTATTTGTTTCAACCACTAGAAGATAGTCGGCGGTTTATTTGCCGTAGAACAAGTATGTATAATGAAGAAAATACGCAAGGGAAATAAGACTTCGCCGATCACTCGCATGGGAAAAAAGGAAAGACCTCGATCAAGAAGCTCGCTTTACACGCATGATAAGCTTGACTTGGCTATTGTTTTAGATTTATGTCCTGCTCACAAGGGAAGTGCGTTTTATCATTTAAAGATCCATATAAAAAAAAAGACCAATATCGATTTTTCGGCTGTCGTTTTGGATTTTTCTAATTTTGTTTACTTTAATCATTCGTAAACATTGCCAAACAAACCAAAACAAAAATTATTGAAATCAGTCCAGCTAACCCAGAGTATTTCATTTTTAACTGACTTCAAAAAAGGAATAGGTTTATCAAATCGTCTATATATTTTATTTATTTATTTGTTCGCACATAAATTTTTTGTTTATGGACCGATTTTAAAAATTCTTCCTGTATTCGATTCAATACAGCTTTCAGTACAGCTTTAGAGCTTAAATTTCATCCAATTGAAAAATTTTTCAAAGTCGGCGTCAATCATATACTTATAATGATGATTTTTTACTAAAAGTTTTTTATTATTTATAAATACGGAGAGTGGCTTGTAAAATGGGATCCATATTTCCGTGCCCAAAAGTATATCATTTGATTCATAAATATCGGTGGATAAATAATGGTTAGTGTAACATTTTTTGACTATAATGAGAAGGAAATAGGACTTTTCTATCAAAGCTCATAGCTTTTTTTTCTAGATATAATCTGCTTACAATTATTTTATGTAATAACTAAAAAAAAAAAAATAATTTAATTTTAAAATAACGGATCTCTGTTTGTTGGCAAGGAAACACTGTCGACTAGATAGCTAGCGTATTATACGTAATATAGTCGAATGCGTGGGTATGGTACTCAAAAAATTGATAAAAATACATGGAATGGACGACACAAAAAATGCTTTGTAGAATGTACCAAAAAAATTGGTAAAAATATGCTTTTATAAAAATGCTATCATAATTGAATTATTGAATATTTCATTATTCACAGAATTCATTTAGGGGAGGGGGTACATATCGACAAAAAAATAATATAAATCCTTTATTCACCTTTAATTTATAATATAGCTGGTACTATGAGACTGAAATCAAAGCGTATTATTATAGATAATATCGTTTATATTAAAAAATTATACACTATGAAAAGATAACAATGCTCTATGAAGAAAGACAATAGTAACTATGAAATTTAACCAAAAGTTGGCTAATATTAGATGAAGTGTGTTTACGCTTGATTATTGCTTTACTAGTTAGCGATTTAGGAGGAGACTCAGCCAAAATTAGTAATATATGAAAGCCATTAAAATGTTTATTATAATTATGAGTAAAAAACGGATTGAGTGCGATTGTTTATACACTTTTCGCGCTATGAGAAAAGAAATTAAATAACTCCATAATCAATCACTGTTAAGTGTCCCATGTCTGGTTATTAATTTGGGCTACAACTTCTTAATCAGAGTAATTTCATTTTTATCAGTATTGGTAATAAATTACGTGAATTTCATCTCAACGTTATAGAAAACCCGTTACTCTAACTCAGCTCAGGAGCTGCCAATTTGTTCAAATAAAAAACGTCTACTTCTAAGACAAAAATAATTATTATTTGAAGAAAATTATTCATGAAAACTTAAATAATTACTCAGTAACGTAAATTTTCACCAGTATGTAGTATAATTATATAATAATTATGGTTTTACCTCACAAGAATTTCCAAACAAAGTTTGAAGGGGTTTCATCTCTGGCCGCGGCTGACAGATACAAAATAAAATCTGTTCAGGCGGTTCCAAAGCGTCACACAAATTAAAACGTTTATTAATATTGATTGTGATTATTCTTACTTTTACTATAAGCATAATAATTGACATGACATACAAATTAATATATTCGAAGACACGTTTGAAATTCTATATATCATATTCTTATCGTTATGCCAGTTAGCCAACCAATCATACATCACATAAAATAGACATCAATGATGAATTTCAATTTGAAGTCATAATTGAATATAATTCTTTTTTTAGTTCTGCTCTAGTACGGATTGTATGATGATAATTCGCCGAAGCAAAAATACATAGAAATATATAATTACGTTGAATATCCAATGTATTATATCTTTCTTTTTGTATATTTATTTATATGATTAAAAATTTTTATTGGGTATAAATTAGCCTACAAAATGGAAGCGTATATAAACCACGTGGCTTGGTCGAGAAGTAGAGTGGGAGTGAGGGATCTTAAGAATAAAACGAACCTCAAGGGAAAAGACTTTTAACGGAAGTACCTAAGATTTTAGACTGTTAGAAGATACAAGAAGCTTAAGTTAACCAAAATAATATTTTTCAACAGGTTTTTCTTTCTCACATAGAATAATAATGGTTGACTAACTCTTTATTTTTTAAATTCTAAACATTGATATATTTACTAATGTCAGCCATGATGATACGTAGCACATACGAAATGTATTATTTATTTGGTGAAATGTGTTTGTTATACGGAGTGAAAGTTATGCATAAAATACATTGTCAGGTTTTGACAGCAACCAAGAAATGCCCCATTGTTTTTTCTTTTTTTTCTTTCATTATGCCATGAAATTTTAATATTTTATAATGGAAATTATGGAAAAAATTTGTACGACATAAATTCGGCTTTACAATTAATAATTCTGCTATTTATATTCTTAAAATACAAAAAATTTTTTATGAAAAAAACATAGAAAAAGGATTTTAGTCTTTTGAGTAGTTGCTTGGTGCTTGAAATTTTCGCTTTTGTCTCGCAAAGTGGTTGAAAAGTAGACATAAAGTGAAGAGAAATTCTGGAAGTTATCGTAAAGATTTCTTTTCTTCCCGTATCTGCAGCTGTCATGGTTTCGATGTCTCAACAAAAATACATAAAATCGATTGTTTTGCCACTTAAAAAAATTTATCGAACACGGAATTACTTTTCAATTTCATTGGAAAAATGAGAGAATAGAAAATATTTGAATATGTTGACCATGCCTTGCCAATATTTATTGCAGTTACCTAGAAATAACCGAATGTTTTCTACGTTCCTAAAAAATTTTATCGGTTTGGCAGGTAAAATTCTATGTTTTGTTTAGGTATACAAAAAGGCTTAATAAGTACGGATCACCCAATAGAAATACAAAAGAAAACCAAAAAAAACAACAAGAATTATATATTATGGTCGAGTGTATGGCAGTTTCATTTGCATGCATTTTCTACATTGCATTTTGATGATGTGAACCACCAACTCTCCACTTGCTGCAAAGGTTTTGCATTACATAAAATAGATACGTGACATAGAAAAACGAAAAACAAAACATACATAACTTACAGTGAGTCCCCTTCATCAAATTGTACGAAATAAGATTGCGTTTAAAATCTGAAATATGGTTACAGGTTCTTATCAGAAATCTAGAAAAGCTCATTTTTCAGCCATACTGGTATTTGGCAATCAATTAAGCTCAAATCATTTGACGCCCAAGGACATCGTTTGACGCAAAATTTTGTTTATGTTTTGGACAACATCAAATTTTGTATATAAAAAAAAACAATAGGATTTTGTGGCTTCAGAACTATCTCAAACTTTTTATAACTGAGTTACTCAAAGTACATTCAAATTACTTCAAACTTAGTTGCAAGTTTCAACGAGGCAGATGTTTTTTGATGCTCGGCATTTATTTAAAATATTTGAGGTTATATTAAATTTAGCGTTAAGTTTGTAACGTTCGGATCAATTCGATCAGTACCAAATAGTTCATTTTTCTCTGTCTAATGTAAATTCAAATAATTACTGAATCACCATTTGTATTAAAATCATATATATTCAGGATATATAAATAATTAACTGTTGGTTGTTATAATTTAATTTATTGCTTAAATTTGACAGGATTTTGATTGGGTGTACCTTCTGTACATCGAATTGAGAGTGAATAAGTGATGAACGCTTGACTGATGCGTTCTAAATCTCTGATGATGATGACAGAACATCAGAGAGAGATGGATTCACGGCCGTTTGGTTTGATGCCTATAAATGGTGATATTTATTTCTATAGCTAAAACACTATATGGATGAGAGATGTGTCGTGTTGCTCCACTCTGCTCTCATGCTGCTATCATGTAGCAAGCTGAATAAAAAAAAAAAAATAAAATAGGAAAAAAAAAGTATAATATTTAATATACAATATCTCCGTTTCGTTGGACGCGCTTCTGTTACCCACACGATGTCTGAATATATATGTATGTGTGTTTCATATAAGGCAGAGTGGGAAAAAGTGGTGATAAAACGAATAGTCATCGTCAGTCACCACCGTACCTCACCACCTCAACCTCAACAACACCATTTCCCACATCGTATCATTCATAGTAGTTGTATATAAAGGTATAATCCGTACCAAAGATCACTGCCATTAGCCACTAGTTGTTTCATATTTCACAATAGATGTTTTTACCAATCGAGTTTTGATATAATGATAGGAAATGGTTTCTATTGGATACAAAATGGATTATTTTGGATCCAACCATTTGTAGTAATGAACAATGAAAAGAAACTTCAATTCATTCAATGTCGAATGTTAATAAATATATAATTTCATTATTCATAAATTATTCCAATTTTCTGGATCTTTTTCTGGTTTGTCATGTTTCAGTAAGAGTAATTAGATCCATGCGCAATAAAATAATGGGACAATCTTAAAAATTACTCAGATAAAAATAGACCTGAGACCTAAGCCATTATCAAGTAATGAATAATTATTTTTTTATTTTGGAAATATTTTGGGAAAAGTAGGTAAGATTATAGTGAATAAGCGGAGACTATCAAGGTCTATTTGATTATTTAAAATTGTAAAATTTAGGTGTTTTATTTAATTTATTAATCCCCAAGGTTTCTAGCAAATATAATTTTTGGCTTTTGTGATTTAAAAAAAAAATTTTTTATGAAAATTAGTTAAAGTTCTCCATTTATTTTTGTCCATAAAATTTCAGTTGAATGATTTTAAATGAAGTCATTTTCTTTGGCCATATTCTTTGTAATCTGTTATTTTCAATTTTCCTAGTTACTATTTTCGGCAAGACTAAATTGATGAAAAAAATTAACCAGACGAATTTTAAAAATCTCTCCATAAAAATATACAAAATTAATTGGCCGGGGAAAAATTAGAAAAAAAATCTAGTTAAATGAGATTACAATATCAGTGAATAAAATAATAGGAATGCTAATGTGATGAGAATGTTGAAGGAGATTGAAAAAAAGGAGTGAGATAAGTGGAGGGGGAGGGAGTTTATAGGATATATATATATATATATATATATATATATATATATATATATATATATATATATATATATATATATATATATATATATATATATATACAAGGAGAGAAATATTAACCGACCATACTAAAATGACTGTGAAACAGGGTTGGAATTATAAGGAATGAGTTAGAAATGTAGATAACCAATAATTGTCAAATAAAATATAGATAAGAATATTCAACTGTGTTCCAGGAAAATATTGTACGGATGGATATTAAAATGTGACACTCACATGCCTATTCAATCATTACCAGAAGAACCTATGGATATAGATAGATTTATATGTTTTAAATATTTAAAAAATATATTTAACTCGTTCACATCATAATTAATAATTGTTTATTCTGACTGTTTTATCTATTTTTATTGAAACAAAACCTTTTATTTTTCTTCGAACTTTACTGCAGTTTTGTTTTTTGAAATTTTTTTTTTCAGACGCCAAAGAAGTATAACTTCTAACGCGTGTACATAAGTACATACACACATTTTCCAGTGGTTATACGAAAATTATAATAAAGAACTAGTTTTCTTCAGATTCTTCCAGCGAAGTGCTTGAATTTATCAAAATATTTTGTGTAGGGTCAATCTTGATTACCCTTCAACATATTTTCAAAAAAACGTAAATATTCTTTGACATAAACTATAATAAATGAATCAGAGTATGACGATTCGCATACTAATTTCTTATTTCAATACGCGCTATCATAGTGATTATGATTGAAGGTATAAACACACCCACCCACACAAACTCATTCCCACGTTTACACCTTTCAATTCACATCCATTTTGTAAATCATCTATTAACTTTCGATGTAGCCGCCGTCACAGCAGAAATAGATGGAGTGTAGTCGTAGCCTCATCGCAACCATCATCGAGCACAAGAGTGGACGGTTGTATCCATGCATGTAGTATGAACATACTCTTCCTACCAATACACTTGGGATGGAACGCGGTACCAGAGCAGAGCAGGTACTAACTGATTTGTTCTGCCTGGTTTGTAACTTTTTGATATCAAGATATTGTTTTAATCATGAAAACCGAAACATATACACATGTTATATCCACTCGTGGAGTTTCATGTGAAATTTTTTTTTTAAAACTATTATACGCTGGTAAGTTTCATTTAGACTCTCAAAATCAATGGGAAATCGAAGTGACTAGTAAGGATAAAATAATGCTATTGAGGTCTCTAAGTGAAGTTTACTTAGAGAAACTCATAGATTTTCACAAAGTAGTTAGAGGTTTGCGCAAAGTAAATACTGGGATAGTTCCTTATAAAGTCAGCCATAGCTGCATACCTTACCCTTCCCATCATATGACCCATACTTTTTTTTAAAAATTATTCTGTACAATTATGTATTGTTTAAAAAAATAATGAATAAAGAATTGAATGGAATTAATGTAGTCAAATATAGGGGTCTGAAATTTAATAGTCATTTCCAGTACGAGAGTGGTTATACGAAATACGATGAGAGAGTTACTGCCAGTCAGAGCAAATAGATAAGCGTTACGATAGTAGTAAGCGAACTGAGTGGGAATTCATTAACTCACACCACCTCAAACTGCTCTATACCAGTAGTGTTGGTCGACTCCATCCATACTGCTGCCTTCCCGTCCATCCACCCCAGTCCGTTCGTCTATCGTGATGAGGAAAAATTCATCTCGTTTTATTATTATGATACACTTTTTCATTTAATTGAAATCAAATCCGAATAAACATATTTACAATAGCTTTTACATTTTGCAGTCACATTTTTTTTTTTGGTGTGTGTTTCGAGGCGTTTTGTTGGGTGTTTTAGGTTCGTTGGACGAACGGGTTTGGGTTGGGAGGGGGTGGCAATACATTTTATAATAGTCTTTAGTGTTGAGGGAAATATTTTTTTTGTATGCATGCGAGAGTATGTATGTGTGTATGTATATAAATATTATATTAAAACTTTACCAAAAAAAACAATTTGGTCACTAGTATTTCGCATTGCTTTAAATCATTTATGAAATATCTCATACCCTTCTCTGTGCTTTTTCCTGTTTATTTTTTTTCTCTGGTACGCTGATTTTTGGGTTGTATTTATTAAGAATTGCACATAGCTAAATTAATTAATATAACTCCGGCAAATATTTGATTTAAAGATGTATTATCAAATAACTGTTTGTCAAGAAAATTTTACGTAATTTTATTTTGGTATATCTCGAAAACTCACCTTCCGATCGTAAAATAATTGCTATTTTTAAGGTTTTTTTTGACAGAACCTTAAGCACCACGTAAAGTTGATTCTTATTTAAGAGCAGTCACCCTAGAAGTCACCCCTTCCTCCTTAGGATAAATGTGCAATTGAAATTACTCGAGCTTTCAAATGAGATTAAACTTTTGCTTCAAACAATTGTTTTTTCCAAGTTAAAAACCTTCTTGTATATAGATTGCTAATAATAAATTGTAATAATCCTTTACAGATGGAAATTAATGATTCTGAGAATTTTGATAATGATTGTGTCATTAGCATACATTGTAAACATATCATTCGATTCATATTAATTATTATGTATTATTTATTAATTATAAGTAAAATTAATATCAAGCACGATCGATTTAATAATTATAATATAACAGGTTGTATTTTTTATAATTGTACATACACTTTTAATATTAAAATCATCGTTTAAAGAGCGGAAAGGAGTTCATTAGTCACCTAGTTTTATGAATTGTTCCCTCCCTTCATGTAGCCTAACGTAGCTTCTGCTACGACCTCTCTGCCCTCTTCGAAAGATTATTATCGATTCTTGGAAAAATATCATTTTCACGTAAAGCCATAGGATCTTCTTGACTTTCTCGTTCTATTGACTCGAAATAAAATTTTCATTGTGCGAAAAAAAAACAAAAAAAGTCATGTAGCATGACTTTACCACCGCACCTGCTTTCATGTAGTTCAGTATACAGCCACGTGGTCCTGACGGAGTCCTTTAGTGATGAAATTACTCTTATAATGACGTAAATTAAAAAAAAATTATGAAAAAGACTAGGAAATTATATGAAAATATTGAAGATGAGCAGGCTTCAATATAAATTTTCAATCTGAATATTGTTTTACTCAAAGCCGTGACTGTATGAAGAAATACAATCCTGTAATATTTTGTATGAGGTATTTTTTTTTCTCTCTCCAAAGTGTTAAAAAACTTTATAACAATGAAATTTATAAAATGAATGAGAATTTTTATGTGAAATAAAACATTACTATATAGAAGCATGGGGGAGGGGGTGAGAGGTAGTTGTTGTTTGTAAAAAAACCAGAGCTGTTTTGTAAGGGGTTAAAAAATATATTTATATATATTCTTTCAATGGGAATTCATATAGATATCAAGATATGGAACACATATAAAAATAGCTTTAGGTGAACAAAAAATAAAAAAATAAAAATGTAAATTATATGAAATCAAATTTAAATTAGCGTTGTGTAAAATTGTTGATATCAATCTTAACTTAATTTTATTTACATTTTACATCACACAGTACTCCAATGTCCAAAATAATAATGTGGATGGGTTATTGAAAAATATTATTTAGGGGAGATGTGGTAAAACATACACACTGATGATGAGGAGCATTTGGTCGAATATACAAAATAAAAAGTACTGATATAATTCAGCTTTTTATCTACGCAAATTTAATCTACAGTACAAAATACGTAATTCATGTTCAAAAAAAAAAATTTATTAGGACCCAGTTGAACGATTTTATTCAAGTCAGTATGTAGAATACAATATGAAAATTTCACCACGCTATATCTTCATAGATTTTAAATGGTTGATTCTGGTTGGTCTGAGCCCAACGTTTCATAAATGATAAAACCACTGACAAGATAAAACAAATTTACGTGTTTTTCAAACTAAATTACCCGCAAATATAAAATGAATTCAATAAAATTCTACTTCGAAGAAAATTGAGTATCAAAATAATAAATAGTTATTACAAAAATAAAATACAAAATCAATTGCAAAAAACACCCCCACAATTGAATTTCAAATATAGTTACTTGATTTTTCTTTTAAATAATTCGTATCTACCTAAGAGTTTTTCCCCCTTGCGCTTTTCATTTCAAATCGAATAGAAAATTGAACAAATATATATATAAACATAAAATAGTTGAACTTTTCATATTTCCCAATAAAATATTTTTCATGAAAAACGGTTATGTTGACATTTTATAATATTAAAAGAAAATGAATTTTTCTTATATTTTTTTTTCTAGAATTTTATTTTATAAATATATATTTTCTGTTCAAGAAAAATTTATTATAATTTATTATTTTTGTTTATATTTTTTGAAATGAATTTGTGTTTTAATATAAATATATTTATGGAAAAAAAAATGAAAACTTTTGTACGCCTTCATTCAACAAAACTGAACCATAGGATTCATTGGATAGATCATTTAAAAATAAATATCGAAAAAAAAATACTGTAAAAAAAACTAAAAAGAAGTCTAAAATATTAGAAAAAATGTGTCGTCAATCTTTTAATTTTAATATAATAAAATAATAAATACTGTCCTTTTATGACTCAAATTTAAAATATTTATTTCTACATAAATAAAAAATTTTGCAATTCCAATTATGATTGGGGTGCCCAAGCGGGGATTTTCGAATTTACTCGAACGCGTAACGTCTATCCCATATCTTAATCTGATACGTTTGAGTAAATCCAAAAATGCCCCCGCTTGGGCTCACCTACTATTTTTTTTTACAAATTTTTTGCACATAGTTTTTACCTGTCAAAGAGTAAGTAGTTCATTTTAATTGAGCTTAACTATACATGAGTTTGTATGTTAAAAAAAAGGCGTACATAAAAAGGTAGCAAGCGTTCGTTGTTATTTGTTAAGGTATGTATATATAAATGTATATATTATATTACTTACGTGTCCTAGTTTGTCTTCTTTTCGTCGTTTCACATCTTGTTCAACATCAGGTGGTGATCGTGATCGATATTTGTCACGTTCACCAGGTGATACTGAATTTCTCTATAACAAAAGAGAGCAACAAAAGTTAATTATTATAATCAAATCAACATTCTATATAGTATGTATAGACCACAGTACGTTTTAGTGATACGATTTTTTTATTGAGATTTAAAACAATTTTTATTTGGGGACAGTTTTGTCACTAAATGCAATTTACAATTTCTACAAGATTAAATTTGTCAAATTCTATCCGAAATAGTTTATTATTCGATTAAGATTGTAATTTTCCAGATGCCGGACGACATGTATTACATTCATAAATTTTAAGATTTCGTATGAAGCTAAAAATTTTTAGATTCCCTAAAAGTAAAACGCAGAATTTCGCAGAAATTATCGCAAATGTATCAAACGAAGTAATGAATAAAAATTATCATCAAAACGTACTGTGGTCTCTATAACAAAAAAACAAGTTTTTTTCGTGAGTTAACAAAGTTGTTAGGAAGTAATTAAAAACGAAGAACGCATTTAGAAAAAGGGGGCAGGGTGATTTTGATGTTTGTTAGAAACTTTTTCTTTTTGTTTTTCTGTTTAATATAAAAACGTTAAAAACATTACAAGGGTGTGGAACACAAAGTCAGTTGATTATTTTGAGAAGACTAAAATTAGAGATGGGTGAATAAATATCGATTTTTTGTAATTAATTAATTTGATTAAGAAAATTTCATATTTATTCTACTAAGTATTCGATTTTATTCATTCAGCATACGCTTCCAGAAGAGACTTCTATCTATATAATCCTGTTTAGGGTCATTGAAAAGTCAATGCAATTTTAAAATTGAAAAAATTTACTTACTAATCGATCGTCAGCTCCTATCGATCCAGAACTTTTAATATCATTTGATTCACGTCCATGTAAATCGGGTTTAAGTAGGGGATGTGCTTGGGCCGCGGCCGCAGCAGCTGCTGCCGCTACAGCCGCATGCGGAGCACCTGGAGCACCTGGAACACCTGCAGCACCAAGACCAGCACCAAATGCTAATAAACCAGCACCAGCTGGACCCATACCTGGTAAACCAGGATGTGGACCAATTGGTAAACCGGGCCCGTGTGCACCATGTGGTAATTGTTGGGCATGGATTTGTTGCTAAATAAAAAATTAAAAAAAATTTATTAACAAAATTAAAAAATTACGCCTCTTTTTCAAATACTGAAATAATGTTCTCGTTATACAATGATCCTTTTTTGCTCCAAAAATACTGACTAAGAAACACCTAAGAAACATTCTTGAAAAACTATTTGAATTTTCTCATAGAACGGTAATATTAAATTCAAGGCTTATCATAAATATAAAAGATTATGGGCCGAGAATGCTTGGTCCAAAAATACTGACTAAGAGACCTAAGAAACATTCTTGGAAAACTATTTGAATTTTCTCATAAAACGATTACATCAAATACAAGGCTAATTTATTTTTTATTTTTAAAATAAAAGGTTATGGGCCGAGAATTTTAGAATTTTAATAGTATTAATTAAAAATTTGGACTACGTTTGGATCTATCATGGACCATTGTATACAGATTCTATAGAAAATAAATGTCGATTACAAAAGATTTCTACATAAATATTATAAAATGAATTGCTGTCCCTACAGAGTGAAAGTACTTTCAATTAAATACTTTTATTGATTTCAAATAAATCAAACCGAATAAAATAGATAAAATATTATCCAGTAACTAAAAAAAACCTTGGCCAAAATAAACCCAATATCCATTCTAAACAAAGCAAAGATTTTACGTGTAATAAAGTTTAAACTTTAAACCAAAGTTGTATTATTAAATTTACACGTGCAAAGTGTATTATTAACAAAACAAAGTAAATAAATAAATAAAAAAAGAAAATGAAAAACTTATCCTTAATTTCCCCAAAGAAAATAAAAGAAAAATAAAACTAATAATTAATAAAAAAAAAACTACGAATAATTTGCACACTTTATAATATTTGTGTAGTAAATTTTTGGATCAGTTTCTGAAAAGACCTTGTCCAAAAATAAAAATAAATTTCTACGATCTATTTCTTCTCATTTATTTTTGGTACAGGGTCTTTAAGATAAGAATGTATTTTAAAAAGAGACTAAGAACTACTTACAAGCAATTGTTGAAGACCCTGCTGCTGTTGTTGCTGGAAACAACAGACAGAAATCAACAACCAATCATAAATTTTTATAAAAAAATACAAAAAAAAAAATACAAAAAAAAAACAAAACCAAAATTATTCATTTTAGAATTCCCATCACCTTTGTTGTGGATACAGAAAAAATATTTAAGACGCATTTTATTAATTCAATAACTCATTACTCCAGAAAAATTTTATAAATCATTCAAGCATGAAAATATCTGTACCATAAAGGATTCGAAAAAATGTTGATAAATACGGACTTTCCAGTATAGTTTCAATTAATCTTCTTTTAAGTTTTTTTTTTGAAAAATATGTACTCAAAATTTATACTAAATAAGAAATTCAAATAAAATAAAGAAAAAGACTAAATTCATTTAAAAAGTCTCTAAATTCTACAAAATATTAAAAAAAAAAAAATTTTGAAAAATCTACAGTATTTTGGAATTAATTATATAAATTGATATATTGAATCCAAAATTTTGGGATATTTACTTTACAGAAGTCACTTTTTCAAGATTTTTTGTGTATAAATTTCAAGACTATTTGTTTTTTTTAATTCATACAATTTATTATCCATTATTTTGGTCCAAGAAAATCTTCTAAGTTCTTTTATTAATAGGATTCAAGGATATCCTAGTAAAAAGTTCATTAAAATAAAAGTTTTTGAAACTTTCGGACAAATAACAAAAATGAAACAGGGTCAATTAAATTTTGTCTCGAAAAAACTGTTTTTTTAATAAGAAATGAAAATGAATTCTAAGAAAATAGTTTTAGATTCACCACTTCTCTTGGAACTCAAGAATAACGAAGTAACTTTTGTAAAGATACGATTTAATTTTGGTCAAAATAAATCTAATTCGAAAAATTAAAAAAAAAAATCGAAATACTAGAAAAATAATTATAAAACTATTTTCTGGAACAAAAAAAAAAAAATAATATAAATAAATACTTGAATTCATGCAGCTATATAAAAAATAAAGGAAAAATCAAAAAAGTAAAAGAAAGTTAATAAAAAATTTGTTCTAAATAAAATAAAAAAATTAATTAAAAAAAAAAAAAATGATTTCGATTTGAACTATTAATTAATACCTACCCCAATAATAGCATTTAATTCTGTCATTGTAACTTGTTTAGCGCGATCGACAGCGGTTGCTACTTGTTGTTGATGCTCTTGCGCCAAAAATGGTAATAATTGTGCAATAATTGCATTCAGTCGTTTTGCAATTTCAGTCTGTAAAATAATAATAATAAAATTATGTTAATATTTCAATTAAAATATTATTTTGTTTGAATATATACATATAGTAATTATTAGTGATGTTACGAATGTCTTCAAGTCCTTTCTTTGATAATATTGAATCGGAAAATAAAATAATATCGTTTGTAAAATTAAATTTTTGGAATCAGTAAAGAATCACAAGCTATTGTTGGAGTTTTGTCGATTCAAATCCCTTCATTAGAATATCTATCTCTTCAATTTACAGGCTGAACAGTTAACCAAAAATAGTAAGTGTTATTGAGTTGATTAAAAATGTAAAACAAGACCGCCTGCCTATTTTGATGAATTTCTTCAAAATTTACTTGTAAACTCACGATTCGCTATTATAAACCGAAATATAGAAACAATATCTTAATACAATCCCAAAAAACTGATAAATAATGTAAACCGTTTTTTTGAAAGCCACTACGTTCGTGTCAAGCTAGGTACCCTCATTATTGGAATTCAATAAAAAAATATGATCCAAATTTTGAGCAAAAAAATCATAATTTTAAGGCTATGCTTGAAATATAGCGAAAAATGTTAGACAAAATGGAATATTAAGAAAAATTCAATTATTTTTACTAGAAACTGATTCTTTTGTCGTCAAATGAAGTGCATTTTTGAAGTTATACTTCTTTAGACGCGTTATAAAAAAATGATGAGAATGATCACAGAAAATTCACATGTTGAAGTTGTTGTTATGATTTATGTTACACTTAATGTAAAAAAATATATATTTATTTATTGAATATTTCAAATTTAAACTGAGCTTTATTGACTGTGTTGATTATCCTTCTCCAATCCTTTTATTATTTTATTGTAATTAATTATTTGCATGCAATTAAAAATTGTTTTTTTAATGATGCCAAAGAAGTATAACTTCTGATGCGTGTACATATTGTACACGCATCCAATTTTTATTCCAATTACGATAAAAAATTTGTATTAAATATTTGTAACATCACTAAATATATTATGATACCAAATATTATATTATAAATAAAATGGTATTTAATAATATAATTATTATGAATTTTAACACGTCTAGATTTTAATTAATTAAGCTTTTAGAGTAGTAGTAGTGGTGGTGACTGGATATCTGGCTAGTAGTAGTTAGTATCCAGTTAGAATTTGATTTTTAATGGTTTTAAAATATCCATTTAACTAACTATTTACAATTATTATTTAAAATTACAACAACTATTAAAGTATGTTTTAATGTTTTATCAGCAAATCAAAAATATCTATTTGATATTAATAATATAATAGAAACATTATATCATCTTTTATCAAACAGTGTGGTACGAAATATATTTACTTATTTATTGAGACACATGCCAATGAATTCGGCCCAGGGACAATTACGAATCAGTGAATTTCAGGTGTAAAGTATTTTGAAAGGATTTGTACAATTATTCAACTTTTTGATCAAAGAATTTGGATAGAAGTTATACTTCTTTATGTGCGTTATGAAAATATGTTGAGAGTGAAATTTTAATATACGCACGCATCACCGTCGCACAAAATTCCCAGGTTGAATCTGTTGTTATGATTTATGTTACACTTAATGTAAGAAAAAATATATTCATTTATTGAATTTTTCAAATTTAAACTATATTGACTGTATTGACTAACCTTCATCAGTCCTTTTATTATTTTATGGTAATTAATTATTTGCATGCAAATTTTAGAACTTTAATGTCGTTGAAAAAGTCTTCTAAAGATGATTAAAATTTATAAATTTAAATTCTTATTAGATCAACAACCAACCAATTGACTGACTTGAATATTCAATTTCAATTTTTCTGAAACCATTTGTACATCATAGATAAATAATATCTATTTGTATAATGGGTCAAATGTAAATAAAATATTAAATTTAAAAACAATATTTTAATATTTAAAAATATTATAATTTGAATTATATATTATTTGATTTGCGATATATAATATAATGATTTTTGATTATGATATACGTAGGAGCAAGCAGCCCCAGTTCCCGAAGGAATGAGGTAAATTAGTTAAATGTGATATTATTGTTAAATGGTGTTTGTAATTATTATTAATATATTGGATTTTTAGTGTCATTGTTAAAAAAAAACATGACTTTTAAATTATATTTATTTTAAAATATTATTTTTATTATTAACTACAATTATTGGTTATTTTTGTATAATAGCTATTATGATTAATAATAATATTTATTTGTTTTTCTATTATTCTAATTATTTTTATCTGTTCATTTGATGTAATAAATTGTCAAATTTTAATTAGTAGATGTATTAATAAGAGTTAATTTTCTCCCAAGAGTCTATCTCATAATGTTGTAAATTTTGTGTACATTTCTGAACTAAGTTGAAAATATAAAGACTCTAGTCCATTTTTGAAGTTATACTTGTTTGGCATCATTAAAATACAATTTTTAATTGCATGCAAATAATTAATTACAATAAAATAATAAAAGGACTGGAGAAGGATCAAGTCAACACAGTCAATAAAGCTCAGTTTAAATTTTAAAAATTCAATAAATATATATTTTCTTATATCAAGTGGTAACACAGCTTCAACCTGTGAATTTTGTATGACAATGATACGCGCGTATCTTAAATTTTTATTCTCATTAACCATTGTTTTTTGGCCAATTGATTTTGATGTTAGATTTTATAAGCTTTCTTATGTATATTATTTTATAAATTATTGTCTTTGCTTTTTAGATCATTTCTTAAACTTCTACAGTAAAATCTTCTGTTTTTTTTTTCAAACTAAGTAAAAAAATCTTAATCATAACACTTGAATTAATGTAATTATAAAAAACATTTTCTTAAATATTTTACCCATTTTTTTTATGTATTTTACAAACCTCAAAAATAAAAAAATCGCACGCAATAGGCTAATTAGAACACACACACACATATTTTCTCTAACAATAAATGAATTTTCCCCATTATGATTAACTGTTTTTCTTCCAAATATATATATTTTTCTTTAGTAATATATTTTTTTTATTTCTTAACAAAAATACACAATTGATTCATAATAATTTTGATTTGATTTTTCTTTTGTTAATGTGTGCCATGCGGGCTGGGAAGAAAAATAAAATGTTTTGAATAATAGAAAATATTTAATGATAATATATTATTACTATAGCCAGATTATTATTAACATTTGAAAGAATATTAAGGTTATATGCCTACTGGTTTCAAATTTAGAAAAGATATTGTACTGAAATTAATGTATTATTGGAATTATTTGAAATAAGTTAATTATTAGCTTACTATCTTCGATTTTTTGATAAAGCAATACACAAATATAAGTAATATTTCATAATTATAGAAATTTTCAAATGATATCTCTTTTTGGGCCCTCTAATACGATGTTGGGACCTATTGCTTGATTTTTGTTTATTAATTTTTATAATTTGTAGAATTTACAAGCATCGCACTATTATTACACATCATTTAAAACCCTAAAAAACAATTTATTAAAAATGAATTCAACCCATTATGTAATTATTCAGACATTACAACAACTTGAAAAACTTATTTACATTTAAAAAAAATAGCGTAAACTTCAAGTGAATTTTAAGTGCGTTCGCAACACAATTCAAGTACAAATAACACTTCATAACGATCCCCCTTTCCTTTCTTTTAATAATATCCTGATATATTAAATATTGGTCAATACGGGTTGTATGTTTTATTATTGACTATATACTTTTTTAAATTTAATTTTGAAGTTATATTTCTTTTGGCGCGTTTGGATGAAAGTGATTTTGTGAGCTCATAAAAACGACATGATGAAGTTGGCTACATAATACAACTAATAATATATATTTCGTTAAATGATTAAGTTAACTTATATAATTGTCGCTCACATGTCTATCCAATCATTACAAGAAAAACCTAGCTGGCTATAGCTTTGTATATTTTATTTATTTAAAAACTATATTTGCCTCATTCACATCATAATTAATGATTGTTTATTTTGACTGTATATCTATTTTTACTAAAATCAAACCTTTTTGATTAATTTTAATATTTTTCTTCAATCTTTACTGCTGTTTGGTTTTTTTGAAATTTTTTTCATACACCAAAACTGTATATACAGTCCAAAAGAATACTCGTTGAATATCATTGGAGACATTCCCTAAGGACACGCTGCTATTGTCAGTGGACAAAAGATAGTATAGGGAAAGAAAAGTTTTGGAGTGAATAAAATAAATTAAAAGAAATAATGCTCACTCACACCACAATTGAAACACAACGCCAACCCTTTCTTCTTTAGTGTTATATTAAATCGGAAATAATAATTACAAATTAATTTAATTTAAAATAAAAAAATGAGGGAAAAATTGTGGATAAAAGTATTGATTTCATTCAGACAGTAAAGAAACAAAATTAACGTTACTAAAGAAATTATAGTAAAACCTCTTTCATAAATCAAATAAGGATCAAATTTTTATGTTTAAGTGTACATCGTCGTATCCCACATATAACAAACATTTCCCAACCTCACACTTTCATATCGTATAAAAGCATTTTGCAGCTCCTCTTCGGGGTTAGAAAAAGAGACTGCTCTGATGTGTGATTTTTTTGTTGTTGTTCCGTATATGATGTTGTTAGGCTCTATAGACATTCTTTTTTTTATTGTATTCGAGTATGTTGGTGGGGGAAGGGGGAAGGAGAGATGCAGCATATAGAAAAGAGTGTGACATCGATTTTTGTTGGAAAAATTTAACATTGTTTATCTCCACTTAATCCCTCCCTGCCCTGATCCATGTCAGTAAGGATGTGTGAATAGTGTGTATAGATATATAACTAATCCTGGATTGATGATAGAAATATATCCTATATAGATACAGGAAGGGTAACCATCAAATAAGGAAGCTACAAAATAATAATATATAACTAGCTAAAAGTATAATTTTGTAATGGGTCGTCAAATTTCGCCTATAAAAAATATATTTTGACCCCTCACTGATGTAACGTAATTACCGCTTTCAACCGATCATCAAAGTTAAGCAACAACAGACATAGTCAGAACATGGATGGATGAACATCTAGGATTTTTGTGTACTGTATAGAATATTCAATCTAATGTCCTTATTGATTTGACTTTCATTTTATTAGCTTGATATCTATGGAATTTGATTGGGAAAACTATGTTTTCTTAAATCTTATGTAATTTCATTCTCGAACAGATCAAAAACTGTTTCCATTTTAAATATTTTTATTTCGTATCCAACCTGTATGTTAAAGATGAATCAAATACTCTTCATCCAATCCATATTTATGAGCGATCAGTGAGTGTAAAAGGAGTGAAATACATATACTTTGTTATAAATATGACAATGATAGACGTATTATATTTGTGCACGTTGATGTTTTTTTTTTTTTGTTGGTTTTTCTTTTATACACTTTTGTATATTTTTTTTCTATGTATGATGGATGTACATTATTTTTTTTTCTGTTCCATCTCTTACTTTCTAAATACGTGTTTAATGTGTTTCTCTTTATATACAATTTAATTCAACGCATATGAATTTATTTACTAGGTATGCTCGATTTATCAAGATATCAAAAATAATCGTTTTAATTGTTAAAATACATGGTATATAAGGAGAATTATGTTTTGGTATGGGCTGCTTTGTTCATCCAATTACAAACCGAATATCCTTGATAGAACAAAGCTTTTACTATTGTCTAAATACCAAAGTAAGTAACTATAATAGCTTTCAGAGAAAGCTCATGGTTTAAAAAGAGAAAATTCAGTCTTGGTATGGGAAATATTTCTGAAAAAGTTTGATCTATATTTAGAAAGATTTAGCGAAAGTTGTATTCAAGTGCCTAGAAAATCCTTCATAGAACAATAGAACAAAGATTTTACTTTCGTTTAGCTTTCAAAGCTCACAAACAGTATACTCAAACCAAGACATAAATTACATAAAATATAGTTTCCATTTCCTGTTTCAGGTTGTTATGAAAGTTTGAGGGAAAATGATTTGAAGGGAAATAGGAAAATAAATGAGTGAAAATCTACGTACAAACGGAACAGAAAAAAACTAGCGTTTTGAAACTCGGTAGAGATATTTAAAGAAAACTTTGACAGTTAATCAGCCGATTTTTAGTAAAACATTAACAACAAGCTCATTTCTACGGTATCCCTAACGTACATTTTAATGTTTAATTTCTCTGAGCAGCCTTAATACATTATCCTGGCATACCTGGTTAAAAATACAAATAGCTCATACACCCATAAGAGCAATATAATCTTTGTATTACTCTATCTATAGTATAGCTCTAGGTATATGTGTATATAATATTTTGGAGTGAGCGTCGGTCATGTTTACTAGTCACCTCCTGGATGTAATGTTAACTTATACACAATTTATAAAGAGGGATGATGATTACTATGGGGATGATGTTTGAAGGGTGGAAAAATGGTTTTACGTATGTCTGTATATATACATACATATATATGTGTTGCTAACACTATTATTTAATACCATTATATCTGCTACATAATACACACACAGTACAGGGTGGTTATTACCCTTGCATATAACATCTTTTTTCAACTATATAAGATTAAACTGTGTTCTTAACCTGAATCATGACAAAAGAGAAATAGAGAAATGTTAAGAAATATTTCTATTTAAAACTTATCTATCATGAAAAATTTTTCTATTTTGTGCGTCTAAAACAATGATTTAGGAAAATATTTCATATTAATTCAATTCATATCAGGATATCGTAAATCTTTGCACCAGAACTTTAAAACACTTTAATTTTGTACAAATTATTCTAATCAAAATTGTTATCTGATTACGTGATAACGTGCATTTTTAATACTTTTCTATATTAAAGAGTTTCGTAAAATGATTGTGAAATTTTAAGATGCGCGTGCATCATCGTCACACAAAATTCACAGTTTGAAGCTATTGTTATGATTTATGTTACACATACTATAAAGAAATATATATTTATTTAATTTTTCAAATTTAAACTGAGCTTATTGATTGTGTTAACAATTCATTTCCAGTCCTTTTATTATTTTATTCCAATTAATTATTTACATCCAATTAAAATTTGGTTTTTCATAATGCCAAGGAAGTATAACTTCTGACGCGCGTACATAAGCACATGTACCCATTTCTTGGAACATGAAAAACACGGTTGTACGTTCTTTTTGAGCTGGGTTGCAAAATCGAAAATTTTCAGTGATGTGTAAAATTCTAGGCTACTTACGAGAACATACAAAAGTTATTCGACATAGGAAAACTAAGATACACAAGGAATACATGTGTAAAAATGAACTGAACTGTTGTGAATACTTTAACATATTGGTACATTTTATCCGAATTAGACAGCGACTTACATGCCAAGTATTATTATAATGAATAGGAAAGTATTATTGATTCGTATGTAAATTAAAAAAGATGTATTTTTATATGGTGAAAGAAAGAAGAAGGACATCCTGTATGTTTCTAACACTATTATTTAATACCATTTTATATGCTATATATATTTTTTCTTCTTCATAACATTTTTACCATTTTATTATTATTATGATGATTATTATTATTTATTTATTTATTTTTATACATTTTTTTTTCTGTATAAAAACGTATGAAAATATAAATAATATTTATATATTTTTTTTCTACTCACATTGATATGATTTATAAATTTTTTTTTGCTGTTTGTTTTCCCATATTTATAATCTGCATATTCTGTTTTTATTATTAAAAATTGTCTCAACTGGTGAGAATCCGTAATTTAATTATTTTAACCATAAATTTACTGAAACCAATCTGTTATTCTCTGGCAAGGTTTTTAATTTTGGAACAATCATTGTCAGAAAGTTAATTTCATAAACAATTTTGAGTTTTTATAAAAAATATGGTGGGAGCGCAGATAAATGAATTTAACATTATAGATATGATATATTATATAATTTAATTGCGCTCCCACCATCAATTTAGTAAATTTAGTTAAGATACATTTACTATACATATTTTTAACGATATGGGCAGCAATGGATTTATGAAAGTGGCAATCGGGTCTTATGTCCAAGGTGGTAAATTTTTAGGGGGTTGAAAAATTCAGAGAAGGAGAAAAGGAATTTTCTCCGTGTTATAGAACATGCTTTGAAAACTGTCATCATGTTAATTATAATAAATAAAATAATGTTTTTTTTTTTCATTATTAAGAGAATGTTTAAAATTATTAATATTACAGTTTCATCAACAAAATTGAGAAAATGATAGTTATTTAAGAATTAATTCAATTCATAATTTCTTAACTTTGATTTCTATACAATTTGGATGAAAGGGGTTGTCATCAGATATCGGAGTTTCTAAGCCATTTCAAACTATATACATATGGTGTATGCATGTAAACACCACATAACTTTGAAACGGCTAACCGAATTAGGATTAAGGGCGTTCTAGAATATTCTAAAAGGTATCGGTAGATAGCTAAAAGTTCTATTTAAAAATGGTATTGTATAGAAACTTGACTCATTTTTATGTAAAATTTTGGTAATGGGGTGGCGTTTTGTACAGTGCACAGGGGTGGCACTAAGGTTAAATCCGGATCTACAAAGAGTAAATTTTTAACGATATGATGTTTAAAGTTGTCGATATTTAATACGTAAAAGAAAAATAGGAATTTTTACTTTTAGTCATGTTTTTTGTATACATTTTGATTACTTTATTTTTTTTTGAAGAAAATAGAAAATGTCCAATGTATTGGACGGATAACGGCTATCATAATATAAAATATAGGAACGTGTACGTTATGTACGCGTGTCAGAAGTTATACTTCTTTGGCATCAATAAACAATTTTCAATTGAATGCAAAAAATTAATTAGAATAAAGTAATAAAAGGACTGAAGGAGGACAGTCAACACAGTCAATACAAGCTCAGTTTAAATTTGGAAAATTAAATAAATGGATTTTTTCTTACATTAAGTGTAACATAAATCATAACAACAGCTTCAACCTGTGTGGTTTTGTGTGACGGTGATGCACGCGTATCTTTAAATTTCCCTCTCATCATTTTTTCATAACCTCGCCCCTAAAGAAGTATAACTTCAATAATTTATAAAATTGACATAGACCATATAAAATATAATACACATAATATTTAAACTAAATATCGATTGTTATCATCAGTTAGTTAATTAGTTGTGCGTGTTTATTATACATATTATTTTATACATTACTACTAGACTCTAGCTATAGTAAGTATAATGTTGTTGTTGTTGGTTGTTTAAAGACCAAACCTACGTTGAACCACTACTTCATACTAATACAGTACCACCATCAACTACCAACACACATTCATAGAATTACTATTATATTAATATATATGTTGAATTATGTGGTTTGGTATTTGTGATATTAAACTGACACTATTTATTACTTCCTGCGTCTTTTATTTATCGATATTTTATTATAGATGATTAACTGTGTGACCTGCAGATTCATTTGCGTACGTGCGTGTTATCTATCAGTCTTTAAGTTACTTGTGTAAATGAAAATGTAATATTCAAATGCTTATGAATTTTATTAAAAATTCATTATATACAATTCAAAATTACAGTATATACGATATCTTGGCCAAATGTTAATCGATTTGAGTGAACTTTTTTTTTAAACCCACTGATTTTGAGTCAAACTTTTCATTTTTATTATTATTAATTTGCTAAACTTATCCTGTATATGAAATATTGTAACCTGACCATCACTATCTTCATATTTATTATAGATACATTTAATTTAACCAAAAATTTGAAAACTTTGACTCAAATTTAGTAGAAAAACATACTTTGTTTGCCAAAATTGGATATAAATTGAGCATTATACGGCATAATTCATGTTTTTGGTTTTTTATGACGTCATGAAGTTTACAAAATTAGTTTTTTCGATATCTTGGCCAAACGTTAACCGATTTGAATGAACTTTTTTTTGAAACCCACTAATTTTGGATCAAACTTTTCATTTTTATTATTATTAATTTGCTAAACTTATCCTGTATATGAAATACTGTAACCTGACCATCACTATCTTCATATTTATTATAGATACATTTAATTTAACCAAAAATTTGAAAACTTTGACCCAAATTTAGTAGAAAAAGATACTTTGTTTACCAAAATTGGATATAAATTGAGCATTATACGGCATAATTAATTTTTTTGTTTTTTATGACGTCATCAAGTTTACAAAATTAATTTTTTCGATATCTAGGCCAAATGTTAAGAGATTTGAAGGAACTTTTTTTTGAAACCCACTAATTTTGGGTCAAACATTTCATTTTTATTATAATAAATTTGCTAAACTTATCCTGTATATGAAATATTCTAACCTGACCATCACTATCTTCATATTTATTATAGATACATTTAATTTAACCAAAAATTTGAAAACTTCGTCCCAATTTTAGTAGAAAAGCATACTTTGTTTGCCAAAACTGGATATAAATTAAGCATTATACGGCATAATTAATTTTTTGGTTTTTTATGACGTCATCAAGTTTACAAAATTAGTTTTTTTGATATCTTGGCCAAATGTTAACCGATTTGAATGAACTTTGTGTTTTAATTTTTCCAGAATCAACGTCACAACTGTATAATGTCTATAATCTATTATTTAAATAAATTTCTATTACTATTCTACTTTATATATTTTATATATATATATATATATATATAGATATATATATATATATATATATATATATATATATAGATATATATATATATTTATATATATATATATATATATATATATATATATATATATATATATATATATATATATATATATTTTATATATATATATATAACTTCTTCTTGATTGAATTGAAAATAAATGAAAATAAAACATTTATAAATAAATAATTAATTCATAAATATATGTATTTATAATTATTCTGAATGTTCGATGTACTATATCCCATAGAAGAAAATTTATTCTCAAAGCGTATAATTACATTATTCGCTGCAGTTAAATACGACTTTTTAAACAAGGAATATTCGAAGATGTCATTCAGTTGATATTTCATGTTCAAAGATCAGTGCATCCAAAATAAAAAAGACTTTCGAAAGAAAAAAAGGCTATTGACACCGTCAAAATTTCAAAATTTCCTTCCAGAAGGCCAATAAATCTAAAGAAATCGTACTCTGGGTGCAGTCCGGTGACTATCCTCAACTTATTTTTCTCTAGCTCAAACGTATCATTTGTCAAGAGAACTTTCTGAAGCATTTCTATATAGTCCTGAACATGGTATCATTAATTTTTCAACATGTTTCATTTCTTATATGAACAATAATGATATATGTATGAAGTAAATAGATATAGAATTGAACAAACTTCAGTTCACTCACAACTAATGTAACTTATTATAACATTCATTATTTATTTAACACCACTATTATTTATTTATTGATTTTGCAATTATAATTATTATTAGTTACTATTAGTTAGCTTCAAACTACTATCGAGTACTAACTGTATAACCTAATATTAACCTAAACCTATCTAAGCGTTATTATCTAATCTATATTACAATGTAGCTTATATAGACTAGGAGTCATAGCTATCACTTTTCACGACTAAAATATATTCATATTTGAAGAAACGCATTCTTAATCGACCCATATTACGGTCTAATTTTCTTAAGTAAGAAATGTCATGATTTAACGTTATGTATATTTTGTTATACGTTTGTGTTCTTACAGGCATATGTGCAGCATACCTTTCCCTTCACTTAATATGCCCCATCCTATTTTTTGACTTATTCTGTACAATTATGTATAGTTTAAATAAAGAATGAATAAATCAATGAATTGACTTAAATGTATCTGTTAATTATAGAATACAATAATCAACATTATATTTGCATGGGTTATAGTTATATTTTCAAACTGTACGATTATAATTATATGGAGTATATCAATAGAAAATTGTTAAAAGTCAACGCATTGAGACAAAATCAACATTATTAATTACTATAACAATATTTAATTAGTCTTTAAAATATAACGGTAATGTTTTATTGGTAGTTATTAAAACTCTGAACTCGAAATCTCGTACTATATAAATATATAATATGAATTATAATTATTGAGTGATTAATAATTTGTTGAATTTATAATTTTATCCATTAGGAATATAGATTTATCATAATAACTATTAAAATTATTTATTTATTTATTGATATTAAAATATTCAACAGTATTATTGATTTAATTTCATTACGTATTAAATTGTGATATTGATTGGTTGTTTCTCATCTAAATTTTATTAAGAATACATTTTTCATATTTTGTTTTAACAAGTGATCAATTTAGTTTTCTTACCTGTTTGTGCATTTCCACATTAAGTCCGTATGACATTTCGTAATACTGTAACAAAAGAAAAAAAATACAAAATTATTGATATATTAATCTAAATCTTAATTTAAAGAGATAAATAAAATATGAAAAAAAAAAAAGAAAATATTCGATGAACAATAAATAAAATGATAATTTTTTTATCTACCATACAAATTTTTTATAAAATAGAAAAATAAATGACGAGAAACATAAATAATGTTGTCTATCTATTCAGAATGTAATCTTTGAAAATGTTCATACAGTTTTATATGTATGCGTATATTATATAAGAAACTATAGAAGAGATCCTTTAGTTCTTATAAAAAGGAAAAATAATTGTATATGAGAATATAAAAAATTTAAGGTTTATTGCACATGCTAAAGGTTGTTGGAGTAATCTAACTAGTTCAATTTCTTCTGATCGTCTGTTTATCATCCATAGTTATGAAAAGAGCTTAAATTTTAAAAGCTTTTTAGGAAATACACTAATTTCTATATATACAGTATGAAAAAATACTAACTGTATACAGTAAAAAGGACACACAAAAAAATGAAAAGGATTATATAACAAAAGAAAACGAAAAAAATATATATATAAGTAATCCTTCGAATAATATTTTTCATATTTTTCCATTTATTATATACAAGTAAATACCATACGAAAGAAAATCAATTTTATAACAAATAAAAGATTTGGTTCTTCTTGTTCAACTGAGTGAATACGAACGAAGTGTTTGTATTTGAAAAAAGGCATTATTTTATATAGTTACAATAAATAATACCTTAACAAAAATGACAGAAATCTTAGAAAGACTGTCAAATATAATTCACCGAATCAATAAATGTATTGATATGTAGTTTAATTTACAAATTAATCGAAATTCTTTCTTAACAATTTAAAAGAAATTCCAATTTTTGAATTAACGCCGATATAAATACAATATTTCAGTACAAAATTGATCAATTCCTCATCTAATAGTAACAAATAAAGAAGATTTTAATTATTTTGACCCTAAAACAATACCTGTATATCCGTTAAAATATCCTATGTATGTACGCTTAAAGCCAGCATTATTATTGAAGTTATACTTCTTTAGACGCATTATGAAAAAATGATGAGCGTAAAATTTTAAGATCGAATCACCGTCACACAAAATGCACAGGTTATATATTTATTGAACAATATACACGTTATTTATTTCAAATTTAAACTGAACTTTATTGACTCTATTGACTATCTTTCTCCAGCCCTTTTATTATTTTATTGTAATTAATTAGTTGTATACAATTAAAAATTGTTTTTTAATGATACCCCAAAGAAGTATAACTTCTAATGCGCGAACATAATGTACCCATTTTTTATTTGTACCTAAAACTAATTTACAACGAATTGTTTTATTATCACATTATAATTCTTGTTTATATGTTATAAGTAAAACCCCGAACAATAATAAAAACATGAGTTTTATATAACTTAATAAACCTTTTATTCATATGCATGCATTATATTCATTTTTATGTCATAATAATTTTGTGTATTTAAAAAATTACACGATAATCATTCTACCACAAATAACATAAAAAATTATATTAATGTTTTATACATTTTAATAAATACAAGTTAAACTAAACTTGTTAACTACACGCTAAGTTAACACACACAAGAAGCAAGCGTTCTTGTGTTAACGCGTATTGCAGTAGTGGTTTCATGCATCAGTTATTTTGTGTTTACGATTCAACTAAAATTAGTGTGTTTTAGATTGAAAAATGATTAAAATTTATCATTTTAAGGTATCAAAGTATTAAATTTACATAATTTTTTTAAATTATGTTCAATAAATGAGACAGCAAATTTCCTAATTTCTCAGTCTTTGTTTTATTGTATTACCGTATTGGGATTTTAAGTGGACAAAAAGTGGTAAATATTGGAATTGATAAATCGTTTCTCTCAACATGTCAATTTTGTACACCCACTGGAAGTTTTTATATACCATGAAATTTTTGAAATGGTTAAATTGAAATGATCAAGTAATTATAAGGCTTAGTGCACACCGTCGGGCAGTCTTAATAAGATATTCTTATAAGAAAATCTGACAAAAGTATTAAGAAAGTGCATCATCGGATACGTACAACGAGCCAAAATGAACCAATGAACTTTTAAATTATTTTAAATTTATACTTTTTGAACTAACAGATGGCCTACTTCAGATAATATAGTAAGATTTTCTGATCAGAAATTCTGATGGTACTTCAGACAGCATTATAAGTACACGCACACCATCAGATTTTCTCATCAGAAAATCTCATCTCTTATGTATAATTCTTATTGTGTGTGGGGTCTTATATAAAATACATGGTTCTTAGTTGCGCTGGGTCTATTCTTCAAATTGACCTAATGTTCATATATAATACACCAAAAGAAATTGCTAAGCCAATTACAAAACTAATCTTCAAATATTAGAAAAATAATATTACAAATTTTTTGGTAATTAAAAAATTTCTTATTTGTTTGGGTAAAATTTTGATTAATGAATGAAAATAAACAATTTTCATATTTTTATATAAAAAATAAATAAACAAGAATAATAAAAAAGGATGAAGAATCTAAAGCGAAAAATAAAATTTATAAAATTTTTATTGCAAATTATTTAAAGACGAAAGTATTTTCTTCATTTAGAAAGAATAATATTTAAAAAAATAAAAGTTAAAAATGTAGAAGAAATATTTATTCACAAGAAAAAATTGTTTAAACATGAATAAAGACTGCAAGATACAAGATGTGCTAACACAGATAAGGAAAAAACAAGTATAAACGTTTTAATTCGATATCAAGGCGAAATTGATATCGCGAACTTTATTGTCTGTGTAGTGTTTATGAAGAAAAGGGCACTAATATAAAGATCTTAGTAAATCAGCATGAATAAGCAACCTAAGAACACCTTTTGTCTAGCTACGACCAACATGTATCTGTCTCAGTGATATTCGGAAGGCATTTGATCATTAGTATCTGGTGCCAGCTATCCTTACCAATGGCTTTCTATGGTTTTCCATTTGGTTTGCACAAAATAAATACTATGATAGTTCCTTATAAAGTCAGTCATAACTACATACCTCCCCCTTCCCTTCATATACCCCATCCTATTTTTTAACTTATTCTGTACAATTATGCATTGTGATAAAAAGAATGAAATTGAAGACTTTTCAGCCAAAAATTATGCAGCAAATGTTCGACGACCTCTATGAGATTATACACTTTATAATAAATATTGGAAGTATTGTATAAAAAGCTTATAAATTACCTACGGAACCACCTAAACGAATACACAAAAGGATAAAAAAAAAAAACAAAGGATAATTGAACGAGATATAAATGAATGAATTGAACATGAAGAAACAAATAATGAAGAAAGATGACAATAACTAAACTCGTACAACAACTAACTCTAAAACTCATCAAACCAAATTCAAACTAAAACCAAACCAAACCAACAAACCCTTACCTTACATCATCATCACACACACAACATAACATTACACCATTCACCACCTTCATCCTCCCCCCCCCCATCCCTCTCTCCATTACCAGTACCAAGTTGGTAGATAGATACTAAACTAAACTAAGTGATTACGAAATCAATATACTCTAATTGAAGCAAATGTTTTATACAATATCTTGTTGAGAAGGTGCTATTATTATATATAATACGGTTGGTTCTACTTAGTTTCTACTTCGAATGAACGATATCGAATATATACCAATATGTTTGAGTTGGAGTGAAAAAGCTCTATTATTATATACTGTGAAAATTGTATTGTAATGATCAAAACAGAGACAAAGATATACATTGATAGTTGTAAGAGTGATAAAGATGGATAGAATGGTGGTAGGTTTAATATTGTTTAAATATCTAGATGAGGTTTGAGTCTATTTAAGAATGGAGCTACTATAGATATAGATAATTAAAGTAGATTATTAAGGTAGGACGTAAATGATAACTACTTGAGCATACAGATTTGATTTATACATTAATTGATTTAGGATGTATAAGAAAAATGATTTAAACAAAGTTAATAATCATTTTTGTTCTACCCAGATTGTATTTCTACCTTAAGCAAGAGACTTTTCCAGGTTTTAAATTCCAATTTTAAAGAGGTAATCGTTTTTAAAAAAGGATGTAGAATACTTTGAAGGATAATACTCGTAATTTTCCATTAAACTATTTGAAAAAAATTGATGCTAATTCGTTGTAGTTTAAGTCGTACACTTTGAATAATAACCTAATTTTTTGTACCAGAATTCGTGAATAAAATAATTATGAACAATAAGTTTCAAAAATTACTCCAATTTAATAATTAAAAGCGAAGTTTTTAAGACATCACTTAAAATTTTCTCCGGAGAACGATATATCGTAACCGTTGTACGTAATATCTCAGAAACTTGTCATCTAATTGAAAAAATACAAAGTACCTTCTGTTTATAGACAACATAGAATCAACCCTCTCTCTATTAAAAGGTCTTAGTAGTTGGTATAAGCAATAATATTTCTATACGGTACTGGTGCGATGATAGCACGTATAACGGTGACTGTATATTACTTTATTAAACTAACATAGAAAGATATAGAATAGAAATATTATTATTATTATTATTATTATGATTATATTGAACAAACAAACAAAATATTATATAACAACAAAACAAGACCAATGTGAAGATAAAAAGAGCAAAAAAATATTGTCAACGATGTTAAAATAATATATTAGATAAAGATAAAAAATATATGTATGTATAAACTGTGTATTTATGAACTTATATATAAGGGGTGAGGGGGTGTTGAAGTAGAGAGCTAGCTGCTAGCTAGTATCTGGAGCTATATGAGTGTAATACTAAATATATGTGGTATTAAGAAAATAAGTATATTCTACATGATAACTTGGTTGAGTTGGTTTTCGAAGAGAGTTGTTAGTACGTGCGAGTCGAACTAGAAGTAGCAAGCAGTAGAAGAAGTGTGTCTATGTGTTGTGGACAATATTGTTTAGTAATCTATACGGGGTGTGTATTTAAAGCATAGGTTCAGAAGCGGGAAAACTTGGTTAGTAAAAGCGTGGTTTAATTCCAGTTTCTTTAAAACTAAGCTTTTTATTATCAAGTTCAAAGAACATTTTGTATTCTCCTTAAAAGAACTTGATTAAAAATGATCAATTAAACATTCTGACTCGAAAGATGCCATTAGCCAATCTTGCAATGTATCGATTATATTTCTCCTAGATTATTGCTATGTGTATAAGTATATATTGTTATGGTGGTAAGTCTCATGATTCGTTACACAAGCTGTGTATACAAACTATTAACACAACAGTGTTTACAATAAATAAATGTACACATCACAGCACCATTGTCGGTGATGTAGACTATATATGTAGACTATGTATGTTGTTCGAGAGGAGTCAACCAACGTTAGCTGTTTTATATTGTGTTGTGTATAGTGTTTGTTATTTAGAACAAGATATGACACTGTGGCTAATCGCTACCGGCTATTCATTTTACCCCAAACAACAACAAATATATACCTAGCTCTCTCAACAACCCCCAACTACACTGCCAGCTTTATTCTTCATTCACTTAATTTTATTTTTATACGTATATTCAAACCCTACCTTCCTTGATTTTATTTATTCAGTAGAATTTAAAGGTGTTGGGGCAAAAAATTATTCTCGTTAATAAATAGAAAATATGATAAAAATTATAAGCATAGAAAAATTATAATAAAGTTGCTATGAAATTTGGGTATTTTTGAAGTTGATCCAAAAAGTGGATAATGCTGTATTGTAGAAGTATCAAATTATGGTCACACTAGAATTAAATTAGGTTAGGTTTTAGCAGTTGTTCGAGTAAGAGGTACTCAGGACATTGTGCTGCCTTAAAGATAAGAGAAGTAGTTCCTCAATCAAAATAAGACAGCAAGAAAACACTCTGGAATAGGGACTGCGAACAGCATGAAAAGATGAATCGTCATTTCATAGTTCTCAAAGCGTCATTGAATATTCTTTCGGAAATCTGGAAGTCTGGAAAAACTAATGATTAAAATTAGTTGATACACAACCATACATCAGGTATCTAAATAATTAACACTATTAGTTGTTATCTAAACTTTTTATGTCTCTCATATTACATGTATAAAAAACGAATTAACTAATTCAAATTAACGACTTTTTAAATTCCCATAAAAAACATAAAAAAAAATGCTACAACATATTTAACAACCCTGTAATACAAATGAGGGTAAATCAAGTATGTATATAAAATCATCACAATCAACCCCCAAGATTAAGTAAGGGTAGGTTTTTAAACTAATCTTAATTATCTACCCTCGTTTTGTGCAGATTTTACGCGTTTAGTTTATTTTTAATGGTTTATTCAAGAGCTTTACGATATTACGACAACCGAACACAGTAGCGTAGAATGTTTGAGCTTGCAAAGCTTTGGTTGGTGTTGGGCGTATAAACGTATACACTACATACATATTATACAAAGGGGATGAGTTCGTTTTGGGGGTGGTTTGAACAAAAAGTGTAAGGGGGTGTTGTATTGTAGGGTAGAGTTTAAATGAGGGTGAGAAGTTGTATATAAAAGAAAAGAATTAATAGGGGATATAAAAACATGGCTAAGGGATGTTTTTGAAGAGTGAGAAGGGGGTAGGGGGTTGTTTTCATTACAAAAAAAAAAAATTAATAAATATTTTTTAAAAGGATTTTAATAATTAAAATTGTGATAATTTATTCGTGGATTTTTTTTTCTGTCAATTTTCTCGTTCTTTTTCCGTTCCTTTTAATTTTCTGTTCTCAACTCTCAGCAAAAAAAAAATAATTACAATAAAAAGTGTTGTAGATTTTAAATTAGGGAAAACAGCATTTAAATTGCAGAGATTTTCCAGAAACAATAAAAGGGGACATTCATAAATTATATATTGGGTTTTATTTTTTTGGTAGTTTGTTCGTTAACAGTTATTTATATTTGTTGAAGGAAATAAAAATCTTATTTAAAAAATTTATTGAATCCTAATTGAATGTGGCTGTGCATCTTTTGACAGTTATTTACCAAGATTTCAGCCATTTTGAATGCGTGGATTTCACAGTCGTTTCAGAAAGTTAAATGGGTGTTTTTGTAAAAATGGAATAATTGAGTCATGAGATGCCATTTAATTTTTCTTTTTGAATTGGTTTGAGAGTCAATGTTGACTATTTTCACAAAATCACTCCCATCGACTCACTCAAACGACTTTTAAAACTACGCTTCCAAAATTTCGTTCAGCAACTGTCAAAAGATGCACAACTACATTCCATAACTTTTATTGACAATTGCTGCTATCTCCACGTCGAGTTCGGAAACTTTGGTAACACCATCAAAGGTAAGAAATTATGTTTTATGTCTCATTAGTTCAAAAGTTTAACTGTAGCATAAAATCAGATACAAAAACATCAAACTAAATAAAATAATTGCTATGTTTTTGATGTTATCAAAATTTATTTGGTACTTTTAAATAGCCTGCAGTTATTATTTCAATTTCTTATTTAAATAAATAAAATTGTTATAATGAACTTGATGACCCTACTACTAATAGTAAATGTATATAAATTTAATATACAACAAGTAATTATTATAAATTCTGTTTTAATATATCACCATCATATTATATCACTTCTAGTAGGCCACCACCACCCACCATATTAAATTTACATCGATTAGGTATATTTTAACAAAATATATATATATATATATCGTATTTTACTTACATTTACTTGGAAAAAAAGTTCTGTTATATAAAAAAAATGTTTTATATTATAAAAAAAAGAAAATAAACTTTAAATAACAATAAAATTAAAATCAATATATTGTATTTTTTTTCTTCTTTAGAAAGTTTATTTTCTTCAAATTTCAGTTTTTTTTTTTTTTTAAAGAAAAGTTATAAAAAATAATGAAAATTGATAAAATGGAATTGGTTTGTAACTTGGCTTCTGTATAAATTTGGTGAATTTTGAAAATTTAATTCGAAGTGCGAATTAATTACTTTAGAATTCGGATTACTAAACAATAAATTGTAATAAAAAATTGACTCAAAAAGATTTATTAATAAAATCTAATTACTAAAATTAATCATTTAAATTCGAATATTTTATATATTTATTGCATTATTAATTATTATATTTTCAAAAAATATTATATTTTTTTGAAAATCATATTTCAGTATTTTTAATTTTTCATTCCACCAACAAAAAAACAATTTTATTAATTAGTTTTTCCAGAGAAATAATATAAAAGTATGGACTGGTATGATGGAGTGGTGATGAATAAAAGAAAAGCATTGAGTCCTCGTCACCCCCGTACCCCACGTGTACAGTTGTCGTATTATAAAACCATTATTTTATTACATAATGGAAAACGTATTAAAATATGTTAGAAAAACACATTAACGACTTTTTTTTTTTGTTTTGTTCTTTGTGTCGATTTTTCAAACTTGAATACAATAAAACATTTATAAAAAATAAAATTATTTGGTACAAGGTGCGCGGAGTTACTCAAACAATGGATTTGATAGGGTTTTCCTGATTTTAAAATATACTTCGAGCGTCTAATTGAGCCTTTTTTTAGTTGTACATATGGAAAAATCATTGAATAACAAATGCAAAAATTATTCCGATTTTCAAGCTATTCCAAACAATTGTTCGAATTATCCCGCATTTATTCAAGGACAAAAAGGAAATTTAGAAAGGTTATATAAAGCATTAAAAGTTTTCATTTTATTTCAATTGATTTTTGAAGTTATAATTCTTTAGTTGCGTTATGACAGTGAAATTTTTAGATGCGCGCATCACCGTCACACAAAATTAACAGGTTGAAGCTGTTGCTATAATTTATGTTAATGTAAAAAAATATATATTTATTTATTGAATTTATCAAATTTAAACTGAACTTTATTAACTGTGTTGACTATCCTTCTCCAGTCCTTTTATTATTTTATTGTAATTAATTATTTGTATACAATTAAAATGTGTTTTTTAATGATGCCAAAGCAACATCAACCCATTGTTTTTTTGGTCATTTTTGGTTTGAAATTCAGTAAAAAATTCCAGGAAATGTCACAATAATAGTTGTCAATTCATGATAAATTTAATTGAATCATTTCCTGGAGGGACGATATCCAAAAAAATAAACGATAGGTTTTTAAAAATTTTTAGCAAAAAAAAAAAATGTAAATAACTTTTTACAATTTATTTAATTATCACCCCAAAAAAACAACCTATTTAAAATAGTCATTTTCCATCCTTAACAGTAGTATATCCTTAATTTTGTTAGAAACAATCCCTGAGGAAACTCAGAAAGCCCTCTTCCCCTGGCCGTACATAGAAGAACAACTATATAATAATAATAAATTTTTATAAATAATTTTACACTAATTCCACTTTTTGAAAACGTGAAAAATGTTTTTCTATGTTAATATTTTTTAATAAAGCACAAAAAAATGTATAATTTTTTCTGTTGTAAAAAGAAAAACATTCTACCAAGAAGTTCATCTAATAAATTAAGTACAGTAGTTAGTTCTATGCTAGTTTTTCTTTATATATATTTTCTTTTTTTATTTTCCTGCTGCTGCTGTTAATATTAAAAGAAAAATGAAAAAAACTTGAAAAGTAAGTAAGTAAGTTTTGTGTGAAGGAAAAGTAGAAAAAAAAAAGAAGTTGAGTTTATATAATAAAAATAATAATAATATGAAAATGACATATTATGTAGAAATACCACCATGAATTTTATAGAATAATCTAAGGAAATATTATAGTACGGGAGGTAGCGTTGCAAATGACACTAGCATTGCAAGTCGATTGAATGTTTATTAGCAGTCATACACTGTTATGAAAGTCAGCAGGTTCCGAGATATAATAATTGAGTAGCCATGCAATCTCCATCTATGGCAATCAAATGCCATACTCAGCTAACACTTATTCCACCAGTAAATATTTTGCTGACTATTTTTTTATTACATTATTGAAACTATATTATTAATTTCAAGCGACCTGAAATATATTTGATTATTCCTTCACCTTGGGTGCGCCTGCTGAATCGCCATTCGATTGTCAATTTCATATCAACTATCAATAAAATCGAAAATTGATCGGCCTAAAATCACCATGAAAAATGCAACGCTAGCTCCAGGACTAATATTTAACTAGCTTTGTTCCATTTTAAGTTTAGTTAATTTTTTTTTTTTTTTTTTTTGTATAAAGCGCTATAAGACAGTCTTCATAAATTTGTTATACTTAAATAAGAATAGTTGTTTTTTAAATTCTAAATCCGTGATCACATGGGGGCATTCATTTTGACGGACGCTTATTTTAAAAGAAATCATTTTAAACGTTCGTGTGTGCTTGATCTTAAATTGAAAAATACGCTTTACTGGCTAATCGAAATGAATTAAGTTCATTATATTCGCATACTAAAAAAAAGTAATCAGTTTCTAGGCATGGAAACCCCACTGTCAGATTTTAAAGGGAAACGGGAACGTACCAGAGATCGGAGAATCATTCAAATATATCTCTGAATCTGAATATTTATACAGGCCTTTTCCTTGCATTCTCGTATTTAACATGAAAATTATAATTTTCTATGACGTCTCTTAGGATGAAAAAGTATTTTGAATATGTTCACTTGAATAAAAAAACATCCTATATAAATTTATTGTATACAACATTCAGTTGTGTTTCTTTCGAAGTAACACTAAGGGGAGTGAAAAGGAATTTCAAGAAAGTAAGTTAAGTTAACTATGTGTGTATAATATTAACTATTTTAATATAATGTTTATGCATCTTCTGTTCGTCTGTTTGTTTGTTTAACACGTAACTTTCGTTACGTAAAGCTTAGATACAGGTATATACTAACTATATATGAATGTATTAAATAGATACACATGGAATGGATTGTTTAAGCCATTATTATTGTATACGGATTGTCCTATTTTTATATAAAAAGATATTTAATCAAGAGCGTATCTAAAAAGGACTGGAGAAGGATAAACAACACAGTCAAGAAAGCTCAGTTTTGAAAAATTCAATAAATATATATTTTCTTACATTAAGTGTAACGTAAATCCTAAAAACAGCTTCAACCTGTTAATTTTGTGTGACGGTGATGCGTACGCATCTTAAAATTTTACTCGCATTAATTATTTCCATTTCGTAATTCTTCATCGATTGGTCGGCGGCCTGTTTTTAAAAATCAATCAAACGAACGCACATAATAGCCAAACAAACTACGAAGGTATTTTTATAAATTTTGATAAAAATATATTCAAAATTGCCCCTGACATGTAAGGTTGAATTCTGCCAAGACGTCTGCGAACTTGTAACTTAAAAGAATTAAAGCCTTATAGAAAGGTTCTTGCATAACCGCCCACAAGTTCCAAGTCATAACTGCCCCGCATATAAATTTTCTTGGTACGGCCCACCGATGAATTATATAATATTAACTCAGTATCTAGATTCTAGTTTTATAAACATAAGAATTATAATTTGTTGTCTTGCTTTAATCTGTACTGTTTTTTTTTTTTTTTTTAAATTCGTTAGCTTAAAATTATTATTATAGTAGCAAGTTGTTAGTTATTTATGTTTTTTAATTAAAATTTAATACGTAACAATGTACAAATTTGAAATGAAAATACGTGCTACGGAAATAACATAAATACTTCCTAGTTCCGTTTCTCGAGACGATTATCCGGATTTTAGGTCATAATTTTTTTACTTTTAAAGTCAAAAATATAATTTATTCAAGAAAAGTTATTATTTTTCTGTCTAAATAACAAAAATAATTTTTTAGAATCTCGAAAATAAACTTCGATTTTTTATGATATCCATTCAAATTTATATTTATTTCGATTAAAAATAATATTGATATAAATTTTTTATACGTTTGATTGAATGTAAAGAAATTTATTCTCTCAAATGTACCTAATACTGAATATTATATTACAGTAAAACTTCTTTAATGAACACTTTAATAATCTTATTAAAGTATTTTAGAAATTTAATAATTCGTATACTTAATCCTCAATAACATAAAACGTTACTTAAAGGAAGCAAATTTTTACAAAATGAATGAAAAGCCCTTTTTAGTTTTAAAATTATTTAGTAATCTTTTGAAAATTGGTATTAATTATTGGGTGCATGTATGTTATGTACGCACATCAAAAGTTATACTTCTTTGGCATTATTAAAAAACAATTTTTAATTGTATGCAAATAATTAATTACAATAAAATAATAAAAAGGCTGAAGAAGGATAGTCAACACAGTCAATAAAGCTCAGTTTTGAAAAATTCAATAAATAAATATATATTTTACATTACATTAAGTGTAACATAAATCATTACAACCTGTGAGTTTTTTGTGACGGTGATGTACATCTTCCAATTTCACTGTCATCATTTTTTCACCGCGCATAAAGAAGTATAAATCTTCAATAAGTTTGACTGTAAATGCAATAAAATTCTTTGGCATTTTATGAGAAAATGCTAATAAAATAAAAATAAGAAAATTTTATATTTTTAAACAAATTATTATATGATTATTTTTTTGATTTCGTTTTGCTTGTATAGCGTAGCGCAGCGCGGCGGCTGAATCTACAGATTCTTTGATATTTCATAAAAAAATATAAATAAATAAATAACATCGCGATATATTTCGATATTTATTTTTGAAGAACGCGCAATCCTTCTTCAATATAATAAAATTGTTGAATTTATTTTATTTATTTTACTTTTAAAAATATATGATTATTTTATTGATTAAATGACGTTTAACATTTAATACATATTCATTCGTTTTAGACTTTTATGTGATTTCTTAATATTCAAATGTACACAACACAAGATGTGTGCAATTTTATGAATTTAATAATCTCATAAAATAACAGATTAATCACTTAATTTCTTAAAATTCTTTAGATATATCGAATGAATAGAAAATCTACACTCATGCGAAATCGATTAATAAAATTATCATTTAGAAAAAGTGATTTAGGTGCGACCCGTAAGGTTCACACAACGAACTTCGTAATAACCAGAAAAAAATGAATATTTTTTGCCATTTTTGATTCTCTTTTTAATGTTGATTTTCGGTTCTAGTAAACTTGAAACGTAGAAACCCGTTAATGGACATTAAAAATAATTTCATCGTTTTAATTTCTGGAATTTTTGACGAGTTGACTTTATGGTCTCAGACCGTTTTGCATACTATATTAATTTAATTGAACAACAGCTCAATAACTTTTGAATCATTCTCTATATAATCGATGATTGGTTATATTATAGATACAATAATATATCAAATATTATATTTTCATTTGCTTCACCAAATTTTCTCTTTGTATATAATAATAAAAATAAAATATATGATTATTATTATTATTATTATTTTGTTACATATTAGACATTTGTGTGTTGTGTATAATTTTTTGGATTTGATCCAATCATGTCTTCATTTCAATTAAATGGACACACACACAACACATCTATAACTATATACGTATATATACATATACATATATGTATTTATTTATTTATTATGTGGTGAAGATCAGATCAAATCTACACACACAGCTACATTCACCCCTCTCTCCCATCATATATATAAAACACTACATAAACTTTATCAGTTCAGTTCTGTAACATTGTATCTAAAATATATTGGGTGTTATTGAGTCCTGTTTACCTACATCTTGTCAGCATCCAAAGCAGTCATTTGTAGCATGGACAACAGGACGACGGCTCTTGTGATCTTTTGTGTGTGTGTCTATATTTTTTATTTTTAGATTTAATTTAATTCGTATTTAGTTTTATTGTAAATTGGTAAAAGAGGAAGTAGGACAAAAATAAATAACGGAAACATAAAAAAAAAAAGAAACATCAATTGCAATCTAATAAAATGTTTCACACTAACAGTCACAGCATTAAAAACTAAAACAAACAAATCTACTAAAAACTAAACTTTATCGATTGTAGTAGCATTTTCAAAGTGTTATACACAACGATATCGTAAAATTGTAAGCGTTAACAAATTTGGAAAAATAATTGTTTATCTAGACACTAGTTTAAATTTTTTAATATTTAAGGACTGTCGAATATAGGAAGAAAGATTTTTTATCGAAAATTTTATGAAATAATCACACAGGTGAGTCCTAGAGTTCTCAAAGAATTGATCACTGATCCTTCATTCTCTAATTCTGAATAAATAATTCATCACACAGGATCGTAATATTATGTAAATTCTTCATTTAATTATTAATTTTGGCCAAAAATTTCAGCTTCTGAAGCTTTCAATAATTATATTTATTTTGGTCAATCGTGGTTATATTTCATGAAATTTTTATTAAAAACTTTTTCAAATTTTTGCATATCTAAATTAGTATAAGTAAACAAAATATATTTCTAGATAATTATCGATTAGTCTAAATTTATTTTACTCTTTCTCGCGCAATCATCAGAAATCATGACGAACAATTGAATTTATAAGTTTTTAAATGTAACAGATTAAAAGACTTGTGTTACAGTTTGTTACAGTGTTACATATTGCATATGTATGTAATAAATTTATTTATTTATTCTTTGTAGAAAACTATTTGGCACCGCTTTTGTATTCTCGTAAATATTTTAATTAAAATACATCCCGTCAAACAATTTATACAACATATTTTTAATTCAGGAAAAAAACAAAATCTATGCTCTGTTTTAATACGTTTTGTACGCGCGTCAGAAGTTATACTTCTTTGGCATTATTAAAAAACAACTGAATGCAAATAATTAATTACAATAAAATAATAAAAAGGACTGGAGAAGTCAACACAGTCAATAATAAAGCTCAGATTTATGACGATTAATTGCATCATAATCAAATACATGGATGAAAATTTTACAACGATTAATATTTCAAAAATGTGAATGAAATATTTACGATTTTTTAAATTGAACAAAATGAATCAAAACTATTAAAAACAAAAATTTATGAAGCTATAAAAAATTTAACTCATTAAAAAATTATTTGAAGAATAAAAACAACAACTTTATGTAAATTATGAGTCTTAAAACATGTTAAAAAGATATATATTTAATATGTTTGTGTGTTAAAATTTAACACGTTGTAGTCACACATGGGGTCATCGGGAGCCATAAAAAAAAAGTAAATATTTACTTGAAAACATTTCAACTATACATATTTCATATAAAATATGAAAAAGTGTTAAGCATTTTATTTTATGAGACCTAAAATACGAAAAATTTACTTCTTTTAATTATTGAGTAGTTTTCAATTTTTAAGATATAATCTAGATCAATTTACTCAGAAAATAATTTAAGAATATTTACAAGATAAATTTACTCAGAATATAACTCATATTTTTGAATTTTTTGGTCAAAAATTTTACCTTATAAAACTAATTTTGTCAAAATCGGGCACAAAATTTATTTTCTCTATCATTTGTCACTTATTCTACTATCTTTTGGGAAAATCAAATTAACATAATCGAAAAAAAACATTTTTCTTCCAGACATTGATAAAAACAAATTTTATAATGTAATTTATTATTTAATTTTGGCTCAAAATTACTCGAAAAATTATAAAAAAAATGCAAAATTTGTTATACGTGTTAATTTTTAATAATTTTTCGTTTATAACTAAGTTATAATCTAATTTTTAAGCTTTACTATGTAAATTTCTAATATCTAATGCGTTTTTTTGGCATCGTAATATAATATAAAAATGTAAACTTCTTTCAATATATTTCAAACTATATGTACAAATCTATTTGAACAAGGAAGGTATATACTTTGGCCAGAAGGGATTCGTCGTTCGGTCGAATAAAATGTTGATATGTGAGTGATTGTATAATAAAACATATATGTTGAACAAAATGCTTTATTGAAGGGATGGGATACCGTTTTATATCGATTACTAACTCAACCATATATACGTCGTATAACTAAAAGCACCTTGGACCGGCTTCACATGCAGCTATGTATCTACATATCTTCGTCGAGCAAAAGCGTGCAACAAATGAAAAGTTTTCTTCCAAAAAGATTACAGTTCGCAGATAAAACTATTTATTGCCTTGTATAGAAAAGGCCATAAATTTTTCGGGACATTTTAATGGACCATTTTAATACCGGCATTTTTTCCACAAATTCAACTTATATCAAAAGTAGCCCAAGTATTAAATGTATTCCACATCCTGAACCGAATTACTGCCTCAGGGATATTAGGAAGGCATTTGATCATTAGTATCGGGTGCCAGCTATCCTTACCCATTGGTTTTCTATGGTTTTCAATTTGGTTTGTACAAAATAAATACTATGATAGTTCCATATAAAGTCAGCCATAGCTGCATACCTTCTCCTTCCCTTCATATGCCCCATCCTATTTTTTTGTCTCATTCTGTACAATTAATGTATTGTTTAAAAAACGTATGAATAAAGAATTGGAAGTGATTTAGAAATCCTTCGATCAATGCAGATTCACAACTCTTTGAAGATTAATGATGACATACAGGCAGACAGAGATAATAGGGCATTTTAATTTATACTACAATACTATCCAATCCACCTCTGACCTAAGGGACCAACACAAATACAACCAAAGCTACAAACATGGATGGCACAAACGAGCTTTAAGCTGCTTGTGTGAAGTGAAATAACTGTTTATATATTGAGAAGAGTTCTGACAGCGGAGAAAGAAGGAAGAACGTCTTTTATATATACATGAACACATGTATATGATTATTATTATTATATATGTTTGATATTCTCGACTGACTTCGAATATTCTATATAATGTTTGTATTCGTTCTATTGACATATTTTATTTGCTTTATTTAAATAAACTACATAATTGACTAACTGACAATTCAAGTATACTAATTATTATTAACAATTGTATTTTATTTATTTACTTAGTTCGAAAATTTGTTTATTGTGTGTTTATATGAAGTTTTGTATTTTCCGAACTTATAAATTGTTAAATAATATCTCAAATTGAATACCAACTTCTTTTAAAGAGTTCAAATGAAGGTAAAATTTTGAACTTGTGGGTTCTGATCGTTTCTGATCGTGGTCTTCAGTTTACCCACATAGCCACGTTAATTCTATGATGCTCTATGAATGCCAAACTTGGATAAAACGCAAAAAAAGTTCTTCAAAATACGTGAGAAAATCTATCAAGAACGAAATGGCCAAGGGAAAATTAAGTCGGTGTTTCAAAGCGTTTTTATGTTGAGGATCTAATTTTGCCTGGGGATCATAGAATGCATTAAATTTTAGGTTAATTTCAAAATTTTTAAATATTAAACATATTTATCGTAGAAAATAATCTTTTGGTTTTCTATTTAAGAAATAAAATTTAAATCTCCCACAAATATATTAAGGCATTTAAGAAGTTCAACCAGGATAATTTACTGTGATGTGTCAGCAAAGCAGCAGGAATTAATGGAAATGAGATTCTATTATCAAAATACTTTTTTTCGATTTGATGTCCATATAACGTTGAAGCACACTGTACTACGATTACTTAGCTCGAAGCTACATACATACACACACCCACTGATACCACATAAACCTAGAATGACGCCGGTTAAATGGTATCCGTTCATACATAAACGGGAGGCCACGGGGGGAAGGGAAGGTTATGTACAGCGGTGGTAGTCTCAATCGTCTCCTAAACGTATCGTCGTCAGAGTATTGTTATTGTATTGGTAGGGTAAAATTGAGCAGGGAGAGATAACATACATACATACGTACATACGTGAATATCACTGTTTGTGATGGCGGACGGATAAATGGCTGGCTAAATGTGGAATGAGACAGTGTGATATTACACATATTATATTTGTTCATGGTTAAATAATACATTTAAATCGGTCAATTGCGATAAAGGCTAGGTAATCGATTGTGGATTTATTGACCATATTGGTATATGACCAAGTCATTTGATGAGGATATTTTATCAAAAGTCCTCATAATATTAACGAGTACTTTTTTGAAACTCTGTTCTTTGATTTGATCAATTTTTAGCATCTTAGAAAGCTCTGTTTATAAGAAGTCATAGCTCGCAGATCTTATCTATTTTTAATTTTCAGCAATCTATTTTCGTCTAAGCTAACAAAATCCGCGGATTCAAGTACGTCAACTTCTGAAAGCTTACTCTATTTTCAAGCAAAAGGCCACTAATTTATTGTTAAGCAAAATTATTATAAATTTCATCGAAATTTTTCTTGTATTGTTTGAATTATATTGAAGATCGGCTTGGAAAATATGGTTTTAGAGAAAATAATGTTTCAGTCAAGCCAGAGTCTTTCAATAAATGTGGCATATTTTAAATACTATTTGGCGGATTAACTTTCGATTATTATAGAACATAGAAAGTTTTGACGGAAAGAAATTGATTTCAATTTATACTTGATTATTGTAGACATAATAACATTTACCGGATTTTGAAATCACTTATGTCGGTCGACACACATATAGAAATGGGACACACAAAGTAGTGGAAATATAATAGAAAGACGTAAAATTGTGTGACTACCATATATGTGTTCACCGGTTTTATGTGATCCCCCCGCGCACAAACCTACCTCCTTCCTCTCTGCTACCTTTTAACCATTAACAGAAACAAGTATATAAAATAGAAGTTTTAATGTGGCTAAAGGGGTTCGGGAGAGGGTGCGGGGATCACTGGGATATGATGATGTGCGGTGCAGTAAGAGGTTTGTAAATACGAATGTGGATGTCAAACGAAACGAATAAAGAAGGAAAGTGGTTAATATATATATATATATATATATATATATATATATATATATATATGATGTACGAAAAGAGGAATTTATGATGGGGGTTGTGGGATAAAATACTCTAGAGTACACAGGGGTGAGAAGAACAAGAGAGGTATGAGAATGGAAATAGTAGTTTATGGCAAATTGTACAACCGCAAAAGTCCACCAATCATCCATATAGTATGAGAACAACATAGTAGCATATTTACTACTACAATTGTACAAGTTGATCTATTCGAATTGATATAAATAAGTTTATTATTACGTATATGAGGATATTTTGTCATTATTATTGAGTTTTTGAAGTTATACTTATTTAGGCGTGTTCACAAGATTCACAGGTTGAAGTTGTGTGTTATAATTTATGTAACACTTTTCATATTTCAACTGAGCTTTATTGACTGTGTTGACTATTCTTCTCCAGTCCTTTTATTCATCGTTATTGTTGTTTGTTCTCGAGGCGAAAAAAATCTGAGTTGAAAAACATAGAGGCATCTCTCTTAAAATATTCGATTTAGTCTCTAGAAGAAAAGTTAAGATATGTCGAAATTCGAGATTGATCACACAAAAAATGATATAATTTAGAGCGATTTCAAGACCAGTTTTTCGAAACTATTTATCTAATAACTAAACTGAATTGTATTTGTATTCTAGTTAATGGCGATGCAAGTTTAGAGAGTTGTTGTGGCAACCGTAATCTACAAATATACGTTGCTTGCGATAGGAAGTTTTTAATAGTTAATTGTCATCAAATTGTTTAGATCAACTTGTACTATACATATACATTTACACAACTAATACATCTAATAGGTAACAGAGTTGCAGAGAGTTAGTTAATGGTAAACGAAATGTAATAATATATAAAATTGATTTATACCACACACTTATACGTATATATAGACTTTTATATTACTAATCATAGACTTATTTGTATTAAATTAGACATCGGTACATTTAGAAACCACACTTTAAATGATATTTAATTTATTTCAACATTAGAAGTTTTGATTGTAATGATCGTGAATAAACAGAACATAATTAAGACACTCTAAACTATTCCTTCCAAAACAAATTCTATGTGTTTGCGTTTCGTTAGTGGATTAGAGTCAAAATATTACTTAGAGCAGAATTATCAGTACATATAAATTGAACTTTATGCATAGCAAATTATCAATTGTCTTTTAGTTCTATGAGTAAATTATATTTTATTGTAATTTGGTAACTAAATAAATATAAAATAATAATAATAAATATTTATTTTTAAATATTAATTATCATTTTGTATAATATTTAAATAAAAATGATCAATAAAATTATTACACACTATTTTATAGTATATTGGTATGAGATGGTATTATGTGTGTGTGGGTGGGTGTGTGTGTGTATTTATTACACCTACGATTATTAAAAACTCAACAACAAAAAAACATTAAAGCAAATCAACCAAACCAACCTATCTCTCTCCCACCCTCGCTCTCTCTTTGTGTGTTTGTTAAATGTAAAACAAAATGTTTTTTAATGAAAGGTTAATGAGTTAAATGTTTGTACACGATAATACTGTGTACAGTATGTGCCAATCAATTTATCTTTACATATTTTATTTTCGAAAACTCTTCTAAAAATCTCCAAGAAATATTTAGAATTTCCTAAAATAATCAATTTAAAACAATCGAAAATAAATTGCATAACGTTTCTTGTTGAAATCGGATAAGATAATTTTAAGACCCATAGATTTTAAGAAAAACATCTATTTAACGATTGGATGCGTAGTTTTCACTGAATCATATCTATAGGGCAATACCATGTACCGATTTCAAGTGATATATCAGAATTTAGCGACTCATTCGTAAAATAAGTGTTATTTTTGGTTTTCTTAATTATGAATTATCCTAGAAAATCTAAAAATAGCAAAATTTGTTCATGTTTTTTAAGGTAATATAAGATTAATTGTTCTAAACATTTTATTAATTTGCATAGGAAGGTAAAATTACAGCAGTCAAAAAAGTAACGTTTCACAGTTGAATCGATGCAAGAAATAAAACACTAAAGAACAATTCATTTATCGATCAAAATGAAATCAACTAATTATAATGAGAATTTAAATCGACTATTTATTATCGATTTAACTGAAAAGTCTAATTTACTACATTTATACTATATTGAACTACACCTGAAAAGAATAGATTCGAATTCTATATATCAGATACCGGTAGTAAAATTGATTTTTGTAAACCACTACCATTGACTCACACAGTATAAATAGTGTGTATAAAAATATAAATAGCTAAACATATATTGTGAACACATTCATTGTATGTTATATGATCAATTTCATAGTTGATTGAACATTATTTTTATATAAATAAATAAATAAATAATTATAACGTATAGTGTGTAGTCCAATTCATCCATCAGAAGATCTGACTCACTAAACCATTCATTCATACCATTTCATAGAACTATTTACTGTTTCAGGAAGACCCACAAACAGAAATTATGACCCAATTTCGAGAAAACATAACACCACCATCTATCGTAAATCAATTTTGTCAAAATGACTGTTTTTAGGTGTCCTTGGATTATTCGAATCTAAAATATTAAATTTGATATTTGTAGCTCTTTTGGTATGGAAAAAATTATGATAGGCAGTTCAAATGGCCTGTCTATTGCTTATATAATTATTAAATTATTAATAGATTTTAACTTGGCATCCTTGACTAACGATCACTATTGTTTATGTTTTTGGAATACGCCATTGGATTATAAAAAATTATTATAAAAATAATTTTCATTAAAAAAAAACAGTTTTATCATTTATATGCAACAATGCCGGAGCTAGTTGCTAGCTCTGTTACCAACTTCAATGTTCAACAACACAAATAATTGTTTATTATTTTTGTTTTATTCTTGTTCTTGTTTCATTAGCATACAACTTCTGATATATTCTCTAGATAAATTTATGTATCTTACATCATTTATTTTAATTATTTGAGAAAATAAAAACAATTTATTTTCAAAAAGCTGTATTTATCGAAATATTTGCAATAATCGTTTACAAATTGATAGGTAGCTAGAAATTAAAATATTATACACCTGACTCGGAATCAAAGTCCGGACCCTACTGTGTTTAAAGAATATATTTTTTAATAGTCCGACGACATATGCTAAACTTCAATTTGGCTTTAATGGTTCAATATTTCAACTGAACTCCTTAATATAAAACTAAGAGAATTGACTAAATTATAGCCAAAATTATTGCCAACAATTTTGCGTTAAATAAACAGTTTCTACAACTTTGCTATGGAAATATTTATTACCAGATATCATAAATATTGTAAATTATTTCACTTATAAAAATCAGTTTATTGAAAAAGCAAGTAATACAAATGTACGTCAAACAACAAGAAAAAAAAACAGGGCAAAAAAAGAGTGATACAAAAAAAAAAGTGGGACGACGGTTTGGTAGGTTGGAACTGATGAAGAGGAGGAAGAGGATAGTTGAGTAGAGTAATATGAGGGAAACATTAAAAAAAAAATAAATGAAATGGCATGTTAAAAGAAATAATAGAGCAAAAATTTTCTATGCAGCATACTTGAAGAAAATGGATGCATTAAAATAAAAAAAAATACAAGCTAACCTATACACAACAACAATACATCGTATATATAACTATTATTACTAAATGAGAAGGAGGAAGTGAAATAGCAGAGTATTTGTAATATTGTAAATCGTGTTTGGACTGCAAGAACCAACAAAAATTGAATTAATCGTCTAAATAATTTCTATTCACCACTTGTCCGTCACAGGCCAGTCTTAGTGATTCAGTTACAGTTCCGTCATTTTTAAATTCGTAGCTTATGATATTTTTTACATTTGACGGCATTTTTGGTCGAGTATTTCTGAGGAAATATACAAACCATTAAAAGATCAAGAAGGTAAGCAAGAATACTGGACTGTGACGAGGTGGTCATGAATATATAAACTGATTATGTCTGATTGAGACTGACCGGGGACTGAAGTGTGAGAATGTACATTTAATACTATTTTTGAAATATTTTACACCTCTGAACAAGTAGGGACAGAAGACTTTGAGGATTTTCAAATTTTTTATTTAAAAAAAAAAAATTTTCTTATAGTTTATATCTAATACATGAATTTGGCTAGTTCTGGTTTTCTCAATAGTTTCGTTCTTAGAGCAAGATGTAATGGAAATTTAACTTCAAAACAAAAAAACGAAATTAGAGTACACACATCAAATAAATTGTTGAATACATATACCAAAAATTGATCAAAGTTCGTTCAGAAATTTTAAATCATGTACACTCATAATATATAAAATAAAGTGTAAGGTTTTCTATATCCAAGGATGAGTGACTGAGTAGTAGTGGTGTAAAATGAGAATATGAATTGAAATAAAACAATAGCAGAAAAAAAAAAACAAGAAAAACGTTACACATAGGAAAAACAGCGGTGGGGTTGGGAAATATGGGACGGGTGACTGTGTTAAGGGATGGAATGATGTGCGGTAGGATAGGAAGAGTGAGACAACGATTTAAAAACTAGAAACACAACACACAAGGAAAATGTGTACACATTACACAAAATAACAAATACAATAAATAAAATTGTGTGTGTTGGAGGTAAAATGGGGAACTGGGAGGTTCTTGTTGTTGTTGGATGAGTGAGGATTGATAGACGGACTACCACTGGATACTGAATACACAGTGAGTAGTAGCAAACTAACTGACAGCCATGATGGTTTTCTAGTAACGGTGAGGTTGTTCTTTTTTAACCCTTTCCCTACCCTCACTTTGTTCGTTGCTGGTTGCGAATAAAATCGTACGACTACGATATATAAATATAAATATGTAGTTGTTGGATTTTAATGTTAGAGAAGTGTTTATAATGTAAAATATATATAAAATATTATATATAAATAGACAGAGTGTTCTAGGTTTTAGAAATTATTGGGCTTGTTTTCTGCAACACATCATTTTTAGTGTGGGTAATAATAATAAGAGAAGAAACGGGCTCTTCTGCCTTGACTCTTTGATCCTCCTTACGAACACTCCATCACCTAGCTCACGATGCAATTCCCAAATTATGAAGATGATAGTTCAGCCAATAACCTAAATTGAACCTTGGTCAGTCTCAATCGGGAACGTTTGTCACATGCTATCCGTTGAGTCATAGTAATCCAGGTACGCTTGTTTTAGTCAGTCCTTAAACACGATATCACGGAGTATTTTGCTGTACGAACAGGTTGAGGCGAGACAGGCGAGTCAAGTGAATGATGACCCCTTTCGCGATATTGATTCCAATACTTCGTTCCCTTTTAGGCCAGAGTGAGCAAGAAGAACACAAACCAGTCCCACACTGTTTTTCAATACCAAGTTATTCGGATCTTCGTAGAATTCAAGAACATTCGGAGTATCGGATAACTGACTTCAAGGTAACACTCTCTGAATCAGTTTTCAGATAACTAATCACCCAACTATTATATAGCCTAAAATTTTGTAATTTTTGGTTGATTAAAATTGGGGTCAAAAATAATTTTCGCATTTTTTTCTTGCATTTTTCCAATAAGTAGAGAAATTTATTTTTGTAATTTGATAAAACAAAGTTCATTGTATAGTTTTTGATTTTTTCAGTCAAAAACCAGTGTTTATTTGAATAAATTACTTGGTTAAATTATCAGCGTGAACAACACGACTTAATACAAAGAATTTATTTAATTCTACAAACTTTATAAAATCTATGATTCTACAAATAGTATTATTAGCTATAAAAATATTATACGTAGAAAACCCTAGATTTTAAATCACACAGTAGGATCTATCTATGTAGATTTCTAAGTATTCTATATAATTCTAATTATTTCTATATTGTATTATATATACATAGAGCTTATTTTACAATTACATAGGAAAAGATAAATAAATTGTTATTATTTTGAAAAAAAAAACAAACACAAATGAAACAAAATAAAATACTGGAAAATAAATTTTCAACACTTTTAACGTTATTTATTTTCCAACATGGATTCAATTTCCCGGCGTCATGTTCTTTTATTCGAAACAATTTTCTAGAGTACTAGAATTATAGCAATGTTTTTTAAATAGAAAATTATTGGTAGCCTGAAAATGGATAATTTTATTATGCAATTTTTTAACAAATGGAAATTCTTTCTACAGTTATAAACCTGAAGATTTTATGTGGTGGAAAGTTTTATTCTTTTTGTTAGCCAACTGTTTTTCATACTAATATATAATAACAGAGGGAAGTCTATCATTTAAAAGAAAAATCTGTCACTTAAAACTCATATAAAGCTCAAAAAAGTCTAAAAAGTCTTATTTGTTTTCCATGGCAGGAAAAATAAGTTTAGCTATTCTTTTGATTGTTTTGCATTCGATAATTTTTCTTGTCGCGTGAAAGAAAATAAGACATTTATCAGAGTTTTTGCAAAGAAAACTTTATTTGGTGTAGTACATACAAAAAACTATACAGGTTTAAATAACAATTCATGTTTACTGGCTCTGGGATTATTTTTTACATCTGCTGTTTATAAGATTTAAAAAAAAAAAAACAAAATTATGTTATTTCTCTTAAAGAAAATCTTATATAATAGAAAATATAAATAATATACAACAAAACACTTACCATAACATAATGGCGTTGCATTTCAGTCTTTTCCGATGCCAATTTTTCACATTCCAATTTCAGTCTACACAAAAAAGGGAGAAAAATTATAAAATAAATTAATTAAATGGCATCGATAAAACGTTCAAATTAAAACAAATTTTTTAGACTTTCCTAGAACGGTCTTACAAGAATCAGCAAAAATGATCTCAAAAAAATTTATCTTAAATTTCTTTTTACTCTTTTTATAAAAAAAATAGATTGAAAAGCGTTAACTTACGTGTGATATTGTGCTTGTAAAAAATTAAATTCTTCTTTAATTCGTTCTAATGTATCCGCTATTGTAAATTTGATCTGGCCACCTTGTGGCGGTGGACCCTAAAACAAATAAGAGAAATAAAATTAATAATAATTATATATCCATAAATAAGTAAAAATAAATTAGACATTATTATAAAGTACATTTCAAAATAGATTCTTAATAGTGGAAATTTTGAAAACTTTAGATTAATTTCAGTATAATCTTTTTTGAAAACCCTGTATCGATTTCGCTAACATGAGAGAATTACTTATTTATTAATCTCTCAAATATAAATTAGTGTTACATAATAGTTCTATATATAACACTAATTTATATCACTAATAAAACATTCAAATCTTCTTATGTATGTTAATTACTAAAGTTAAATAAATAATGACTTAATCAAAATTATATTTATGATAGTAGAGAATATTTTGTAAAGGTAAACTTGCTTATACCATTTTAAATTATCCAAATTAATAACAAAAGGTCATTTTGGTCTGTTAGTCTTGGTTGGTAGATATGAACAATAACAAATTTAAAATTATTCATAATATTATGGATAGAATTTATACCAATTATTTACTAAACCAAATTCAATTTATACCATATGCTTAATAATACAAATCAAAATGAGACTTGTAGACAGAGAGATATGTATATATCATATAGTGGGTCGTCTCTATTTATAGGTTTCATTTTAGTTTGTATTGCTTGTATATACGATATAGATTGTTATACAGACAGATGGACGGACATAACAATAGGATATAGTATTATAGAATGTATTTTGTAATCTATGAAGAGATAACACAAAAGCAGCCGATCAAAACTACATAAATCTGTACCGCCACGAGTAAGCAACCAAATAACAATATAAATATTAACAAATAATACAAATCAATGTGAGCCCAAGTCTGTTTTATCTTTTTAATTATTATTAATAAAAGTATTATTTTTTATAATTTCCATCGAAGTTTAGTTATCGAAATATGCGTCATAAATGCAAATGTCTTAAATAAGGTTACTCCAAAACGTTTTCAAAATTATTATATCAGTCTTACATTTTTAAATGTTAGCACAAACTGTGTATTAACTCAATTATTATTTGAATTTCAATATAGATGTTAGGTAATTAATTTCAAATAAATATATATTTAATATATGGAAAATTAGTTTACTTCATTTATTTAAATTTCAGTCAATTAAACATCAATAAATTAAGAAATTTTTTGATGAGGCAAACTTAACATAAAAAAATTGACATTCAGTTCAATCAAACATCAATTAAAAGCTGATATTTTTGTAAGAAGCAACCTTATTATATGAAAAAGTGTGATTAGATCATTAAGTATTTTATATAACTATTAATACTTTTGAAGATAAAACGGAACTTTTTTATAAAATAAAACTGTATATATGAAGTTTTGTATCATTATTATTATTATTGTTGTGTATAAAATAATATAATATTAATATAATAAATTAATAAATTTTCAGTAATTAATAACGTAAATAAAACAATAATATTATTGAAGCGTACAATATATATATATATATATATATATATATATATATATATATATATATATATATATATATATATATATATATATATATATATATATATATATATATATATATATATATATATATATATATATATATATATATATATATATATATATATATATATATATATATATATATATATATATATATATAAAACATAAATGTTATATTATATATAAAATAAATAAATAGAATAACATTTGTAATAATATAACATAGCAATCTGTTATATATTATATATGTATATATAATACAATATCGGTACAAAACAGGTATGATGTATACGTGTATTATTATATACGAATGAAATAGGTTAGAGTAGAAATAGTTAGATAGGTAAATATACAAAATATATACCTTTCTAGGTATATACAAAATATTATGAATAAATCTATTTACAAGTTTTATTTACACTACCAATCAAAATGGGTTTTCTCTGATTTTATATATGACGTCAACAGACGTCACGCGTTTTTTTCTCGCATTGTTTCCGTTCCTCCCTGCGAATACAGGGGTTACAAGTAGCCTTTCTTACCCGGGAATAGTGTTTACGTTGATAAATGTTCCTTCTTTATAATATTAGTACAGATATACAAAAAGATTGTAAAATATTGATGGAGGTATCAATGAGCTATTATCTTTCGATAAACTTTATTTTTTTTAATCGATTTAGCTTCTTTATAATTTGTATAAACATTTAAGCATAAGCTTGTTTTATCCTTAAAATCGCACCCCTTCCAATTTTCGACGTCAGTACGCCATCAAATTATTTTGTCCGTTCATTTGTGTTGATATATAATTCAAATTTTGTTTAAAATTAAAAACGTTAGTCAAATACACAAAATACAAAAATAACTAAAAATAATTTTGTAAATGATTTAGATACGAAAACAATACGAATTATTATTTGAATAAAGATTAGTAAGATTATTGTTAATATTTAGTTTGTTTATAATATTAATAATATTTTAGAATTTATAAATAATTTCTAGGAATATATTAAAATTTTCTATGAACTTAAATATATTGAATAGAATAAACTCTAAACAACATATTTTATTAATAAACAAGCTTATTAATTAACCAAAAAATCTATTTTGTGTAGAAGTACATACCATAAATAGATAATAATAATAATTCTATATATTTTATAATTCACTCTATACCCACGTATATACTTGATTAATTATTATCTGAATATAATGATTTATTATTGTTCTATCAACATATACAGACACTACTGATCAAAAGTTTAAAATCATGGAACCATGTACCTTAGTTAAATTAGCTTCTCAAATTGACCCACGATTTTCGATATTTCCCTTCTACTTTATGGTTTCCATTTTTTTTTTCAAAACTTACAAAGACAAACGCAAAGGAACAAATGATTTATACCAACAAAAACCATTTATTACAGCATATGTGAAAATTTAAACAAATAGAACACAGATGAATGATGGAGGGTGGGTGATGGGGATGAACGAGATTATAAGTAATCTGGGCAATGTTACTTATTGTTTGTTTTTACAGATGCATTTAGGATAAATCCTTTATCGTATCTTTGCCATCTTTTGAATTTAGATGATTTCATATGCATCTAATTCGGTCGCGTTGGATACCGATTTTAAAAAGTTTTCGATTTGATTTGTCAATTCTATGATTATTTTCAATAAAACTAGTTAATATATTCGAATGAATTTTTAGAGTTTTCGTAATATATTTAGTATCATTCGACTTTCAACATATTATTACTGCCCAGTTTTAACACTATACCAAAACCAAACCACACTAGCAAGCATATTAATTACAAAATTCTACACAATATAAGCATATATATGTAATAAATCATCATATAAAACAATACAATAATACAAGATACGTATATATAATGTAACATAACATACATGTATTAATAATTATAATACTAAAAACAACAACAATAATACAATTATATTTTTAATAAACATATTGGTTGACTTAACCTATTAACGTATTATTAGGTGGTTTTTATTTAATATATATACATACATAGTTAGGTGTTATATACATATAATTGTAATATTGTATGTTATATATACATATATCTGATGATAGCACATAGTTGTATGGACCTGTTGTTGTATTATTATATATATATATATATATATATATATATATATATATATATATATATATATATATATATATATATATATACATATATATATATATATATATATATATATATATATATATATATATATATATATATATATATATATATATATATATATATATATATATATATATATATATATATATATATATATATATATATATATATATATATATATATATATATATATATATATATATATATATATATATATATATATATATATATATATATATATATATATATGGTATTGTGTTATTCATTTACTATACTACCTAATACTATGTACTCAGTGTGGTTGTTGTATGTAATCATATGTAACAACCAACACATAATGTTACATTATAATTACATATACATTACAATACTAGGTGGTATATATCTAGAGAGTCAGTCATATAACAATTATATTATACGTAGCGTTCGTTCATACATACAAGCGTATTTTAACGTAGAATATAATATTGATCGAAACACACACAATGTGCAAATTTGATATAAAATGAGACTGTTATTATCAATATAGAATAGCAAATACATTGATATATGAATTGTTCTCTCTGTTGGACAGTCTCAATTCGTTTTTATATTAATTATAACTATATTACGTGTTTACTTATTAAAGTGAAATATTTTATGCATATTTATTTTCTTTCCGTAGAGAATAAGAATATCTTTTTCTCTGAAATCTATTATTTTTTTAGAAAATTAATCAAATTTGATAAGAAAAATTTGAAAAATATCTTCCGATGGTTTCAAATTTGATAAGTACCGAATCAGATCAACGTTTTCCGGATTTTCATAAAATATATAAGCTACTAGCTCTGTAAAGATTAGAAGTAAGGAAATTCGTATTTTCCTTGACCATTTTGTATAAAAAAACCAAATCTTCCTAGCTTGCAAAGAATAAAACGTAGAAAGAATAAATAAATATATAATTTCTTACATTAAGTATAACATAAATCATAAATCAACAGATTCAACCTGTGAATTTTGTGTGACGGTGATGCGCGTGCATCTTAAAATTTCACTCTCAGCATTTTTTCATAATGTGCCTAAAGAAGTATAACTTCAAAAATATTCTTAATAAATTTCTATTATTTTTTCTATGTTTAGTTTTTGAAAGCTCTAAAAATAGTGCCCCCTCAATTAATTTGATTTAAAACACACAATAACAGTTTCACAATAATGTTTTATATAAAGTCTCCAAACAAAATAAACACAGTTAACACTGATTGAGAGTGAGTCTCACTAAAATTAACAGTAGCAAGCGAGCGTTAATAACTTTACATAGGTATGTATCTAACAGTTTCAACTCGCTCGTTCGCTCGCTAAAACTATTGTATTGTCACGCTTATTAATATTACATATATATATCTGACTCACTTTACATGCATTAACTGAATATCACATTTGATAGGGGGTATGTTAAAACCCTAATTAACACAATTTCTACCTCATATACTATCACTATAGTCACTTATAGATAGGTATATACAAAAGGTATCAGAGGGAATTAAATACAGGGAGTTGATTTAATTTTATATCAAAATACTGTGTTATGGAGAAATAACAATAATTTTGATTTTAAGCATAATAAAATAATTTTTAATGTGAATTTAATTAAAAAAATTAAAAGAACTTCATATATAAAAGAAATTCAAGACATGTTAATATCCTGAATTAAGTAAAAAATATATGGCAACTTCCCGAAAGAATTCTTCGAAAATTTCTCCAGATTCTATAGTTTCATAAAAATCAAAAATCAACATAGCGACTCTAAGATTGTAGCAAAAGTAAAAGCCAGTTAGAATTTATTTTTTTTATTTCCAATATAAAATTAGATTGTATTACCATTATGAGGCACAGTGAGTGGTGGTACATTATAATTATATACATATAATTATGCATAATGTATTTATTTATACACAAAATTAAAACATAATTTTATGTTTTTTTTTTGATAACGATAATGATACTTCTATAGTCATAATATCAACAAACATAAAACATTTATTTATACATAATAATACATAATAAATGATATTTGAGATGTTATAGTTACTTGTAAGTGTATGTCTATGATATTCTTGGTACTAAAGATTCAAATCTATTTTTATTGTTTTAATTTTTACTTCTTTTGTATACTAGAGTTTTTAAAAAAAAAAAAAGAAAAAAATACAAAATTTATTGCACTTAAATAAATTTCTGAATACAAACTTTTTATAAAATCAATGAGATATTGAATGGGAAAACACAAATTCATTCGTTTTGTTAGTAAATTTTGAGATATTTCCTATCTTCAATTATATACTTTGTAGCCATAGCAACGAAATAAAAACAATTTAATGCCCATAGTGAAGTAATAAAATATACTTATTTTCTTGAACGTAAAATTTCAATTTGATATAAAAAAATTATTTTTAAAACCCATTAATTTATTTATGAATATTAAAAATAATTAAGAATCGACATAAAAAAAAGTTTATAACATTAATTAAAGGTATTTTTTTAATTTCAACAAATTAAAAACTCTATATAATATAATAATCATTAAGTTGATGATGATTATTTTAAAATCTTCTAGCAAGTATTCAAAATATATTTAAAATGTCTGTATATCAGACTATTTTAATATTAGAGTGTAATAACAGGTTTGACTACATATATATATATAATAATTATTAGTTATTATAATTATTTATTGAATATTTAAAATAATATCTATATTTATAAATAATTTGTAGCACATATATTATTGAATATTTATTTAATTGAACATATAATTAATATACATATATAAAATTATCAATTTTAAAATATCAGTTATACATTAATATTATATTATTATTTGTAGATACTGTTATAGATACTAGTTTATTTATTATTTAATCGATTTAATCTATCAATGATTTATTTAATCAATTATTATTTATTTTTATATTCAATATATATATGAAGGTATATAAAATTATTTTAAAGTTTGTAACACTTGGGCACAATGAGATTAATCTAATAAGTTTATTGAAGTTATACTTTTTGAGGCGCGTTATGACAAAATTATGACAAAGAGATTTTAAGATGCGTGTGTATCACCGTCACACAAAATTCACAGGTTGAAGCTGTTGTTATAATTTATGTTACACTTAATGAAAGAAAATATATATTTATTAATTGAATTTTTCAAATTTAAAACTGAGCTGTATAAGTTATAGATTATTCTAATTTTCCCGAATTAGGTCCTTTTTATCCGAATCAGCTCTTTGTAATACGCTGTGTGCAACAAATTTACATCTTTATTATTCGATGACAAAAATTAGGCATTTTATTTCATAAGAAGCACTACATTAGGTTCTTTTTCACTACAGCTAGGGCACTATACGCCAGCCCTGTTTTGAGTTTCCTATAATCCTTTAACCAGATATAACGTAGCTTTGTCATCTCAATAAGTTTAAGATCAAAGTAATAAATTTTGTCTTCAAGTTAAATTTTAATATTGTTTAAAACGAAATAACAAAAAAATAAAATTAAATTTTAATTCGTATTATATAAAAAATAATAATCTTTAAATAAAAACAATTAACAAATAAAGATAAAAACTATAATAATCCATAAAATCCATTATGTTGTATCCCTGTCTCTCTCTCACGTATATTTTACATAAAATTATAAATAATAATAACGATAATGCTTAAATATTATAAAAAGTAAAATGTGTTATTATTGTTAAAATGATAGAAGATAATCAACTAAATGTATTATAATATTTAATTTTATATATTGCTATCTCCTACTTTTATTGTTTGATAATTTATATCTTTTAAATATATATCATTTATATCCTCATTCTGATATCCAGCTGAAAAGAATTTAAAATAACAACCACTACTAATTCTTGGTAAATTTTCCCTTTTTTTGCACTCAGGTAAAATAAGCAAGTTTTAAATATTAATTTTTTTTGGAATATAGTTTTTAAACTGATTTCATCTGTTTGGAATGTACCTCTAATCTATTGAATTTTAAATCTTGGTATATATTGAGTTTTCAATATGTTCTTAGTAATATCAAAACAAAACATTGAACAGACTTAGCTGAAGATTTGCGAAACTTCAGATCTCACTCTAATGTCAAACGTCTTTACGGTAGATATTAAATACTTTTAAAGTGTAGTTTGATTATGAAAATATGATTCTTTTACTTCCACCGAAATCCAAACATTTGAGAGATCACCTGGCCAAAGTTTAGACTCGATAAAATATATGGCAACTTCCAATTTCTACTTCATTCTTATGTATTAAAAACTTCGAATATAACCACCCACCCACCTCAGTCGATAAATCTGTATTTATTTGTTTAATAACGAAATTTCTACATATTTAAATTAATTAACATTCAAATTAGATTTTCGTAGCTAATGTCCTTTGCTGAATTGTTTCATTAATTTTTCAACGAGTATCAACAAAATTATAAATAAACATATTTGTCATTGTTTTGAAATGAACAAATTAGGTATTATTATTATTTATTCGTATAAATAAATTCAACTAGTCTTTACTCTGTTTTAACAATATATTTGTGTATATATTGTATCCTTGTCGTGTTTTTCATTATTATAAAAACAAGGTTATGTTTAAAATGTAACCAAGAATATAAACCATTGGTGTGGTAAACATTTAAAGAACGAAAAAAAACAAAACAACATACATTTGTTATAAAGAATAACATTAACATATATTAAATTACTACAGCCGGCATTTTTTTATATCTTTATAACTCAAAAAGTTATTTTAGTTCACTTTTAAATTTGACCGTAACTGGTATTTAATTAAATGAATTGTAAAATTAAAAATACAGTTAACTTTGCTTTGCAAATCAAGAGTTGAAAAGCAATTTTGAGTTTGTATACACATCGAGAAAAACAATTCACTTTTTTTACTTCAAATGGTGTCGTTTTTTAAGTCAAATTACTTTTAATTTAAACAATTTACTATGAAATAAAGATCTCAGTATAAACAGGAGATTTAAAGAATCAACATCGATGGTAAAAAGGTATACTATTTTTAATTTAGCCATACCAAAATGGTAAGTAAAATAATAATACACAAATAAATGAAGCTAAATATGGTGGAAGCGTAAATAAGTGTATTTGTAATATATACTTATAATAATAAGTCATATTTCCCGATGCTTCCACCAATATTTAACATTACAATGTCATATACAAGATATCGTATAAGCAATATATTTTTAAGTCAATAAATAAATATAACGATTAAGAAAGTTAAGTGTTTATATATTCTATACATACTAAGATGTATTTTTTTATAATTTCTTGTACCATGTAGTAATAAAGGAAATAATTTTTCGGGTGTTTCGATACCAAGTTTTTACTGAAAAGACATGTTATTTTTTTTAAACTATTTCTCTAGGAAAATTCATACATGAGAAGCTAATTTAAATAATCTTTTTTTAAATTATTATAAGGTTATGTTTGTTAAATAAAAAATGAAACAAAGTAGCCAGATTTCATTTTCATTTCGAAACTTTTCACGGTATTATTTGACTGATTTTATGAATTATTATTTATCAAAACACTATCGATTAGACGTGTATTGGGCAAAAGTTTTAATAAGTTCATCTTTGAAATACTTTTTAATTTTTGCTTTTATGGTCCAAATTCAAAAATGTATATAAAAAAGTCATAAGTTTTTTAGCGCGTTGATTATTTTTACAGCCCTTTCAAAGAAATGGAGAATAAAATAAAAAACGAAAGTTAACAGTGATACAAGTTTAAAGATTTAAAAGTTAAACAAGAGACTTTAAAAGTCTCATTTGTTTTTATTTTTAAAAGGAGAATACAAAACTATCCTTCCGCATTCATCGCGTGGTGTATTTTAAGGTTATGTTAGATTATAACAAACTCAAACTAACTTCAATCGTCATGGCAACCTTTTTAAATTTACAACGATTATAAAAGCCGAACTTTCTTTTTTATCTCTTGATCATTCATTAATCATTTCGCATGTATTTAAAATAAAGAACAAAAATCAAATTTCAGCTCCGCGATCTTAGCACCTCATGTGCGGAATTTCGATTGACCAATTATACCATCTGAAAGGTCAGAAATTGGTCATAAAAGGTCAGTTGGTCTCATTAATTGGTCAGCATCAGAAATTTTTTTATTAAGTATTAAAGTTTTTCAAGGTCAATTAACTGAAAAACTTTAATCCTTAATAAAAAATTTTCTGATGCTGACCAATTAATGAGACCAACTGACCGTTTATGACCAATTTCTGACCTTTCAGATGGTATTATTGGCCAATCGAAATTCCGCACATGAGGTGCTAAGATCGCGGAACTTCAAATTTCAGGTAAAAATAACATCAAATGCAAAAGTTTTCTAAATTTTCTGGCGCCTTAATACGTATAACTTGTATCAATCTAGAACTACGGTGGTGTACAAAAACTTACTTGAATCATCATGATAATTGTTTAATCCACAGCGTGGTAAGAGAAAAAGTCACAACACACAAATCTACAAACTTAACACATTTCCCAAGAATTAAGAAACACAAAACTTTTTTAAATAAAATTTGAGACTCTAGACGCACATGTTTTTTTTTCTTCTAAGAACTTAACAACAACCAATCACAAAAACACAGTAAGAACAACATAAAAAAAAAGGCACATCACCATTGAGCGTCGTCGTTGTCGTCGTTTACAACACAACACAATCCAAAAGATAAAAACCACCAGAGTCAGGCAGGCAGCAGGCAGACAGGCTGAACTCGAACAAACGAGCAGAACATACAAACTAAACTAAAAAGCAATCAAGTAACAACTCTCTCTGACTGAGAGTGAATATATGTTTTTTGGTATAGTCAGTCGATGTTATGGAATAAAAACACCCTGTGCTCTCATACCAAAGAGAATACCCATCAACAACCATGGTATAATATACCATAGAATTACCATGTGTGTATATATGTTGGATATACAGAAAGAAGCAAAGGGGGATATTGTAATAATAATACACTCTTAGTATGGGGTACGGCTGGTTGGTAGAAGTAAGCGGGGTTAAGGCAGATTGAATGAAATAACTCTGACTAACTGTATATATATTATTATTGTTATATATAATACCCTCTGTTATAATATATATATGTTTGTGGATGCAAGGTCAACTGGAAATTTGACTATGTCTTTATTGGCTATACGAGTTGGACCTTATTTGAAATCGTCAGTTTATGTAGGGATTGAAAAATATCTCTGATCACTTCACCATCTACTGATCAGTGCGTTAGTACTATAAGATTGCCACAGAAATCAGTGGTCAGTACTGTGACGATAGGCTGCTTTAAATTATCGATTAGACCTTCGATCTAATGCTAGAAAAAGATTTAGAAAAAACATAAATTGTTTTTTTACCAAGTTTGTACTGAATGTCGCAAGAAAATTACAACATATAGAGCTGGAGAGAAAGTATTCACTTTAGTAAAGGCTGGGCACCAATGATCATACATTTTGAATGAAGCAGGCTAAAAAAGATATATTGGGTAAATTCAAATAAGAGTGGCGAAATGTGCCAACCATTTTCGAGCCAAATTCGAATTTCTCAATCAGGTAGGTTAGCCTTGGTAACAAATCATGATTAGATTATAAAAATCGTCTCATGATTTAACTTGATTGCAAAAAAATCTGTTTCAACGGTTTTCGAAATTTAATAGTCATAGTAAATAAAAAAAGCCAAACTTTGAAAACCTGGTTTTGACCATTATTTGACTCAGTTCAAATTGTTTGCTTCGTAATATTTCATTCCAGAACTGTATATGAGTACACGGAGGGACTAAATGGCTTCAAAATCTTCAATCACATTAGCCTTGGCACCAAATTTCGATTAGACGGTAAACGGTGTCTCCTGATTTTACCTGAATATATTGATATACCTGAGATATTGTTAACTAAATTACCTTTTTCTTATCTAAAGAATTACCATGATTCATCAACGAGATCGATCTAAAATATCATAGACAATTTACTTGTGTTCATAATAATAATTGGAACATTATAATAATTGTTACTCAGACTCGCAAATAAATAGAGCTTCTGTGTAAATCAGTAATTTCCTACAATATCTAGACATGTTCCAGTTATGCTCGATTTCACATTTGTCAATTTTTCCTCTCTCTATAATACGATATTTATTTTTTTTTTCTCTTGTTCGAAAATATATTGACGGTTTTACTATCAGATGGTGTTACAAATAAAAATGACATTCCTATTTTTTTTTTTTTTTATGTATTGTCACGAGAGTTTTAAGGGTATATCCGTTTGTTTTGCTTTCCTTACTTTGCTACATACATTTGCTACTTCATAATACTCTCTCTCTCTGTCTCTCACGCTCAATCATTGATTCACCTCCGTGCCCCTATCCCCAATATATATATATAAAGTGATGCTTTTGAACAATATAATATCCCTCTTAGAATTTCTCCCAATATATGTGTGTATGTGTGTGTATTTAATAATCAACCCCCTATTAGAATCATTATTGGATCTACTTGTTAAGAGACTTTGGTTTGGATACCGTTCGTTCGTTCCCGTTTCATTATCAAATAAATTTCTACTTGTGTGTATTGTTAATCATTTTTGAGTATACAATAAAAATATTGTAATCATATTTTTCAAATATAAAATTATTAGTGTAATTAAAAGGGTCTCTACTCTATTCATTAGAATTTATAAATATAATTTTGATTAGGGATCATTCACTGCTCACACATGTTCTATGATTTACCTTGTCCTTGGGGGGATATTCATCTATAAAGTAACAAAACGATTTGCGTATTTGTGTCAAAAATAGTCCTTTCTTAAAAATTTCTGTGCATTAATTTGTCGTCTTTCTTGTGTTATTTCATTTTGAACATGAAAACTGTTGGTACTTACTGAATAAATCAACAAGTAAAGGTAACAGTTAACAGAGTTAATTGTATAGATACTAGACATATTATTGTTTGTCCTATTATAATTAGAATTCATAAAATACTATAAATAATCATAACATTTTAATTGTGAATGATATTTGACAAATCAGAATTTCTTCTTAATGGAAGAATTATCCAAACTTGAATCAACAAGAGATTGTATTAAAAAATCGAGTACTTAATAGCTAGTAACTAATTCGTAAAACGCATCATTTGTGTAGCAACAAATAAATTAATAAAATGGGAAAAAAACGTTGAGAAGATGTCGAATGAATAAAAATGCAAGCAACCCCTAATTGAACAACAATAATCACATCAATTTACTTATACATACATACATACATACAGAACAGGGTATTTAAACGGAATACGGGATATATATGGCGTTATTGAAACTTGTTATATTAGGGAGACTACTAAGTTTCCCCTCTCTTCCCTATTTTAGGATACACAATTGTAAGTAACAAACACAAAATAGAATAAACAGCATGTAAAAGTGTTATTCATAAATATAGTTCATTTAAAAATATCAACAGAACACTTAAAATTGGATAAAAAATGGTCAAAATGGATTTAGGGATGAAAATAGGGTTAAAAAAAAAAAGTTTAATTTAGGGTTTATACGGCGTTATTTGGTACGTGGTTACAATCAGACAACAAATTCCATTATTGAATATATTTGCAATTTATATTAGAACAATGATTATATTTATAAATTATTGTTTATATTTTCATTTTATCGAAAAAAAAACGTTTCCTAAAGAACTGTTTCAAAATTTATCAAAATATAAATTTACATTTATAGATGAAGTACTTAATAAAATATTTAAAAGATAAATAAAAGATTTAAATTAAACTTGTAAAATAACAGCAGTAAAAAAAGTTAAAATTGATATCGAACTCTAAATAATACAAAGTTAATTATCTTATGGATATTATTTTTAAGTTTGAGTATTGATGACTCATAATCCAAGAGTCCTTCGTTTGTATTATTGAATCAATTATATTAATTACAATATTAAATGCATCATATATAATCGTTAATATAATAGATTCAATACAATATATCTATCTATATATGTAGATGAATATATAGAACAAACAGTGTTGAGTCAGACAGACAGACAGACGTACAACCCTTGTGTTTGTTTGAAATAAAAATTTAAATAAATGAGCGTATAAATAAATATACAACAGATAACACAACACGTGTCACTTTTTATAAGCATGTGTACAAATAAATATGTATATTGTATATATATATATATATGAGTGTGTGTACATCATATATGTTTATAATTTTATGTCAGTCAAAGATCAATAAATATTATAAAATTGTATTAATATATATATTTTTTTTAAAATATAAATAATAAAACGATTAATTTTCATGTGTTCATGTATTATATAATTTTTAATAAAAAATAATTGTTAAATTATTGATTTTTCAATATAATATAAAGAGTTAAGAAGATAAGTTGTTAATTTTTGTATGGTAACATTTGGCAATAAGCTTAATTTTTTGGATTAGCGATTTTAATTAAATTTATGAAAAAAATGGGTGCGTGTACTTATTATGTACTTAGTTATACTTCTTTGGCAACATTAAAAAACATTCATGCAAATAATTACAACAAAATAATAAAAGGACTGGAGAAGGATTATCATCAACACAGTCAATAAATCTCAGTTATAAATTTGAAAAATTCAATAAATAAATAAATATGCCTCAATTCAAAGTTTTATTACTTTAAAAAAAAAAATATTTTATTTAAATATTGTTATAAACTTCTTAGATTTGCAGCTTTAAAATTTGAGTTAACACCCAAAAATTTGTGTACGATTAAAGAACAATATGTAAAAAATACAAATGAAATGAAATGACTAAAATCAATTAAGATGAAGAAGTAAGTAATATTATTATTATATTTCAACATACTAATTAAATTTCAATTATAATTCAAAAATAAAAGCGTGAACAAAACATATAAACATATTTTATATATATATTTCATTATAACATAACATATTATATTATATGTCTATATATAAAAAGCAATATAGCCTTCTATCTATCCAACAATAAGATACTAAGACTATATAAATGACTTTAAAACATGTGATTTTATTTTATATATATAAAGTTTTCAACTTAACATTTATAATACTTTGATTAAATGAAACTTGATTGTGTTGTGTATCTTATAATATTATATACATATAATAGGAAGAAGAATAATATCATGATAAAGAAAAGCAAAGAAGCGAAGGGGGAAGAAGAGAAGAGAATAGAAATAAATATGAGATTTAAATTGTTCGGTTTGATGTTAGTATTTATTAATTATTGAAAATACCATACAAAATTGTTTTATATACATTGACACTGAGACACTACCATATACCTACCATATACTATACGTATGCAAAGAGTTCCATATAAAAATGTAACACAAATGAAGATAACAACTAACAGTGTTAATTGTGTAATTGAAAAACAAAGTTTATTGACTCTTTTTTATAATATGTCAACTTTATAAGCCAATTCTACTCCGTATCAGAATGAAAAATCATGCGCCATAGAAAAAATATTAGACTAAAATATATGTATTTTCCATAGACTAAAGAAATTCGTTTGATAATTATTACATATAATACATTGTATATGAAATACTGCATCTGTTATAAGTTTTATGTCTATGGTATCTAAATATTGGGAAATTCTAAATAGTTCTTAATTTTACCGGTAGTTAGACTGTTTTTTTCGTATGAATACGTATACTGAATGAATATTTACTGATTTAACAATAATATAATAATATTTTTAAGTTTCACAGTTTGAGATGGTCTTATTAATAGCATTAGGTATCAATTTCCGTTCTGGGGGTACAGCGCTCGAAAGTAAGATTCTTTTTCTACCTAAAGAATTTGATGAAATTTTATATGTATATGTGTGATATTAGTTTACACACAAAACAATATCTTTATTAAAAATTCTTATAAATAATCAGAAATAAATAATGTGTAATAAATAATTGAGAAAATTGAGCTGCATCCTAGTTTTAAAACAGTCAATCAATCGGTAAACCGATCTGGAGATGCTAAATAATTAAGTATATTCGATAATAATTTTAATCAAATGTCGATATATCATTAATCATTCATTCGATTTTAATGAAATTTCGTGCAAATAATCATTTGAAATATAAAATCAACAATCCTTATAGATTGTATTGAAGTTATTTTTATTTGGTACACTTTATAATTATAGCTATAATATTAATAGCATACCAAAATGAGTATAATATAGCTAGCTGGCTGGCTCTATTGTAGTGTAGCTTATAGTTAGTACTATAGTATATAGTATTTAGGGTGGTAGACTAGGGTAGTTAGGGTGCCTGGCTGCCTTGGCTATACATATAATAATAACATACAACACAACACATTTAGGTATTACAATGAATAATATAAAGTGGTTTATTTCATATAATATTTGTTTTCACTAATATTTCATTCAACCAACATTTGATGAAGACCATATCTACAATTATTGTTGATAAAGATACATCAAATATACCGTACATATGTATAGAATAGAACAATGTGTTCCAAAAGTATATTACTCAAAATTTTTTTTCATTCATTTAATTCAATAACTAAAAGTAAGAAACAATTTTCAAGATTTGCCTCTAAATGATAATGTAACAAGCTTTGAATCGGATAATGAGCGATATCTCAGAAACTGTTTCTATCGTTAAATGAATTTAAATATTATTAATTCAACACGAAAAAAGTTTTCAAAAAAGTTATTGAATTGAAAACAAACCAAAAGTTATTACGTGATTTGATGGAACATATTTTATGTATTTGATTTTTTCCTGAACCTCGTAAGCTTCAAAAATTTGAATTATAGGATCCAATGGACCCAATCGACCGGGTTTGTTACTCTTTTAGACATACGGACAGACAGCAAATTTTCTTTGTACCTGCAATATTTGCTATCAATATAAAGTTTAGAATAAAAATATTATACTCTGATATATATGTCGAGTAAAAAGCTCTTTTTGAAATGCTTTGTACACGCCATACAACCCCCCAAAAAAGTAAAACCCACGAGCCTCAAACCTAAACACCATTGTAACTGACTGTATTATGACTACTGTGAAACGCGTCATTCATTTACAATCACTCACTCCTACAACATCAACCTTAACAATGTAGTCGGCAAACACAAGAAAAAGACAATACGATGATGAAAAAGGAGTACGAAGCGGTGTCGCAACGGTGGCGACACCATAACAAGAAATACATATATACAGGAATTTACCGACATGGGTTCATTCATATAAAGATGGCAGTGATATTAGGAATGAGTTAATTTTGATGGTTGAACTAAATATTAAACAAAGCTTAGTAGATATGAGTAAATGATAACGTTAAAAAGGATAGAGCTATTTACAGGGTGATATCAACAATTTTTATCATTCATAAAGTTAATTATAAAAAATACACAGACTTAATTAATTTGTGTTCAGAGAAGTCAAATTACTTTGAATTAAAACAATCTGTTATTAAGATCTATAAACTATTCAAATAGTTAATTTTATCCAGTAACTAGGTGGTCTGTTTTAATTTCAACGGGGAAATCAAAAAAAGTAAAAAAATTATACCAAGCATTTTTTAATAAAAAATGGTGGGAACGCAATTAAATTAAATGCAATATAGACTTGTTATAACAAAATATACTTCCCGACTCTTCCACCAAAAAATAAAATAATAATTCATAGTGAAAACAATTCAACATCAATCAAGATACAAATTTTAAGAGCCAATACCAACAAATTAATTACCATCTTGCAGAAAACAGATTTTCATTGGAACGAGTCTCCCTGTACAATATTTGAAGTGAAGATGATATCAACCCCATGTTCTATGTTCGACGCCTATGTTTTGTTGGTGATGATATTTATATGGGAGAGTGGGTGAGCGTGGGGTTTGAAATTGTATTGAAGGGTGAGTTTTACAGATACGAGAGTTGTTAGTAGTTAATTGTCATTTCCTTCATATCTTGTTTCATCATGTTTCGTTGTTATGTTTGTCTTAATATTATTTTCTAACTCGTTCCACTTTTCGTATAAACCCTCCCTCTCTATCTATATTTTCTTTGTATATAAACTCTTTCATTCAATTTTCTCCAAGTGAAAACTCAACCAGCTTATTAATGTATCAGCATTGTGTATGTGTGTTTTTGTTTGAAGGTATATCTGCACGCCTACCAATTTCTTAGTCATTTTCTCGTGAAAAACTTTTTTATGTAAACCATTTATTTATTAAGATGGGAGACATTTCTCTTTTCTTTTTGAGTAAACTAAGAAGAATATTAAGAAATAAAACATTACCATACTTTTTTTTTTATCACGCTTTTTATTATGATAGAAATACCGTACCAAAAAAAGTTCAGGTCAAACTGTATGGTTTTACGTTGCAAAATTTTTTTCGTTCATGTTTCTTTGGATCCTAATTGAGCTATTTGTACTTAATTTGGGTAATGGAGCGATTTTCATGAATAATTTATGCACGAGGTTATACAAAACTTTTTGTAATGTACTTTCAGAAATCTTTTAATAAAATTTTATAAAATTATCAAAACATTTGATACTTATTTGAAGAGGAAAATGTGATGAGAAAAGTTTAGATTTTTCTCTTGATATATCATGCACAGAATTTGGATTATATAAGTAAAAAAAGTGATGAGCATCTCAATTGACCCCAGGTTCTTGTTTTGCGATGAGGAAAGTAATTTTTTACTGTTTTTCTACGATTTTATTAAAATCACTTTCGATTTTTACGGTTCAATGGTTGAAGTTCATTCCAAACTGAACGAGGACTTCAACAGATAGTTTTTTTCACGTGAATTTTCTTCGAATTAATTTCATTGAAAACCTAACTGAATGCTTTAAGCACTCGTACTTTGATACAATTCATACTTAATCGATATTATACTTTATATTTTATGTATAATGACAAAGAACTTGCCGTGGTAAGGGGAGGTAGATAGGTGTAACATAGAGAGAGAGAGACGAGTGTAATAATGTTAACAAATAATACCATATTAGAGAGTTCCATAATTTAAATTTTATATTATTATTTCTTTTAATTGCTTTTAACTGTTGCTTTATCACCACTATGTATATTATATGCTGTTTAAATACAGTATCGGGTATTTTAGGGGGATTTTATTTGATACAAATCGGTGATTAAATCATTAAATTACTCTAACTGTTTAAATGAATTTATTTCATAAATTGTTATTGATTCTTTTTTTTTTTTTAAATCCTTATTAATTCTTGAAATTTATATAAAAGACTCCTTAAGTTACGAAATGAAAATTTGATGACAACGATGGGATTAAACCAGTATCGTTGCCTATGCTATAATCGTTTTTTTATGCCAGCTTTGATACCCACAATTTGTAAACTTTGAATAAAATAATTAGACAAGATTAAAAAAAACCAGCAGTAACCTTTTCATAAAAAAACCTTACAGCTAGATACCTCTGACACGTGTTAAATAAAAGAAACAAAATGAATAACACACATACTGTACTGATATCAGACCTTAAATCCCACTTTTAACTCACCCTGCTATTGCACTAGAAGTTAGTTAAAAAAAACAAGGCATAAGGTTGAATGTTATTTGTTTAAAAGTTTATAGCATAGGTTATTCAAGTAATTTCTGTATTTTTTTGTAATACAAAATCATGATAACAGCAACCAACCACCGCATTCGTGTAATAAGACAGTTAACCATTAAGGGTGAAATATAATGTTTAAAATAAACTCACCATTCTTAACCACACTAACAACCCATCACCTTTTTGGGTGATTTTATACATTTATTTATAAAAGAAATTCAAAAATAATTGAAGGTGTAATTGAATTCATTTAGTATTGAAGTCTGAACTAGTGGACTTTAATAGGCTCTCTTCGAATGAAACGTATTTCTTACCAAATTTCAAAAAACTATTTGAATATTTTCATACCAGTTATCGATTATTAAGAAAATATCTTTTCCTCCTAGAGACTCCTAGTTTTCTCCTTGAAATAAAATTGTCTTATAAAAGAATAATCAAAATTTTCGTAGCTCAGTGAAGTTTAAGAACTAATTTTTTCTCGTCCAGATGAAACTACATGACTTATGAACTCTCTAAGGCAGTTTATAAAAGATTACTACGATCCCAGGATATTTTACGTGATCTCCATACAAATACCAGAGTAATTCTTCTCAGAGTAAAGGCAAAGAAAATGATTTTCGATCCAAATTATTTGAATCCAAGATTTCCGTCTTCATATTCGACCAAAGTCTTTTCATAATTTCCAAAAAATGATTGCTTGAATATAAACAATACCATTATTATTTTGAATTAATTTAATTGTAAAAACATTCAAAGCATCTATGAATATTCTACGAACTCTCAATAGTAAATTATACACGTTTTCATACAATATTTGTATTTATATACCTTGAAGGTATCTAACAAGGTAAGGCTACTCTCTATGCTACATATAATGTTTAACTTATTAACTCACTCATAATGCTTGGTGGCTATATGACTCATATATGATAGTACTATGAACAGAAATTTAGTTTTCCAGTTAGTGAAGACAGCGCAGCGCCAGTCAAGTTATGGAGTTAGTAAATGAATTTAAAATGGAATGAGAGAAAATAAGTGGTGTAACATTGCTAGTTGCTACAATCACCACCATTTGCTAGTTTTACTTACCTGAATACAACACCATCGCACCTGATTGTACTGTTTGCAAGTATAGGAGAGAAAATACAACCGAATTCGTCTGGAAAAACTTTCAGGCTTTCGAAGAAATTGAATTTTTTCATATTTACATTTGATTTAAGAATCAGGCTCCAATGTTTACTTTTCAAGTTATACATCTTTAGGCGCGTTATGAAAACAATGATCAGAGTTTAATTTTAAGATGCGCACGCATTACAGTCACGCAAAATTCACAGTTTGAAGTTGTTGTTATGTTTAATGTTACATTTAATGCCAGAAAGTATATATTTATTTATTGAATTTTTCACTGAGCTTTATTGACTATGTTGACTATCCTTCTCCAGTCCTTGCATACAATTAAAAATTATTTTTTAATGATGCCAAAGAAGTATAACTTCTAAATTTATTGTCACCTCGAAGAGAAACATAAAAAAGTAATTTAAAAAATATTTCAAATGTGATAGAAATTTTCCCCGGCGAATAAGAAATTGTCCTTCTCTAATAAACAGAATTAACTCACCCCCCTCCCTCTCTCTGCATAGATAAAACTAAAATACATGGAACCACCGTTTATGGTTTTATGTGTTTAGAAATATAAATATATGGATTACCATTCTACCATTACCTGTATTATTAATACAGAAGTGGATTTAAGGAAAATTTTATTTCACGGAGAATCAAATATTCCTAAAGTATAGAAAAAGGTTCCTTAAGTTTTGGTGTATATTGACGAATTCGTTACACAGTTATTAGAAACTTAAAGAGGGAGGAGCTAAAAGTCTGACACTGGAAACACAAAATCGGTGTTTACTTATTGTTTGAGCTTCAAACAGTCTAGATAATTAATTTTAAAATAAATAGTTAATACTTTTTAGGATAATTAGTTTATTTCAGTTATTTTAATTTCAGACCAACAGTTTGAAACTTGAATTAAACCAGATTTTTTTAATGTAAAAAAATGAGGTTAGATTTTATATAATTGTAACATTGTGTTCATGTTAAGAAAAGTGTCAAATTAACACACAAATTTTTAACACTTATTTAACACAAAATTTCTTACTGTGTAAAGAGCTTTCATTAACAACGTGATTCAATACCAGCTTTTAGCAAAATAGAAGCCAAAATTCTTCAAGTACACATTTCTAATTTAATCTATATTGATTTTTTGGTCTTGAAACAAATTTTACTTTATAAAATAGAGCATTTTTTCAACAAGTTTATTTCCCTGTCTTGGATAATAATAATAATTATAATATTTCAAACAATTTACAAAATAATTGAAATCCAATTCTGTAATAATGTTTTCCAATTCGTAGTAAAACGTTTAAGCTTTCTCTGTATATATTATATTCTACAAAACACACACACACACATACATATACAAACATTAATATAAAGCTTATGAGCTTTACATATACTAAAAGATAAACTTGACTTTATCCATATGCTTTGCTATATATATTATACAACATATATGTATGTATGTTTACACCAATGTCCTTCTTCCTTCTTCCTTTTTCCTTATCCTCCATCAGTGTATATATATCATATATATTCATTTATACGGATTGTATTTTTAAAAATTGAATAGAGCTTAGACAAATGTTTTACAAAAATGTAATCATTAGAAAAATGGATAAATTCATTTATTTAAATGGAACCCTATTATTTTGCTTCTTAAAGATTCGAATGTTATGACGGAAAAAAACTTTAAGCTAAAATTTTTTATTACATTTTTGAGATGTGTGCAAATTGTAAGACATTTTCCACTGCAAGACAAAAGTTATTAAAAATATGTAAGTTGTAGAATGTAAAAATCCCATACAAAAGTGACAAGCGAATTGTGGCTTGTGGTTATAATAATTTATTTAAACATTTATTTTTCAATCGGAAATTAGAGTCTTATAAAGAAATCCGAAAACTATATAATTGAAGTTTAATTATTGAATAAAATAATACTTTTTAGTTTAACAACGTAAATATTAAAACACAACCAAAAAAATAAATTGTACAAATTATTTGAAAACTTAATAATTTACATGTATTTATTGTTTTTTAGTGCCTGATGAAGAATTAAATACATTTGAAACGTTGTATAGTAATAAATTCATTTACTATGAAAATAATCACATTATTAAATAATAATTTAGCATATTATTGATGTATTTTCTATATATTGAATTATAAATATACAAACTGTATTATAATATAAATACCAATACGAATTCAATTCACTGTAACAAACATCAGCAGTTCATATTCATTGTAAATAGAATATGCTTAATGATTATACAAATATTATATTGATTGCGATCATTTTAAACGTTTATTTAAGTGAAGCTTTTCAAAAACTTCATTTTAATTTGACGTTCCTACTTAATAGAAACAGGTGACCACATAGAACGGTGAGTATTAATATAAATTACCACAGTAAATTTTATTAAATATTTCTTTAAATAGGTTTTACTTTAATTACTGACGATTTCTACAGAAGTTAGGTAAAAAATAATGGTTCAATTGTCATAGGGGCGTAAGCTACAAAAAATTTCCAAATTTCTCGACAAAAACTGCCATAACTTTTGAAAATGTTCATTAATTCTACCTCAAATTTTTTTTCGAGTACTCGAATTACTTGTGGAAATGTGTTTTTTCTTTAAATTCTTATTTTTAGAAAAATTTTCTGTTATTTAAAAAAAAAGGAGGAAAAAGCATTTTTTGGGGTGGGATTATTGACGTTTTTATTAAGTTAAAGCAAATTTTGTTAAGAAATTTGACAGTTTTTCAAGCAAGTACCTCTATAACGTTTGAACAGCACATAAAATTGTTACCATTTTTTTTTGACGACTCGTTTCTAGGATGTATCGTCCAAATTATCCTTAAATATCATTCAAGCACTTTAAAAAGATCGCTCTCTCACTTCCAGACATTTTGAAGAAGAACATATTTTCATAGACTTCAGATTAAATAATTGTATTTTGGTTGCAACCAATATATTTCCTTAAGATATATTATATTATGTATATAATATTTATTGTGGGTAATTTATTAATGGTTGAATGAGATAAAGTCACTCAATGGTTATACATAGAATTTAACATGAAATCAATATTGATTTCAGTACTACATACAGCAAGCTCTCACTATACTTTTGAATACATAATATATAAACTTTGTATTGAGTAAACCGATTATACAAACAAACAAATACACATATATATCTATTTATACCTCAAACCGTCAACCTTTTGTACCTCCTTCTTGATCGTTATATAAAGTTTACGATTTACAAACCAATCATTGAAATAAATTAAACACGCACAAAATAATACATGTTATATATACAACACAAATACAAATACAAACCAATGTTCGAGGCATTAATATATTATTGGGTAGATTGAAAGCTTGTCTCTTACTTGGAAAGTATTTACTGTTGCATTGAAGATTTGAAACTTGTTGAAAAGTTAATGCTACGCTGATACAGAATGATTCTGATAGAAGTTCAGCACAGGTTATTAAAAGAAGTTATTCGAATTTAAATAACGTAAAAAATAGTCGGTGTTATTGGGTCACAAGGTCACAAGTGTATATTAAATTTAGAATAAATATTGCAACGGTAGAAAATATTGAAGTCACTAATGAAATTTTTGATTGTTCATAGAATCACCTAATTACTCTATTTTAGCCTGCCTTTGTTTGTTCGTTAGTAATCAAACTAACTCTAAAACGGTTTGAAATGTTGATGTCGTGTTTTAGACTACCAAACTATTTAAGATCGTGAATGATCAAAAATTAAGAGGCTTTTAAAAACTTAAATATTACACGCCTGCAATGAACTCTTGTGTTGTAAAATAAATAAAAAATATATTTTTAAAAAAATATTAGACTTTTGTTAGACTGATGACAGATAACAGAGAATATTCAAAATAATAATATAAATTCCAATTTGTTTTATTAGGTTTGTTATTGATTCATTTGAAAACAAATAAATTGAAAACAATTAGGAAAAGTTTGTTAAGGAATTGAAAATTACGATAAATGATTAAAAAAAAAAGTACAACCATATTGAATTAGAGAATATTTAATCAATCATGGAAAATTTAAATCTATTCTTTATTGTTTTATTGAAGTGAAATTAAAGTCTCAAAAAATATAGAGACAAGTTCATCTCTGAATTTTCATAAGCGATAGAAAATTGAAATCGTAAGTTATTATTATTAGTCAACTATTCATAGTTTTCAAAATTAAGCTTGTTTGAAATCAGGAATAAAATATTCCTGTCAAATTTTTGGAATTGAAAGGGGGGAAAGGCGGTATTTAAGTACATAAATAAATTTTTAGAGTATGAAAAAAATCTTTGTATGATGATAAAAAGATAATTTGAAATAAGAGAATTCATGATTGGTATTTGAACGATTTTACGCAATGTTTTGTCAATATATCAATAGAGGATCTTTCTTTGCTGAAGATGAACATATTGATCGATTTAGTTTTCTGAATTGAATAATTTCTCATATAAAATTTGTTTTTATTACAATTAAACTTTTAAAGCATTTCACATCAAACGATGTTTGTTTAGAGACCCATAAATTTAAATCTAAGCTTAATTTGAAATAGTTCCAAAATTTCTTATTTTATCCGCACTTTATATGAAATACCTTTTTGTACAGAATTAAATAATTATTGAATAATAATTAGTATTATAAACAATAGTCCCCAGTTTTTCATTCACCTGTAATCACCTGTATCAGAATAAAGTCAATGAATGTAATGTTATTGGACCAGAAGATATTTTAGTAAATATCTTTAAGGATATTCAATACTCGAAACTCTAAACAGTAGAAAATAACTACTAAAGTCATATTGAAAAGTACATATCAAATATTATAGCCATGAAAAGAAATTAATATTTGTCTTATGAAAAATTAGTTACAAAATTTGTTTATTAATTTTTTTTCCCAATATAAAACTTTCATGTTGAAGTTTTCAATTTTGTTCAAAATGTACAACGCAATTTTTGTTTAATGACATTAATTGCTTTTGTTATTCAGCTATGATTATAATATTTCTATTTTTAAGGCTGTTTTTAAAAGTAATTTTGATTTAAGAAATATATAAATTCAATTCATTTGACAATTCACTGGCAAGTTATCAAGATACAATACAAAAGCGCTCTAGTCTTGATTGCAGAAACTATTCGCCTTATTGTTACATGATTATTAAATATTTTGGGTCCAAATTATTCCAGAAAATTGGTTTTCATAACTGATTCATAATACATTTTAGACTTTACCTTGAAAATAAACCATTCAATTATTTATCAAATGAGATTTACTATTCTTGGGATGAAACTTATCCTAAAAAAACAAAAACTTTAGACATTTTTCATCAATTTTTAAGTATTTGAAATGACAAAGAAAGAAATTTAGGTAATCCGTTATTGACCGTATTTCTGAATTTCAATCACCAATAAAAGAAGATACTAATAAAAATTAATTAATTGTGTGGTCCATATTAAAATGAACGATGAATACATATTTATATACCTGTATAGTTAAACATTAAACGTAATATTACTTTGCAATTCAGTACGTTATGTTGTAAACCATACCGTAAGTACTGTGTTTCGTAGCGATGTAAAGGTTTATCCTTAATACGTTCACAAGCTACGAACTGTACAACCTACGTACGTGGTGATGGTAAGTTTTACTACCGTAGCATACATACATACATATGAATGCATCATCGTATACAGTTTTAAGATGTTTTCGAATACCAAAAGCTTTGGATATTTACCACAAAAGATAAGTAAGATTGTATGGTATGACATTGCAAGAATTATATATACTGTACGAATGAATAATACGAGCACATTGCACAGTTGAAGCAGCTTCTTCAAAATATATTTTACCGTGTGTTTAGTTTCAAATGTAACCATCCATGAAATAGCAGTGTTGTATTCAAGGGGTCTCGGAGCTTTATAGTTTACTTAAAACGACACGGCAATGTTTTCAATCAAAAACGTTTAATGATTACTTAAGGCAATTTTGTATGATGTTTAAAAGCTCTGAACACAATGATTTAAAAAAGCTCTGAACACAATGATTTAAATCAACAATGTTTTAAAAATTACATGAAGAAATTTAGTAATATGTGCTTGATTAGGGGACATGATGCATACATTTATTGAGTTCACATAAATGCAATTTTTAATGCATTTATTAGTTGCTGTTAAGAATTATTTAAAAATTCTGACCTGGAGCTTTTGAGGTTGTTTGAACAAAATTCTGGATCAATCGTTAAATAAGTATTTAGTTTTTCTTAGACTACAATTACCATAGAAAACTAAAAATATAATCAAATTTTCAAATCTTGGTGGCTGTGGAGATTTTTCACAGATGCACAAAAATCACATTAAATCATTTCACGAATACAAGAGTGTATACTCTTGTTACTAGACACACACGGCAAGTATGTGCGAATAAATACAAGAATCGTCTTCTCATCTTTAGATCTACACTTCACTTGAAATTCTAAGATGTAGAAGAACATGACGACAAACAGACAGACAGACGTATATACATAGATATATCTAATATGTATGTGAAGAATGTACATGATATATCTTATATCGATACAATATTATATTCCTTAAATATTACAAGTTTACATAGTATATACAGGGGGTGTTGGTTTGATTCAATGGTTCGATTCTGGAACAACGTGGAAAAATTAAGAAGCCATACTTAACGTTATGTGTTTCAGAAAGTCGAGTTATTGATGTGAAACATCTATAGGTGGACAGTAAACTTGATTGTTGGCGTGGCGATATAGACCATGGCGACGCATCTCCATGGTATATGATGGAATATTATGTACTATACGTAGTCGTAGGTAATGCGAAATCGATTGTACGCAATCTATCTTGCCACACGGATCTCGCATATCTACAGTATATACAGTGTTATTTACTACGTTACACATGTAACGGATAACCTACAAAATTATTTTGATGTTTCACATCTGCCAGGCGTCCTGTGACGACTCACAAGTTTTCTAAAGACCTTTTAAAACAACCAAAAAAATTGAGATAATATTTTTCTATCCAATTTCAATAAAACTGTTTGACGATTGGACCCGGATGTTATCATATTCAAATATCAGCCTTTAAAAAAGTATGCTTTTAAATCTCAATCTCTTCTTACTCATTCATGAATATCCATCATTAGCCAATTCAAAAACAATAATAAATTTGATGGAAAATTCAATCAAAAGTGAAGTAATTTAAAAATCACCCACCCAATTTTTCTCACACAGTAGTAGAGATAGTAAGCTAAGGAAGAGTAAAGATTGTATATATATATATAAGTGTAGTCAAATGTGGTAAGTATAGTTGGCAACAAACATGGAGAGAACAACGAACGAATGAGATATCGAAGAGTAAAATGCGCGCGAATAATCAACGAACAAGATCACATCTATCTATGGCTTGTTGGTTTGACATCAGCATACCGACCACCGATGTTCTACCTACACTCACCTTCACTCATTCCAATGCCATCATATACCTATCAAACCAAGCACCTTTCTAAATTCACAGCCTTATCCCAGACCCCAGCCCAGACCACTGACATCGGTATTCAATCCATCCACCCAACCAACAACATATAGAGTAAGTAAGTAAGTAGTCAGTCTCACATAACGTAGAAGTAATATCGAGCTATAAAATCATGGAGTACCATGGTGACATCGTATATATGATACTGGTGGGGGGGAATGGGAAGATAAAAGAGACGACACATAAGTGTGTACCTGTGTAGTATAACATGGTATATAATACCTCGAGGATGCCGTCAAGGGTTGTTCTCGGGTGAAATGACACAACTACCTTTACGATATGTATACATACATATATACAATAACTCAATGTATTTAGCACCTCCATATTGGATTTGATAAATTTTGTCGTAGATTACTCGTGATTAAGCAGTTTTGAGATTACTTTGCTGAATTCACTTCATTATGCGGAGTTTTTTTTGAAAGAAATATTTAATAAAAGATTAAAAACCTTTCAGAGATTTTCTGACCAATCCGTTGTAACTTTTATCCAACTCCATGGCCTTCCTTTATGTTTTTACTGTTCTAAGTACCACTTGGTCATATAATCAGGATTACACTTAGTTTCAGTTAGTTTTCCCACCTTACTTTTGGGTACTTTACATATCCTTTCCTTTCGACTTTAGCAGCGCTGGATTTATGATAGGAGCACTCGGGTCTAGTGTCTAGGGCTGCAAATTTTTAGGTGCGAAAAATTCAGAGAGGCTCTGGACTTCGATCGATCGATCGATTAGAACGATCCAAAATAATCTAAAACAATATACGACTTGTATAAACGATTCCAACGAAATTACACAACGTTTATGACCATCTAAATTTGAGTTTTGATGCACAGATAAAAAGAATTGTGTCATTACAAAGGTGCTAAATGAATTGAGCGATGAATAATATTCACAGTAGTATTCATTCAGCCGTATCGTTTCAATTTGATATCTCATTCTTGTATATTGTTTACTATAGAATGTATTCTATCTTTATTTAACTTATAAAGTTAAATGGTATGATAGTAGATAGCTCTAGCTCTTCGATCTCTGTGTGTTCGTAAAATTGTGTCTCATATTCTAGGGTTAAGTGAATCAATAGCATCCATTCAATCTCCACTCCGCTCACAGTCACCTCTGAATTGAACGGTTAGGAGCTAGGTAGCCCATCATATATAGAATTCTAGTTAGACTGTGAGTCAGTTTGTATGTTTGAGGCTTCAAGTTGACTTGTAATATCCCACATATGTTACATTATATATTTTATACCACCCACTATATTATATACAGGTTGAATATTTAAAGACAATTCATTTACGAATTAGTTTTAAATACTGAGGTTTTAACAATTTTCCATAGTTTCCCAATGCTAATAGTACTTTGAGTTTTCATATTTTCATGAATACAGATATCATGTCGAAACAATTCCAGAAAACAAATTCAGAAATGTTCAAAATAAATCAACTACGAATTTTATGCGAATTAATTTATAACATTCATAAATTCTTACCTTGTTCGATCGATCAAACGTTTAATAAAAATCAACCTTTATTGTGATTGCTGGAAATCTGTGCGATTGTATAAGAAAATTTTAAAATACTGATAGAATGTTCAAAATTTTTTCGCTTTTTAAGGGTTTTCTAGGATAATTGAGGTCTCAGAAATTCAAAAATAACATTTATTTTATGATCGGTCGACTAGTTTCTGCGGTATTGCGTGAAATACATCCGATAAATCGGCCTCCGGATCGGTTTACTAGGGATATCTCAAAAACTATGCATCCAATCGTTAAATAGATGTTATTTTTGAAATCCGCGGATCAGAATTACCGTAGAACAATCATTTTATCCAAATCGAGAGCAAAAAATTTTTTTCGATTTTCTCGATTTTTTCAAAGGGTAGTACCCCTTAAAAAAATTGCGAAAATTCGAAAAAAAAATTTTCTACCCGATATTAAAATAAACAATGTTTTTAGGAGTATTTTGTCCCATAGATTCCAAAAATAACATCTATTTAACGATTGGATTAACAGTTTTTGAGATATCACGAAAAATCCGATTCAGAGGCCTTTGGTGGATGTATTTCATGCAATATCTCAAAAACTAGTCCACCGATCTTAAAAAAAATGTTATTTTTGATGTTTTTAGATCTTAATTATCCAAGAAAATCCATAAATAGCCACAAAAAAATTTTGAACTTTTCGACGGTTTTTCGAAGGTTTCTTATACAATCCCAAAAACTAGCTCAAATTAAAACAATCACAAAAAGAATGCTTTTTTGATCAAATTCACTATTCATGATCAAATTAAGATTCAAGATACACTAAAACTTATTAATTAACCAGAAAGAATAAAAAGAGAAGTACATACTTGAAGGTTGATAAGCGATAAAAACTACTAAAACTGAGCTAGAAAACCAAAACGAGCTTTAGATTATACTGAAGACTCCCCGATATTCCTTATTTCGAATCATTATCTCATTCAAAATTGATTGATTATAAAATTCATGTTTATAATCATATTATTGGTTTGGATCTTCAAACTTACCTGAAAAAAAAAGAAAAGCAAATTAAGAAAAATTTGAAAAAGTCGAGTATAATTTAGATACAAAAAATGCATGAAAATTGACCATTTTACTCCCTCATTTTAATCCCTTTTTTGTGGATTTTTTGGTAATTTATCAACATTTTTTACAGAATTACAAAAAAATAGTTTGAATAAAAGGGACCTATAAAAATGAATGAAAGTGTTTTCCAATCCTTTGTGTAGTACAATCTTTATATATTTAATGACTATAAACATGTGATGTTATGTGATCATCCTGTATGATGAACAGTTGCGTTTATAAATAGGTATAAGGTGATGATGATGCATTAAGAAGACTATGTCTTGTCTGTTTGTATACATTTCTACATACAATGGGTGTGTTAAACTGTAATTAATGCATTACTATTATTATGTGATGAGACGTGCAATAAGATATTTAATCGAATACATGTTGATTTATAAATATGTAGAAACTGTTTATTATATAATCACTCTATATATTAAATTAAGGTCGATAATTTTTGAAACGAAAACAAATTAAAAAGTAAAATGAAACCCATTGAAAACGGAAGAGAATATAAAAAAAATAATTAATTTACGGATAATTTGTGGTGGGGAAATGGAAGGGAGTGAGTTTAGAAGGATAAAACATAGTTTATTACCATTTTTACCATTTTTAGAGGCTTCTTCTCTGGTCTATATAGTTCATCTCTATTTTTGTTATATATTTTTATCATTTTCATAAATTTTCTAAATCCTGTTTAATACTGAAGAATTTAATCTAAATAAAAATACAGTTACAAAATATACAAAATGCTTATTGATAATATAACTTAGAAGCCTTACATAATAATTACTTTGATTGTATAAATATATCATATACTTATATACTAATTGTTAAGTATAGCTAGCTAGCTAGTATCTATCGAATATTATATTGTTTATAAACGACCATTATTCATATATACATTCATATATATATATATATATATAAACCATATGAAGTGATGTTCATATTACATTGTAAAGATACTAATAACTATATATGATGCACTTACATAGAGCATCTCATTGTTTTGTATGTAACAACACTGTGTTACATTATAATGTTTTAACACCTACATATCAGATTCTATATTATACATAGAACAAAGTGATTCATTCATAATGATTGCAGTTATTTAAAAAAAAACGAACACGAGTCATATAGTAGTCACAGATGATGTGTGTAACATCTTACAATTAATAATTTTATCCTGGAAGAAATGAATGCTATTATTTGAAAAGATTTTTCATAACGAAGAAATAAGATTTAGATTGAAAAATTTTATTATTATTATAACTGTTTGTGATATTTTATTTCTAAAAATATATCACTTACTTTTATAACAAAACTGTGATATAAATACATCTTTTGATTATAACAATATCGTTTAAAAAGGTATTCATGCGTTATCAAATCACGCTGTATATCAGTTTGTACATATTTAATTTGTATAATAATATTAGTATTATAGTGTTAAAATTATATCGCTTTGAAATTATAACAGCTATACTAAGTATTAACTAATAAATATTTACTTGTATCAATCTGAATACAAGCTAACTACTTCAGTTATAAACATTGTAAATTAAGTCTATCGATATATATTTATTGGCATTAATTAGTATTTTATATGTGAAGATGTTACTTATAAAATTACAAACGAGGGTGTGGATATGTTTGTATGCAATTGTGTATGGGTTTATTAAATTAAGTGTTTTAGAATACTTTTATAAAATTATATTTCAAGTGAACACTTTTAGTTCATTGTCTTTGATATACAACATTATTCTATTTTTAGCATTACAGCGTATTGTAGCATCAGTTTTCTTGAGCGCCGAACAAAACGAATTTTGAATTAAATATCCAGTTATTATTTCCGAGTTATATCTATCAGAAAATCGGAAGAGTTGTGTACCAAAAAAATTTTCTATAATTATTGAACGAATATTTACGAAAGAAAAATAAACATCGTAATGATATAAACCGGAAAAATAAATTAAACTTACTGTCACATTGTGTTAAACTATAAAATATTAAATACGAATAAAATCTCTCTCTTAATTCAATGATTTCATCATTAAAACACACAGTTTTAATAAGCATACATTCATAGATATGCAATTGTTACCCACTCAAATGGGAAGTGTAGCTTGAACATTAGAAGGGGATGAATAAGCAACCAGTAAATAAGGGATGTAAATACTACTGATTCTACGATTCTGATATACAACATGCATCAAGGAGTCATTTAAAACACGTCATATACGATTAGGGAGGTTTATTTGCAAATCGAAAAAAAAAGAAAAAAAATAATAGAAACCCAATAGATCATTTTTTATTCTTAAATCGAATTAAAACCAGCATACTTTATTTATAAGGGAACTTTTTATTTGAAAACTTTTATACAGTGAAATATCTTAAAACAAGTTAACACACAAAAAATGAACGTTAAATGCTTAAAAAAATGATTAACGTGGCTTTTGGTTGGGTATTATTTCTGAATCCAAACATTCATGGTCGCCCAAAAGTGGATAAATTTTGAAGCTCACAGTTTTAAATAATATGACCATGGATAGAGAGTTTGGTGATTAGAGATGATGGCGCAGAAGCTCGAAATTTGCTGTAGTTATTTTCCCTTTAAAGCTAGACCACAAACTGATTTAAAGTTGCTTAAACGAGTTCTTTAAAGATGGTAGTTCTAAATACTTTTTTTAGGCTTTTCATCTTTATTGTCTTAATGAAAAACAAGCTTTTAATTCACTACATATTCAGAAAATTTATCAAGATTCTATGTTCTAATTATAAACGCAATTTTTCAACTGGCATGCTCTCTTTTCGAATATGCGTTATGGAAATGGACTAATCAAAATTTTGTTATTAGCTTCATGAATATTTTCTAGCGTTACAAACTTAAGACTAAAACTTATGTGTTTATTTAATAAGGCTTTAATTATATCATAATAATAATACAAGTCAGCATAAAGAAAACTATAGCACCTAGCCTGAGCTTCATCTTTAATACATCATCTTCATATACATCGACATTACAACTTTTAATATATCGCTTAAGAAATGGAAAAAATTTAAAATAAAAACCATTGACAGACTAAAACTAATATTCGACAAACTATATATACGTATAAAACTCTCGATTTAGACAACTTTCCCCTATATTACAATAATTGTTATATCCTTTTGAAAATGTTTTATAAAAGAAACAGATAAATAAGTAAGTGTTACGAGGGTGTTTCCTATCTTCCTCCATCACTACACATAATGATTTGTACCGAATTAAATCAAGTATTTTATACCATAATAAATATATATATAGGGGACAGATGGGTAGGTAGGTGATTGTATTGTATATATTATTTTATATATAGATTTTGTTTCATTTGGTTTTGGTTGTCTTGTTAAGTGATAATGATATGTGCTTTTGTAAGAGCATGCATGAAAATGGGGGATGAAATAGAATTGATGAATCAATGTATTCCAGTTTATGTCCATTTTTATTAAAGGATCAATAGAAAATATTGCATATATATAAATCAGGAAAATGTTATAAAAATAAGGGTAATTTTTGGTATGTTTATTTTTGGTATTGAGTGTGATGACCCTTACAAAATGAGTTCAGTATATTGGTTATTTTTGAAGGGTCTTGTTAAAAGAGAGTTCATTGAGTGTCGTAAACGATAATCGATTTAAATCAATACCTATATTGATGAGTGATTAAACATAATTATCGAAATCCCCATTAAATAAATTTGAGTTGCACAACCTTGACATCAAAATGGTGGGCATGCCAAGAAGTTTGAAAACCTGGAAGAAGTCCCGTGACACGTCACCGTAGATATTTAGTTCATATTCTACTTAAAAAAATAAAAACCGAGTGAAAAACATAACTCATAAACTGGAAAAAGCTTAGGTGAAAAATAAATTTTGCGTCAATTTAGACCTATTTTGTTATTGAAATAAATACCAAAACATTAAATTTTACTCCATAAAATTAAACAGAAAAACTTTTTCAACTAATAGCATTTCATTTATCACCCCCCCTTCCTGTTTCATCGGTTTCTGTACTTCAACAAACTCACTTATACATCGTATACAAATAAATAAAGAAAATTAAAGTGAAATATTTAAATATTGTATTCAAATCATTTTCTCATAACAACAAAAACATATATACATATACACTCTACGAAACTCTACGTACGTAGTTGTTATATCGTAGAGATTCGAGTAGTTGGAAAAGCAGTTTGGTTCGATGTGTAAGAGAATGTGAATGACAAAACAAAAAAAAAAACTAAAAATAATAAAGTTGTTGAGACTTCCATATTTTTGCAGAGAATCCAAGTGTAATGTGTTTGTAATTCACTAGTCAGTGGTACTTTAGAATTTTTGAAGGAGGGTGCTGCAGAACATTACACATACGTATCGTTCGTACGTACCTACACGACTCCCACACACACACACCCACTTATCAAGGATATATAAAGGTAGTGGATTTTTTTTCCCATCATATTCAGATTTACACACATCTATGTACCGTATGATTCGATTACGATAATAACATCACTTTGTATTTAGAAATTACAATATATTTCAATATTTAATAGTTTATCATTTTTAACAATGTTTAGTATAATTGTATGTTCACGTTACTTAGAAAATATATAGTCAAGAGTTTATGACAAAAATAATTATAAATCGTTAGTCCAATTTCCAGCGAAGCTTTTTAGTCCAGCAAAAATGAAAGTTACTGATCAGTAAATAAATGGCTAGATATTGTTTTTGAAATATCAAATATAATTTTAAACTATATAATTTATCTAACATTAATCGTTGATCAGTTAAAATCGATTACAATAATAACAGCAGTTAGTATTTAGATATTACAATATATTTCATTATTTAATAGTTTACCATTTTTAACAATGTTTAGTATAATTGTATGTTCTCGTAACAAAGAATAAAAAATGTAGTCTCAAAATAAGTGTTTATAACAAAAGTATTCATTAATCGTTAGTAAAGATGAAATTACGATTAACGGTTTCACATATGACTATGAATATTCCAGTAAACCCTGACTCCCCCGCCTCCTCATAAGTAGTATACGTTTTTATTGTTGTGTTTGGGGTTGAATAGTGTTGTTTGTTGTATTAAAAATACGAACGTATTATAGATGGGAAAAAGAGAGAAAATTTTATAAAATATGAAAAATAGATAATGATAGGTATATAAATAACGGATAGGATGTCTTCTTCTATAGAATGTAATTTTGTTGTAAAACTATAGCAATAATTTCAATGTTGGCCGAGTGATTTTAACACATTTATATTTGTATTAAGGAAATCGGTGAAGTAATACCATAAATACAAGATTTGTAATGACTACTCTTAAATTAATATTACATTTTTTATTTACGAATTATATTCGTAAAACTTCGTTAAAGTACGATTTTTATACAATAAAATGAAAATATAAACATTAATTTATAAATGCAATCATTCTTCTACCCAATATCTAAATTTTATAGCATTTATTAACGCTCAATATTTTTTTTATAATGTTTTAAAATCGTATATAATTCATTTGTTGTTTTGCGAGTGGGTGCAATCCTGTACATATGTATTTAAATATACGTATATGGGATATGATGATAATGATACTCGAACTTGGTATCTAGTATGATGTTAGGTGCAGTGGAGACACTTTTAATTAAAGATACTGACTACTGACTGGTGACTAGTGACGTTGTTTAGTGATGCAGCTTTTTCATATTCGCTTTTTATGCTCAACGGCTTGGACATTGAAAGAAGAGCTTTTTTTTTTTTTTTAAATTCAAAATATGTACTCATACTCACTATCTACTTTACGATGATTACGATATACCTACTATTTGTTTTCCATCTCGCTCCTGCTTTTGTCATCCCATAATTTTTTTTTTTGTTCTTTTACATTCATGATACAGAATTTTATTTCCTCTATATGCAATTTGATATAAAAGTATTAAAATGATTCAAATTTCATACTAGTTTTTCTCGTAAAAAAAGGAGAAAGAACCGTTACCTCAAGAACAAAAAGATCCTTTGGCTGCAAGGTAAAGCTCTTTTTAAAATTACAACGTGTCATCCTTGAGAAGAAGAGTAAAAGTAACATTATATTACATGGTAGAAGGGATTAGTTCTAAACCGGATGAAATTCAATCATGTGTTTTATAGACGCTAAAAGACGGAGTATAAAGACATTGAATACGGAATTAAAGACTGAATAAAACCAGTTCTGAACTGATAGTATTTGAAAGTTAAAATTGGATAATACTGGACAAATGTATGGATTAAATAACTGAAGGCAGTTTTATAATACATTTTTGTATATCCGTGTACTCATTCTTTACTTAATTTTTTTTAACTATTTTTTATTTTACTATAATTATGACTGTGTTATGTAATTCACCGTCTATTTATTGTATTTAATACATAGAGATTGTATGAGTATTTAACACCATAATTTTTGTAGTTTTTTTTAATATAAAATATATGAGGTTTGTTTGGTATTGTTGTTGATTTTTATTAATAAATGTAATATCACGCTGTTGTATAAATTTAATAATTTTATTTTTTTATTATTATTTTATATTTCATATGAGATGTCATGAATATGTAAATAGTTTTTTAAATATCAAAAGAAAATCACACTTACAGCTAGGTCTCTGTAACTACACTTACATATCACTTCAAACAACACACATATCCCTCATTCTCACTAGACGTGATATACTTCTTAGTGCTATGATATAATAATGAAGTAAAAGTATTGTATAATATTATGAAAAAAGTATTCAAGTTCGTATGCATTTAATAAATTGTTCCATTGAGATCACTTTTCCACAGATTTTCCAAAATTTGTGGTTGTTTATTTCGGCAGATAATCAAGTTCAAAGTTCAATATTTCGACGGTAAATTTTCATTCAAAGAATTACAAACTTATTCTTCTTTATTTCTATTCTCCTCTAAATATTTTCTACTATATCCCCAAGAAGAAAAAACTAGGAGAGTACGTTATTTTGTTTTCGAGATATTAAGATTTAAAAATCAAAGTTTCTCTAATATTTAAAGACGCAGTATACCAAGACATGATATTTGTAATACCCACTTACAAAACGGGCAGTTATCTCTACGATATAGGTATATAAAACATAGAAATTATTGAGATTTTTTTTTACTGAAATTGACGTGGCCAGATTAGCTAGTAATAATATAAAATAAAAATACGTTTATTTATTTTTGTTTTTATTAAAAAACCATACAATTGAGTCAATAAACAAACAGAACATTTTATTTTTGTATTATTTAAGTGAAAAAAATAAAATGAAATTGAATTGACAATAACCAGAAAGTTTATAATCCAATTATTGTATAAAATAGACTACAATTGTAAGGATTGTATATTGAAGTTTATAAGACTTAAAAGAGTTTAAATATTTTATATACATTACATTCTTTGTTATTGTCTTGACATAAATACAGCTAGATGTATAACAACCTGAGTATCATCATATATATATATATATATATATATATATATATATATATTGTATTTTATTGTATCTAAGATATTGATTTAGTGATGTCACCGGAACATGCAATTATATTGATTTTAATAATTCAACATTTAATTAAATAATGGAATTGATGATAGTTGTCGATTCATAAAGGCAATTTTAAATAATTCAATGCAATTTTCTTTAAAATATCAAATAGTGTTATGTTAAGATATATGGAATATGTAAGACAGGTAACGCCCCAAAAAAAATTTGGTAACAATTTTCCGTTCTGCCCAAAAGTTATACCAATATTTGTGTGAAATAATTGTCAAAATTCGCAACGAAAGCATTATTTGAAAATTCTCAATTATTCCACATTATTCTTGAGAACTTGATAGTGAAAATGTTGTGCAAAATTTTCGATCAATTCTTTGGAAAATAACTGTTATTTTGGTCAAATTATTCTTAAATATGGCTATTGATAAGTCAGTGTCAATCGTACAACTTGTTGCTTCGAAACTCATTTTTCGACCATTTCTTCAAAAACAATGACAGCTTTGTTTCAAAGTTTAGTATCACATTATCCGGAAAATTCCTGTAATATCACACTTAATTCCTGTAATATCACACTTATCATATTATAAAACAACTTAAATGCCAAGAGCTAGCGGTTTATCAACCCAAAATTCTTCAAACAATGACTATTTTTCTTAACATATTATTTGAGATTTCTCCAATAAAAATAAAAATAATATAAACAATTCAACATTGATGATTGAAAACGATAAATAAAAAAAACAAATATTATATAGAAATAAATAAAAAGAAGTAAATATAAAATATAAAACAATAATAAATAATCAATTCGTGATCGTTGAACGAATAAAAACAACGATCAACGATTATTATATTGTGCTATTGTAGATAACAATACACATTAAATTATCTTTAACATCCGATGTTATCTATTCAATATACTTATGTTTAAACTACAAAACTTGGGCATAGATTTGGGGCAGTCAACATCAACTAAAATACGAAACCTTTATATTGCGGTTAATTTTGATAGCTCGGTTTATTGGACCGTTGATAGTTTTGCAAAGTTTCCGTTGATAGTTCATACCAGGAGTTGAATTTTCCGGACTTTAAAATAAAAATAAATTTAAATCGTAAGGTTTTTTTTTTTTTTACAGAATCACAAAATCTACGCAAATTTAAACGAAAACCTTCAGTTAAGGCGATACCAAAAACATTCATAAAAATATATCCTTCAATTTTGTAGACATCATTTCTAAGAATTAAGGACATATACAATTTCTTTATACTGTTTTTCAGTGATTTAACCGAAAACCGCAAAGCTGTATCTGCTTTTACAGCAGCTTAGAAGAGCAGCACTAAAAATTTGAATATCGATTTTAATAAAATATAAAAAATCACTGTCATTTATTATTTCAATTTTTCTACATTTTCTTATGAAAAATAAATAAATCGCATCACCTTTTCTATTTAAAAAAATTGAACAAAACAAACATAACCTAAAAAAAATGATATAAAAATAGTGAAAACATACAAAACAATACGAATGTATGATCCGATTTGAATATATACCATCTTTGTAATATTTTTATAAACAGATTGTATTTTTTAATATTGTATATAGAAAATAATAGTATCATGAATTTTGGATTAATATCGTATTTGTATTTGTCATTGTGTTAGATTACAGATAATGAGAGATTTAATTAATGACTTAATCCATTATTTATTAAAATTGAGTATATAATTAATTAAAATATATTCAAATAAATTCTGAATACTGCTTCAGCGATGATGGGAAGAAAATTCTGAACAAAAGAAATAAAGAACCCCTTGGCAATTAAATATAAAAACTTCAAAAAAAAAACAAATATTAAAATAAAATATATTTCTTTAAAATAATTTTTGGTATACTTTTATTCAAGAAATGCGATAAATAAATAAGTCATCCATGATACAAAAAAAGAGTATTGATTGCTTATATTTCTGTATCTCCTCTCATTGCTTACATCTACAATATAATTATTTTAATTATTATATATTTAATTATTTTAAAAGCACATATAGAATATGAAAACATACAGCCTGTATGTAAAGAACAAAGAGTGACTTGAACACATTGGATTGAATAAAATCCAACACAAAATATTATTTGCATTCCATAATAATAGAACAGATTCCTTTCTTCCATATCCAAGTAGTAACCAAGTAACCAACAACCTAACCTCAACTTTATATAATAAACCATACATATACAGATAAACAGACAGACACATATCTTTAGATAAAACTTACATAAAGCTTAAAATACTAAATAAAAAAAAGCTCTTTTTTTCATATGAATGTAAAAAAAAAAGATGATAATATTTTGAAATGAATATGACAGAGACTATATTGTTGTTATGGAGATTATATTGCAAATATTAGTGATGGGTTGAATATGCATATGTCGACATTGAGAGCAACCACATCATTTTTATTGCGTAATCATTATATTTAGTTAACTACAATTTATTGTTGCATATACTGGTAATTAGAGGCATTGAAAAACTAGGAATTAGAGGATTCAACAATAATTTTGTTTATAAAGAAGCACCAATTAAAATATTTAAAAAAAACATATTCAATTCTTTTAATTACATGTTGGCAATAAATAAAATGCGATTCTAAAAAATACTGAATTAATTAAACAAAAACCCCAGAGATTAAGAGATGGGTTGCGATTCTATGGTCGAGATAAATATTTTATCAGTACGTGGGAAAAATGCTGTCCCTGTAATTTACTTTCAAGTAGGAGAATTACAGGAACCCCTTTTATTGATTGCGGAATATTTAAAATGTTTTTGATAGGAGAGGAAAAAATGTGAAACCAATTTATTATTCTTGCAATGAAAGTTTTACAATTCTGTAAGTATCATTCAATAATACCCATCACTAATTTATAAAAGCTCACCTCAATCTTTTATATTATAAGAAGTAATAATTTTACCTCTGCCTATGAACTTATCCATTCATATATCCATTAAATAAGTATATATACATATATTGTTAAAAAATAATAAAGGATTGTAGTAAATATGTGACATTTATATTTTACGAAAACATTGTTATAAATACGATGAACATAAAGTCATTAACAAAAGGAGAGACGACATAAGCAGATAGAGCATTCCTTAAACAATAAATAATTGTAAGCGTACTTCTAGTCATTGTAGTTGGTCATAGCAAACATGATGATATGTTGATTAAAAAAAACTTGGTGATAGGTGAAATAATGATAACATTAAATCGATAAAAATAGACGTTTGTCTAAAGTCTATTACCACCAATATAGACTATTTGATCGCTCAACAAAAACATCTCGGCTTGAAAAGGAAATTCGCTCCAATTAATAACTATTTTAATGAAATTATTTCATTACAAAAATTATTTCAATATTGTATCATATCTGAACTTTCAATTAAGAGATACCGTACCAAATTAATGATTGAACAATTTTAATTGATTTCAAATGAGAATTCACTTTTATATCCTGTATATATCTTTTCACATAAGTATTTTCCATTATTACGAAAATAACAACGCGCGAACAAGACCGAACGAATGTGCATCATATTTGTATTATATATAATGTCATATATATAATAAAAAGTGTCGCTTTTTATTGATTCGGTTGCCACCCCCAACCCTCCTATTTCATCCCCAACCACACACACATATTAATATAAAGTATGCATGTATGTTCGTATATGCTAGCAAGCATATATTCCAACCGTTCCTCCATAGATGTAACATCATCAACAACGACTCCATGGAGTTGCTTTTACCTTCTATCATAATATTGTACATAAACTCATAATTCAGATGATCCACTCATACCTTTGAGTATCCCCCAACTACTAATATTATTTACCTTTAGCTCCTCTCCCCATCATTTTCCTCATGTATTCCTTCGAAACTTTCACTGCCCCTATTTCCTCCCTTTTATTTCTGTCATCTGTCATAATCGGTTTGTTGTAGCTATTGTGATTTTCTAAAATATTATGTGTTATGATCATTATTTGACCGAATTATTTCGATATCTTTAAGGAATTTCTGGCAAGATGAGACTTCTAAGTAGTAAATTCTGTAGAAATAATTTTCATGATTTTTATACTAGAAATAATTGGATATTATGCATGATAAGCAAAGCCCAGCTGCTCAAAACATCGTATTCTGTTCAACAGACTTAATGAAATAAGAGACATAGACAGGTTCTTAACTCTTGGCTTGTTTTAGACGTGGTGCGTGATCATTTCTACACCGATTCATGGAAGTATTATAAAAAACAGAACTTAAATGTCTATATTTTATTATATGTATGATATATGAGAGCCTTGTTTTTCCTGGAATGGGTCTACTAGTTTATGTATGTATATGTTAAGAGCGAGAGAATGTGAAGCGGTGTAAAGTTGGATAGATATAGCAAAATGGGAAGTGTGGCTTGCAAAGTGAAATGAGAATGTTGGTATGGTGGTCTATGTGTAGTTAGTTGCAACCTTACACCTCCCTCATGCTCACATCCAATCCATCTCGTTGTCGGATGCATGGTAGTACCTAGGTAGCTAGGTATTATGTTGTTGGTTGACTGTCGTTTCGTCTCACAACGCAACACAACGTAACACAACGTAACACAAACACACACACGATGTTGTTGGCACATAATTTGGGAAATGAGTATGAGAGATGGTGCCACCAACAATATGCACCAAATAAATCGTCTATTTACAAATTGGTGTTTAAAAATACACCCACACTACCAGGGAAGAAATGTATTCAAAAACAACGGTAATCTACGATAGGGGCGACGAAAAACATACTAATTTTATACAGCTAAGGAAAAACTTTGCTTCAAGTTCTTAAACTTCCTGGTCACTGTCGAAAAGTTACAATTTTTCCATCAGGGCTAACCCTTGGGCCCAATTTCTACAACCAATACGATACATTGTACAATCTTTGAATCGAAGATGCTCCTGGTATCATATAGCCTTGATAAACTTTAAACATGTCTCATGGAGTTACTTCATTAATATGATTGGAAATTAGTTTATCCGAAAAACTAAGGTATCTTTTGGGACAAAGATTTTCGGAAATCCTTAAATGGGAATTCTTCTCAATCTACAGAGATTAATTTCTGTGGGATTGGCTTTGTACAAATTTTTGAACGTGACCCGATTTTTCTTACATTTCAAGCCTTTTTTCTGAGAGAAGCTTTTTTATAAGAGTGGTTAAAGGTCTTTAGCGAATACTTTGATTCATGTGTCTCCCATTTTTATAATATTTGTTTAATTTCTGGAATTTTTAAGCTACATTCATCATACTTTTAATTTTGCATCTATTATTATAGCAGTTTAAGTTTACTTAAAATAAGAAATCAAAGAAATTATAATAAATAAACATTGCTTATTTATGGTTGAAGGACCTATGATGCATTTATAAACAATTTCAAGTATATTTTTCCTTATATAATTGATAATCGATACAATAAAAATTGTTAAAAATAATAATTTTTCGTGCACCACTAGGTTATTTATATTATTTTACACTCGTTTATATAGAAAGAAGTCTTTTGAATTTCATTCATCATATCGTTAGATAGGTATGTGTATGCATATATATGTTATATGTACACCAACCAAACATAAATATGGGTAAATACGGCATGTTTTAGTAAAATTTAGTCTTAAAATAAAATACAAAAAGATAATAACAGTAGATTCCATTAATTTTATGTTGCAAACTGTAAGGTTCAATTCTTTCTTGCAAGCTGAATTCGAAGTACTTCTTCTAATTCAACGTCAAAAAAATACCCACAATTATTTGCAATCGATGTGACATGATAGGGAAAATTATAGTTAAAAATATTTTCACAATTAAATCAACTGAACTCTCTTTTAGATAACAAATAAATTGTTCCATTTCATTTGAATCTGAAGAAATATTCTTAATATTTGTTAACACACTGTATATTTATATATGATATATAAATATATATTTATAACATATAATTGGTTATATTATATAAAACATATATATGGAGCATTTATAACTTGATATAGCTCTGAATATTTGAGTTTACTCTACGAATAGCTCACATCCAATGTATATAATAATAATATCTACCCATTTTTATTATAACCATATTTTGTATATACTTCCATCCTTATTTAATATGAGTAGTATCTACATCACATCTACGTACTACGTATATGGGTTTTGTTAATGTCGAAAAACTAAAAAAATTTTTACGAGTTCATAAATTATAGTTATTTTTATGTATACAATATTTATGGATCCGTACGAAATTATCAATTGTTTTTGAAGCACTATAAACGAAACTTTAAGATTAAGCTTCGAAACCATAGAGAAATATCCAAGTCCTAATTGGTAAGGAATTTGCAAAATTAACTAAGATTCCGAGGGTATGAGTACGTTCAAAGAATGGAAGACGTTGGAATGCCAACAATTTTATTGGATCCATAAAACAAAAGGACACATTTTTCAAAATTTTCGACTTGTGGATGGATTGGGAAGTCAAGGCAATGGCGTGCGAGGGAAGACTGCAAAATGTACGTGGACTGGAGAAGATGGCTGATGTACCTGAAGCTGAGGTTGAAGAATAGGGAGACGTGGAGGGATAATTAGAAGTCCGTCCGGCGAGAACTAGAGCGAGGTCGGCTTTCTTAGATGAATGTGACGTTTCAGATGATGTGGACATCATGGGAGCGTGTTGTGTCATGGTATGGAAACGTATTCAGTTGAAGTAATCTTGCACTAACCACAACGAAGGTACTCGTGAAGTTGCAGCTTGTAATTGATCAATTAAAAATTGGGCAATGTTTTATAACAAAAGTATCTTTTTCGATATCATAAGAGCTACAGAATCAATGTTTTCATGGACTATATGAGACGCTTGACCAACTTTTTTGCTATAGATATGAGAAGGTGCATCGCATCCATTCTCTCTCACCCGTTTTTTCGCCATAAAATGATTACTATGTCGAGTGTATTATATTATGCATTTTAAAGTTAGTCTCATAGAAATATATGACTGGCTGGCTACCTATTCGGTATTCATTTCTATTTCGCATCTCGAAAAATGAATGACACAAACGAAATGGGTTACAACAAAACAGACTAACAGACTCTGTTCTAAAAAAATAAATAATATGTTTTGATGTAGATCTCTGTAGGTCTGTGTATGAAAATGTATTTTGTATATTTAATTTTCGTTTTAAATGAACAATTTTTTTTTTTTTATTTGTGAGAGTATAAAACTTAATCAAATTTTAATTTTCAAAAATATTTTATGTGTCGTTTTTTGTTTTTTTGAATTCAAGAGAAACAGATATGAAAATTTAATCAAATCAAATTTGGATATCCGTATTTGTAAGTGAAACACGAAAAAGAGAAATACAGTAATTCAATTAATTAATTCAGTTAAATATTGTTATTTATTGAAAAATTCAATTGATCCATCATAAATATTATTTTTCAAAGGAATAATTACTTCCGACATGAGTGGTCGCTTTTGGCGTTGAAAACCCGGAGCTTCGAGTCTCGGTAACTTAAAAATATTTGGACAATAACGGAAAAAATTTTATTCAAAATATTGAGATGAATATTTTAAAGGGTAATTGAAAGAAATTTTATGATTTGATTGGAGGAAATGAGGTACAAAATTTTAGAGTTTAAATTAAAGAATCGCCGAAAAAATCCTAAAAAATTTGTATTACCGTTTTAAAGTTTTCTAGAGCAATTAAGGTGAAGGTAAACCAAAAATAACATTTGTTTTGCAATTAGATTGCTAATTTTCGGCATATTGCTTGGAAAATTAGTTTTGGAATGTGGCCGAAAGTTTGGCTTACCTATTAAATGAGTAGAAACCCACAAAAACAGTAGAAGTTATTTAAAACTTCCTTAAATTACTCAAAAAGATTCGTTTATTAATAGTAATTTAAAAAAAATTTGAATAAAGAGACATTAATGTCACATAATGACAAAGTGACATATTTAATAAAAAGAAAAGATAACAAACTTTATAAGAGCTAACAAAAAGAATATTAAATTTTTATTAATAATAATTTAAGAGAACAGACAGATAATTAATATCTATACAACTTTTATATAAAACTAATTGACCATAACAATAAACATTTAATTATTAATATAAAAAGAAATAAGTATAAAATATTTATAAATATACAAATTTATGAAGAATATAAAATAAATAAATAAATAATTATTAATTAATTATTTTATACATAAAAATCATTTGTGTAATTAATTATATTGCACCATGTTCATTGTTCTAAATCAAAATTAATTATCAAGGCTGGAATCACACGATGAAAAATCTTCGAAAATGGCGAAAAATAATACCATTTCCATTTTTGAAACTCTTGGGTTTTTATATTGTGACCATAAGCCTCAAATTGACATTACAAATATTTAATATTTTGAAGCTTTCAGCCTCAGAAAACTTTACGGGCTCCAAAAAATAAAATAGCTCTTTTTTTAGTCTACAAAATAGGAGAAAGAAATTTCATTAGAAAATTTAAATAAGAAAAACCAATCAAATTATGGTTAAAATCTATAAGCAATTTACAAGGCAAATGAAATTGAAAATGTTTAAATAGAATAAAATTTATGATCAAAATCAAAATACCTATGTGGAAGAGAAAAAATAAAACAAGACTAATTAAAGTAGAAAAACATTAGAATTTAAAATGATTATAATAAAATATCGAAAGTATGTAATAAATTTAAAATTATTTATAAAATATGAGAAAAGAAAGTTTTACTTCTGTGGTCTATGATACCAAATAATGTCACTACTGTGACACTGCTTGGTGTGCGGTAATTACTACAAAAAGTATATGCAGTATGTTCACATGTTAGCGTTAAATAATTTGTATTTTTAAATGAATTTTTTGGATCGAAATTATATTAACAATTTAGTTTTAGTAAATTCTTCCCAAACTTTTTATACAATTATGCCTCAAAAATTAGATGTTAATTGAGTACGATATATTTTCTGAAATTATATTTACAGAGAAGATTTACGGGAGACATTTTCAGCAATAAAATTGGTTATTAAAGCAACATTTTTTTTTTACTTTATTTTCTTACTACAAAATAATTGCTATTAATAAAATTAATAGCTAATTATGCCGTTTTTATAAGCGTACAAGGACTCAATATCTCTTAACTAACTTGTGTACGCAATCGAAAATATTCCGGGCTTTGGAAAAGGAAAAAAAGCTCAGAATTTTCAAAGAGAAAAATTACACCATACAAATTTCATCTTGATACTTAAAGGCGGACGATTTTGTATATTATAATATCACGCTATCGTTTGACTGAACACTCGTGTTAAAAATAAATGAAATGTGAAGAAATATTGTAGTTAAAACAGTGATTAATTCTTGAAGATGGTCGTGTATTGTTGAAGACTTCATACTGATGTTCTTTCGTATTTTATAGCATATAATTTAATTTTAATATAGATAGAGCAACGAGCATGGAGCACCTACACACCAAGCTCCGTCCGTCCCGTCACTATGAACGTCGACCGTCACACATTGTACGTACGATTAGTTTCTCTTCTTCTACTTCTTCTTCGTCGCCTACAACAACCAACACAAACTCTCTCTCCTCCCCGTCTCACTGAGTTAATTAGAGTAATTAATTTAAGCTTACTGAACTTACACTTTGCAAGTTGTTAGTACCAGTAGCTAGCTACTATATGTATATTTAGTAATAAAGTAGTTTATTTGAAAGCATGGGAGCGAGCGAAAAAAAAAACATTACCATGTGCTTTTCTTTAAATACACGATGCTCTCTATCTTTGTTTAATTTGAATGAACTTTATAATTGATGAAAAGAGAAGGTATAGTTTGTTTTGAATTAGAAACTTATTTACGCGTATTGTGCGATTTTTATCAGGGGTTTAACTTCTGGATTCCAATCAACATCACGTAAGATAGCCGTGTAACTTATATACGAACTAATACATCTTATGTGTAATGTCACTGTACAATACATAATTGAGTATTCAATACGTTAATATTTTTTTTTTTTTTTTTTAATTGTGAGGCCTGGCAGATGTGATACATCGAAATAATTTTATAGGTTACCCGTCACATGAGTAACGTAGTAAATAACACTGTATATACTATTGGTATGCGAGATCAGTGTGGCAAAACAGATTGCGAACAGTCACTTGCGCATTACCTACGACTGCGTATAGTACATATATTCCATTATATAGCATGGAGATGGAGATTAAATGGCTTTTGTGGGAACAATTTTAAAGTTTGTGGGAATAATTGGATATTTTTTGGTGCTATGAAAAAGAAAATTACCAACTAATGCACAATTTATGTAGAAAAACAATGATTAATTATGGATACTCAACCAATTAAGATTTATATTGAAAAGTTTGATACAACCTATGATTGTACATATATTTATTATAAATATTGCATGTATAAAATATTTTTTAATTTTTTTATATTTTTTAAATATTATAAAATAAAAACTTTGCTTACGTTTGATAAAAGTACGTAACTTTTTTCTGGGAAATATGAATATCTATGTATGTATATATGTGTGTGTGTGTATATAATGAAAAAGGATGTGTCGTTTATGCATATTGTAAGTTTTTAATGTAATTTAATATATGTAACAACATATATTCATTTTGACTTGCACTGTATAAATGTGTATATACAATATTAATTTAGTTTAAACAAGTTTTACTACGTTTATATTCATGTAGGATATAGTTTTAAAAAAAACAATCAATTAACTATCTTATTAAATACTGTTTAATATTGAAAATCTTAAAACTAATCCAAATCAAACTTGTTCAAATTAATATAAGTAAATTATTGAATACTTAATTCTAGAATCATACATTTAAAAAAAAATTTGGAAAACGGTTGACCCTAAAGGCCATCCTTGCAACTTTCCGCTAATTCAATACCTCAACACTTCAAATTTAACATATAACAATGTTTTTGAGCTTTGATGTTAAAAAAAAATGAGCAAAATTTTGTGTTTAAGCTTTCATGTTAAAAAAACACTTGGTCCCAAATATTTCGTTAACGATATCTTTCGAACCAATCAACCGATTTTAATCGAATTGCAGCGATCGACGTGGTTTATCAAGATTAATAGCTGAGACCCTTAAAAACTCACTCCTCCCAAACTCAGATCGTCTCTAATTTATTGTATTTCCTTTTATTTTTATCATATTATCTTCCGTTTCCAAGGTGTTTCATCCTAATTTTCTTCCACTTTTTATGATTTTTTAAGGCTTTGGTATATTATGAGTATACATAAATTTATAAATTTTCTGACACTGTGACTTCAACAATACACCTTGCCTTAAATAAAGAAGTATTATAAGTAATTTTGTTGTTGTAAACGTGGTACATTTGTTTATAATCTACAGGCATGGAGTAAGCATTATTATTATTATGATTATAAAATTAGTTATGTATAGTAAAAACAGGAAATGCAATTTATATAAAATAATATTTTTTTAACTTGTTTTCTTGTGTGATTTTATGATGATGTTAGCGATATATGTAATAAATAATATATTTAATAATTATAATAATATAACTAGTGAACTGCATTATATATATATATATACTTTAATTGAACTGAATAATAATGATATAATGTTTACAATATTTAATTATTTATATAAACAAATTTATATTATTTTTAATGGCGTAATGGAGCGTTATTTTATTTTTTATACATTATGTTTTATTGATTATAATCAACATGGCTGAAAACTTGTGTTACGGCTAAACTTTAAATAATAGTAATACTTTAAATAATGTTTTAATGAACTTCAAATATATAACTCCTGAAGTTGTCACAATCAGACTACGTCGTTATAAACCATTATACCAAGAAAAACAGTTCTTAGTATTTATGGCTAAAAAATTGAATTAGTAGTCATTACAAATCTTTTGTCAATGGTAGTAGTCAACAAATCTCCTTAACTAATAATTAAGTATTATAATTTAAATATTATTTTAATTTTTTTAAATTGAATCCAGCACGTGTCGATTTTAAAGTTGCTACAAATTTAAAATGCATAAATTTATGTATAAATTCAATCTTAAATACTTGCGATGAATGTAAAACGTGGAAACCGCTTAATATAATTGATCAAAAATCAGATCTGTAAATATAAAATTACATGCTCAAAATTTGAAATTATTACAGAAATTGCAGAGCATACAATCTTAGCTATCCTCTAGTTAAACAATAAAATAAATTTTGTAATGAATTACCCCTTCGCGATATATTTCAAGAACGCTTAATTAGCGTAAATTTGTTGCAATATAAAGTGAAGCTGCAGGTAACAGACAATTAAATATAAAATTAATTGTTTACAGTATTTTTATTTTATTTATATTTCATATAAAATTGTATTGATCAATGTATTTTATTTATTATTGTTATAAACAAAAAATGATGTCGTTGCATCACATCCATTGTGTCGCCTTCCTTGTAAGTCGAATTCAACATAAGACATTAAGAGCAGTCAACAGCATTATATCATTACTCATATTTTAATAATTTTATGTTTATTTAGAATAAATATTTAATTACAACAGGAAATATGATTAATTCATTCATCACGTGTTCGTTACTTTTTGATTTCTTTGTCGGATTTATGAAATGTAAACAATATTTATTTATTTATTATTACTCAAATTATTCCAACAGTTAAGATCGGAACTTAACATCGGATAAAATTAATATCATATTGGCAAAATTACCAAGAGATCCAGACAGGAAACACGTGTTCCACACGAGTAACTGTTCAGTAAAAATGTAAAGTATTTTGGTTTGGGTAACTTTTTTGACAAAACTTTAGCATGCGTGTTAATGAATGCATCTAATTGATTGATTTCTATTTGCCCGCCCGGGTTAATCACCATCAAAATAACTTTAAAACGAAAAGAAATAGCAAACAGAAATATTGATGGCGTATTTTAGACCTAAAAAGTATGTTTAAGTTAAAACCATAAAAGATAATTTTAAAAACAAAATGAAATCAACATTATATTTAAAATTAAAATCGATTATTTATTATCGATTCAACTTAAAGGTTAAATTTATAGGTAGAAATATCTTTACAGAATAAATATAAATCAGTATACATAAATCTATTCTTAATATAATTGTGCAATATAGATATTTAAGTATATATTGAGTATTAAAACAATTAATATTGCTAGTTGTTATTTGTCCTCACAGTCATTTCTTATCAGACAGTTTGGAGGAAATACAAGAAGAAGAAAAAATGATTGCGTGTACGTTATGTACGCGCGTCAGAAGTTATACTTCTTTGGCATCATTAAAAAAAACAATTTTCAATTGTATGCAAATAATAAATTACAATAAAATAACAAACTAGAGAAGGATAGTCATTCAATTCAAGCTCAGTTTAAATTTGAAAAATTAAAGCAATATATATTTTTTTACATTAACATAACAACAGATTCAAACTGTGAATTTTGTGTGACGCGGTGATGTGACGTTTACATCATAAAATTTCACTCTCATCATTTTTTCATATAACGCACCTAAAGAAATATAACTACCAAAAGTAATTTCGTCCTGCATAATATATATTTGTAATTTCTATAATTTTAATAAAACCAATTATATATCAAACATCTATGATTAAATAAAATTCATTTTTATAACATAAAAACTAAGGTATCTAAAACAGATATAAAACACATTCTATAATACATTTTCTAACTATTCACTAGTATGAATATTTTATTTAATTGCAAGCAATTTTCATATTATGCCATACACACAAGTATCGATGTTTTTATCTAATTACTAAATTATAGTTCAAACTATATATAATAATAACTAGATAATTTGTTGCATTAACAAACAAGAAAGAGGTTAGTTATTATGTAAAAATCGATTGAAATTATGTATGATTTAGATGTAATTTATATTAATTATACAGTAAAACTTTTTGTTATAAAGAAATTCAAAATGATTCTCTTAATTGTAATGTACGGTAAAGATTATTTAAATTACTAAATATTTTATTAAAATTGTAAAAGTTTCTCTAATTGCTGGTAAATTTTGTTATTAAAATGTGTATAAAATGAATATATACTTTAAGAATTAAATAATTGAAGATAATAACACTGTTAATAGTTTAAATGTCGTTTTGTGTTAACCTAGTGAATAGGTTGTACTAGGCAGATAAAAATTAAGTTATTTTACGAATACACCCATACTGAAGTCTTGTACTTTCAACATTTTCTCGCCTAACAAACTTAATATTGATTGATTAATAGGACCTGGGTCGATAATTTTCGAAACCAAAAAAAATTACAGTAGACTGAAACCCATTGGAAACAGAAAAGAATATAACAATCATGAAAAGATAAAGAATTTATGGGCGATCTGAAGTTGGGAAGTGAAAGAGGGTAAGTTTTGTGAGTAAAACACAGTTTATCTCGATTTCCGGCAAAACTTACAAAAGTTGTAGATCTTTTTACTACCTACAACTTTGCCATTTAAATCGAGATAAACTGTGTTATTTTTCAATTTTTATCCTTTTTCTTCTACCCCCTGGAATAATTAATGAAATCATTACTTACAAATTCTTCTGTAAAGAAAGAGTCTATACATGATTGTGGTCTAATTCATAAATAAACTTGACCCAACATCCTTAAAATAATCAGTTTTTTATGTACAAACTGACAGGACAGGATGATATATAATTGTTGTTATGGCTGACGGGAGCTACATTTATAACTGATGCATTATTAGATAGATATATACCATACGTTAGTAGGTATGTCTATAGAGCCAGGTAGTACACAGGTATTATAATCATGTTGCTTGCTGTATCTGAATGAGTTCAATAAACAAATATTAGTTCAATTGCATCAATAATATTTAAAATTGGATTAGGGATTTATATCTGTTTAATATGATTTTGTGAGTAGTCTACGGTTTTAGCTATGGTAGAGTCGATACAAATGGTAGCAAACTGTAGCAACCATATCACTGATGCATTGATCAATTACAATAGTCTGGGAGGTAGCGTTGCAAATGACACAATCCTTTCAAGGCGATTAATTCATGTTGGAATTGAATGATTAATAGTAGTTATACATTGTTATTAAAGTCAGCAGGCTCCGAAACCAACTCAAAATTCATGACCAGATCTTAGGCTAATTTTTAAGCCCAACATTCAATTGACCAATTAAATTGATAGTATTTAAACAATTTAACATATTAGTTACTATTTTAAATGAATACAACTGTACGTGTGAACAATAAGCCACCCTATCTGAACTCATAACACATCGCGAGCTATAAAACAGCACTGATTTAAATTTATTTCATGTACCTATGAATCTGTGCGCTTGTAGTCTATTCTATAGATAGCAGCCTACTACACCTAGATGTATAGCTAGCTCTCTACAATAAAATAGCTACAAATAAATTTAAAAAAAACACTCAGATATATATAAAAATGAAAAACAATTTATTTATTAAAAAAAAAAGTAAAAATAATAAAAAAACAATACAAATTTATATCAACAACAAATTTAAAATACATTGTATGTATGTATATATAGAGGTGGTATGAGGTATTGTAATGTAGCCCAAGTGTACATAATACACACAATATTCGTTCAACTATGTTTAAAACAACATATTATACAAAACAATGTATTATTCTGTATATACCTAATATTATACAAATAGATCAAAGACCAGGTGATCGATTTGTATTGATAATTTAGATGAGTTTAATCTGTGAATTCTGTATGTTTTTATATCAATTAAAGTAATATATAGTGCATTTGTATTTGGGTTTAGTATTCTTATTAAGTTAATCAGATAATTGAAAGGCAAGGTGATCTATTTGTAATGATAAATTAAATAAGTTTAATCTGTGGTTGCTTAATGATATACCAATTGTTTTTATAGTAGTATATAGTGCCAATTACTTCGAAGTTTTGGTCCAAATTTCCTAATTTGGTGACAGTTTGCAAATTAGCAACAAGTAACATCTCCTCAAAGAATCATTGCAACTAGCTAATTAATACTGACGATGACTATTTTGTAGTCAAAATACGTATTTATAAAAATACAAAGTAATTTGATCTGGGGAAATTGGGGCAAAAAATCGAGTTCTCATTAATAATTATAAAATTGTAAATGAAGTTTTGGTTTACATTAAGTCATGTAAAAGATCTTTTTTTACGTTGTTTACCCAACGTCACAATTATTTGAGAGTTGCACGTGGTAGATATTATTAAACCAAAGTCGCAATGCGATGAATGATCTTACACAAATATAATAATATTTTTGTGATAATATAAATGAAGGCCTTGTGTGTATCAATAAATAAATAAATAAATAATAAATAAATCTTATACATAACAACAAAATGATTTGGTATAACAAAACCTATACATACATAGATATGAACATTACAATTATATACAAATAAATAACAATATAAATATCAAATTTTATGATTTATTTTAAACGTATTTTATATATAAAATAAAATATATATATTTATTTATTTTTATTTATCTGATTCTATACTCTGAACTGAATATTTATTTTTTATATACAATAAACATATATATGATTATAGTAGAACCACGGTTAAACAATATGTGTACAATTCAATAAATTAGAGATGCGTCAGCTTAGTGAATTACGCATCCTCTTAGTGCATTGACGGTCGAATTTAATCAGAAGCTATTTACACGCGAAACTGATATACTCTTTATTATTACACTGAATCTTCCGGGGCCGATGGAATCTAAAATGCCAATATTTCTTGAGAAAACATGAAAACTGCTGCATAGATTTGTATAGTTGTTTTTCCTATTATGCATAAAAGTCCAGAGAAAGTTTATATAGAAAGAAAACTAGGAAAAATTGCCTGAGGAATTTAGGAACTTTAAAAGTGCTTTTTCTATTCGATTTTTGAATGAACGTATGATCAAAATTGACGATTGAACGATAAATTACCATAATTCCCTTTTTTATTCCATATCCTGAACCGAATCACGGTTTCAGTGATATTCGGGGGACATTTGATCATTAGTATCGAGTGCCGGCTATCCTTACCAATTAAAAATTAATACAGGGATAGTTTCTTATTAAGTCAGCCATAGCTGCATACCGTCCCCTTCCCTTCATATGCCCCATCCTATTTTTTTGCCTTATTCTGTACATATTGTTTAAAAAAAGAATTGAATTGAATTGATTTTACGTTCATTACGTTCTGGGGAAAATTTTTGAACAAAAATAGATTTCCACTCTCCATGGAAATACTTGAATTGATATTTTCCGTTGAGTGGAAAGTTATTAACAGCAATAGTATATTGCGAGAAAAGCGACCTCAACGATTGTTGAATACTATACAACCCAGTGATGTGTGCGGGTAACAGCTAGTTTTTACTGATAAATAATCCAATTGCTATAAATAGTTTTAACTGTATACAATTTTTATATGTTTAAATAAAAAAAAGTGTTTATTTCCTGAACGCACGTTTTCTATGTCCGCCTGTCGTTGCAATAAATTGCTCTATAATCATCATCTGCACCAAACCTCTCACCAAACCACCATCATCATTGTTGGTAGCGACCAACAAACAACATTTACAAACCTCCCCAGATTTCATCTCACCCCTAACTCCACTTGTCCATCCCTCGACTCAACCACACCTCGTGATTAAAAACATTTACAAAAATATCACTATTTTATTATTATTTATTATGTGAACTATGTGTATAAAAAGAGAGTAGGGGCAGGGGGAAGTATTTAAATTGATAGAGTATGGAGGGGAGGGAGCAGCGAGTGAGGGGTTTGAGGTAGTTGTATAATATTTGTAATATCAAAATTAGCACAATAAATTGTAGTGGTTTTATTTATTTTTTATTTGTATACTGTTTTTTTTTTTTTATAGTATTAAAATTGAAAGGGGTTGTAAAGAGCCTATGGAGGGAGGATTTAGTTTAGGGATAGTACAGATTGGGATGACTATTTTATTTGGATTTAGAACAATGGAGTTAGCTAGAAATTATCAATAAAGTTTTTGAATTAATTCTTCTATAAAAGGTAAATATTAACTGCGGAATGGATCCTTCATATTTGTCGGGAAAGTTACTATAAATCAAGTAATTTTAAAAATATCATCTCCATTGGATAGGAAAAGCTGGTAAGATTATTGTGAATGTAGAATCTTCGGGTGGAGTTGATAAATATCAATATTTATAATTTGAAATTAAATAAAGTGGAGTTATTTAGATCTATTTGATTATTAAAAATTGTAAAATTTTGGTTATTATTTAATTTATTTCTATCCAGGGCTTCTAGCAAATTTAATTTTAGGCTTTTGTCGCAAATATGTAACACCTCCAGCTTGTGTTCAATATCAATGTCTATGTATTGGTAAGATGAATGTAGAAGTTAGAAAAAGTCTTATGGCTATTTAAGAGTGCTCTTTGTACCTGGTTAAAAATAATATTGATAATAAAATAATAATTATTCATTACTTGATAATCACTTTATAAGTCGTAAGTGCACTCGTAATTTTTAAAAAATGAAAATTAGGGAAAGTGGCAAAGTTAAAAGTTTTCATGATTATTTACAGATTTTCAGAAAATAAATTAATAATACCTAAAATGTATAAAAGAATAAATTCAGTATACAAAATTAGAAACACGTTCATCAGAGACGCAAATTTTCGGCAATCTCTATTCCTTATTATCTTCATCAATAAATGACACCTTACACAAAACGAGGATATGAAAATTAAAATTAAAATTATTGAATTGATGTTGATATAAATTTATTCATACCTAATAAAATACCAACCCAATCTGTTTTCTGAAATTCTAGTAACCAATATGATGATGTATTTTTTTTTCGATTCGAATAAAATCGAGGTATTTTTTTCTACCCCAATGCAACAACAATATATAAATATATTTATTTGTATATATAATATCGATGTTATTTATTTTACACATCATATGATCGAATTATTTTCGATATATCTATTTTATAAAAAAATAATTGGATAGTTTTAAAAAATAAACCCCGTAAAAAATATATTATTTTATTTGTTATTTGCAAACAACAAAAAATTATTAGAAAAAATAAAATGTGTTTTTTTTTTTCTGTTTTTTTATCAACCAAACCAAAAATGAAAAACATCAAAACATTTATGGCGAATATAAAAACGATTTCCCTAATTGGTAAAGTGATATAACACATGCCGTAGGGATTATTGAATTCTATCAGTGTGAAATATTTATTTGTTTTTTGTAATAACGTTTATGAGATGATCCAAAAAAAAATAAATGACAATACATTTTGATGAAATTTATGAAAATCTCTCAATTCTGTTTTCAACTTGCTTATAAATTTCCTCTTTAAAAAAACCGATGTTTTTATGATTACAATGAAACTTGTTCAATTTCTGAATTAGAACAGTGATCTTGAAACGTTCTTTCCCAATTACAATTTTGAGCAAAGGGAGGACTTTTCTGCATACTCCAAAGGGGTTTTGAATCGATTTTGTGAATTAATTACATCTTAAATATTATGGTTTGAAAAAGAAATCTGCTTATTTGAGATTATTCAAATTTTACAAGGTTCTTCTGATTTTTAACAATAACCTTAAACTCATGAAAAATACAATTTAAAAAAAATCAAATTTCTTTGGAATTTTAGGCGATATTCCGTAAACTACTGTTGAATAAATACCTTAAATAAATATCATTTTGGGATAAAGCTACTTTAAAATATAATTTTAACGAAATTGCGGACGAAATAATTTATTCGATTTTTTTTTGTAATTTACCTTTTGAAAAAATTAACAAAACAGAGAAAACATTTTTAAAATTCAATAAAACTCTAAGAATAAAGCCAAATGGACCTATGACTTTCAAAAATAACATCTATTGAATGATAGAAGGTATATTTTTTGAGGTCTATAACCGTAGATCAATAAATATACCTGAACAATTCAACTTATATCTAGCAAACATGTCATCCAATCGTAAATTAATATCCAAAATAATAACTTTTCTCTCCAACTGATCCAATTTCACACAAATCTTTCAGTTTGAGTTACATTAAAAACTGCTTAAATTATTTAAAACAAGCTAGACAAATTTGACTTTTCAGCTCCAAGTTTCCTTTAAAACTTTGAATCCTAAACAAAAAATAATGCAGCAAAAAAAAAACAATAATAGAACACACAGACACACATGAGAATCAAAAAGACGATGGAACAAGAAGAGTTGAAGACGAGAAGAGACCTATGATAGAGATAAATGAGATCGGAATATAGGAAGAATTATCCTTAGGGAATATACTTCAATTTATTGTTTCGATATGTTATTATTTGTTATTCGTTGTGTTGTAAAACTATATACTATTTGTTGTACATACATATTATTTGACACAGGATATCCAAATCGGGCAATTCGTTTAATGCTTGTGTTATGATATTTAGGGCCAATGCACATCATCAGATTTTCTAATCAGATAACGCATTCCATCCGACAGTTGAATTTAATTATGCTCAAAATTAGGTGCTCAAACTTTTAATTATAACAATTGAGTGATGCATAGCTGCCGTGAAATCACGCTACCAAAGCAATATGAAAAACATTTGTAATATCATGTAAGTACCAGAATTAGGTGCTTGGATTCGATATTTTTTGTTTTAACAGTACATGTTACATTAAAAAGTTATTCAGTTGTTTCATGTACTTGTCAAATTATTAGAAATTTGTGCTTGCCTCTGTATATCAGTTAGCAAATTGCACGCCGTTCATAATTGAGATTCTGCTTTTATCATCCTGTGGGAAAAAAGTCTATATGCGAAAATAACCAATTTCAGTATTGTATTAAGATTTTCCTAGAAGAAATCGCCCGAATTGTATATTGACTTGTTTAATCTGACTAGTGTCATGTCGGTAGATGTGTAAGAGTAACTTTGTACTTGACTTGCTTGTAATATTTTCTTCCTATTGCTACCCCTAACATACTATCAATACTTTAGTAATATGCTTCTTACTGCTAACGTGGTTGTGCTTGAATTCTTTTTTTTTTGTATGTATGTATGTTATTTTGTTATTTTGTTTTATTCCCATGTTTATTGTGTCTCCATTCATACCTAGCTTCTAGTTTACTTCCATCTAATAATATGTATATCTATCATGTGTCTCTACTGTGGCCCTCCACTCTCTTTGGCTGCTGCTATCTATTACAAGTTTGTGAAGCTATTATACTATCAACTATACGCTGTTCATTTAAATATCATAATTCGAGACTCTAAAGAATATTTGCTATTAACAAGACCTCTAAGAATACAATTTTATCGTTCAAATTTGTGCTTTAACGTCAAAATAATGAATTAGACAAAAAAAAGTGCATTTATTATGTACGCGTGTCAGAAGTTATACTTCTTTGGCATCATAAAAAAAACAATTTTAAATTGCATGCAAATCAATAATCACAATAAAATAATAAAAGTACCGGAGAAGGATTGTCAAAACAGTCAATAAAGCTTAGTTTAAATTTGAAAAATTCAATAAATCAATATATATTATCTTAAATTATGTGTAACATAAATCATAACAACAGTTTCAAACTGTGAATTTTGTGTGACGATGATGGGCGCGCTACCTACAATTTCACTCTCATCATTTTTTCATTACGCGCCCTAACGAAGTTCAACTTAAAAATTATAAAAAAAAGATGAGATTAATGCAGAGCACAATCGATTAAATATTATCATTCATCTGTATTCGATTTATTTCGTGAATTTCGATTTCAGTGTCCACTCGATAGCCATTAAACTTATTTTTTATTCGCTTTATGCATTTATTTTGCTTTTTACCTATTTTGATTTTTAAATAAAACAATTTTCTCTCACTAAAGAGCATTTTAATTCAAATACATATCGAAATTTTGAGTATAAATATAAAAACATTTTTCAAATTTGCAAAATAATTCGTTTGATGATCATTCAATGAACTGAGTATATATATCCCATAGCTCCAGTAGCATGGTATTTTTTAGTAAAATTACTTTTCTGATAATAAAATATGAAGAATTGATATGAACAGAATTATAATAAATTCATAACATTAGATATTCAAATATATTTTTGATGTTGAAAATGTTGGAAAATGTTTGCCATTTTTCTTTGCTATTGTTTTTCTTTTTTTATATCCTTTTCTTGTATTTGTTTTAAGGATTCCGTAGATTCAGTGTAAACAGTCTACACTCAAGTTTGCGCCATTCATAATAGGCTTTAGAATCGTATAAACACTATTTATCAACATCAAAGTTTTCCGGGAAGAACAATGTGTCTTTTCTTTTAAAGTTTACTTAAGTAGTGCCATTTTATTAAATTTACATTCGCCGAAAATTAAGTATCATTACATAACATAAATCAGCCATTAATGTTATTTTTTCATCCAGAATATTCATGAATGCTAATAATTTATAAACACCAATTCAAACATTAAGTAAAAAAAGAAACGGAATCTTTGATGTCTTTTAAATTCATCTCACTTGATTAATTTTGTTTTCAAATTGTGGAAAATACAAATAAAAAAAAAAATAAATAAATAAAATCTATAAATTCTACCAATAATAATATTTCTTTGTTTGGGAAAAAATCCATTGAATTATTTTATAGATTATAAGGTTTTGTTATTGTTATCCTTTTACGAATAACCATTGTCCTTTTTTTTTTTGTTGATACTCTAAACATATTGTATTTTAATAAAGTTTTCAAATATGAATTTGTATCAAATTTAGTCTGACGTTTAAATATGTTAAAGACACAAGAGAAAATTATCGAATCCGTTTATTTTTGGTTATATAGGATCAAAATAAAACTTTAAATATCATCCTGGAATGACCAAAATACAGCAGAGAGACCTTTTAGATCCGTGACTTTTTAAAACCTATGTGACTCAAATGTTAATAAATTTTTTATTATAAGTTTGTACAATTCCCTACATTTAAGCTCAAAGGTCAATACACGTATATAAAATATAAATAATAAATACGTATTTTGTGTATTATAACAATGGTAATACTTTCTAAAGTCTTTATTAACCGACCAAAAAGGAATTCTCAAGCTGCCACGTATGTTTGACTCCGGATTATTTGAATGGTTCATTTTTTTACTGGTATACTTCGAAATTCTCATTTAAATTAGAAAAACTTCATCCTTAAAGGAAAGTAGCAATGAAAAACTAATTCTTGGTAGGTAAAAATATAATTTGTCACAAGGATCATTTTTTGAGTTTAATTTCTTTTAAGTCGTTTCTATTTTTTTGTTAAAAAATCTTTATTTTATATCCTCTAAAATATTTTTGAAAAAAAATACAAAATAGAATCTGCATTGTGTGGATTTATAAAATAATTTCAAACATATACAACAAAATTTTATTTTGAAAGCTAATCATATTTTGCAGAAAAATTAATAGAAAAATATAATTTATCGTACATGGAACACAGGAGATACGAGAGAGAGAGAAAGAATCAGGATCATAATTTCCTTTGAAATGTAATCTAAGCCAAATAAATAGCCTTCATAGAATATACGTTTTTTTGTATTGTATTGTTTTAATGGTCGTGAGTAAAAACATCGAATTAAAAGTAAATTTTATTTAGCCTAATAAATTTTACGAAAAATTCTCGTAAGCAATAATTTTTTAAATATAACTATAAAAGAAAATGGTCTCTAATTGAAATATCGAAGACATAAGAAAAAATTTTGACATACCGATCTATGGTTTCCGTTCCGTTGCTCGACCTGCGAAAATTGGGTGAAAAATTTTTCAGTTATTAAAACATTTTAAGATTATTTCAATTTAAAAAAAAAAATAAATAAATTTTGTATTATTGTATGACACACAATTATGACGGTATATTAAATTTAGTCGACAGTTTGTAAGTAAGACACGAAAAAGATATCAAGGTTCCAATTGTTCTTTATGGGTTTTTCATAAAAGGAATTGTAAATTTGTATTCGATTACCGAGACTCATGTAATTTTGTACTTGTTTGTTGTAAATTTTTGGTATGAATATGCGTGAAAATTTATAAGAATAAGCTTTTAAACTGCTCCTTGCTTGGACCTTGAAGGTCCAAAGCAACACTATCAAAATTTCTAATCAAAATTCTGATCAGAAAATCTTACGGTTTGCGCTGGCACTAAATACCTTATTTAATTCGTGAAAAATCAAAATTTTGCAATTTTAGCGATTATTTTAAGGTGTTTTATAATCGATTTCTATGAAATTCAGTAATCTAGATAATTTTAACCCAAATTTTTTCGATAGACGAGTAATATCAGCGATGATTTCCGAAATAATTCAGGATATTTCGAAGCAAAATTGAAAATATATGAATAATTACTGCTGTAATCATGAAATACATTATGAAGCTTTAATTACAGTTAAATTTAGGTGAATTTACTTACGTTCCTACAATATTTTTGTGCTAGATATTTTGTTATGTTATTTTTTTTCCTGAATTTAACTCATAAAACAAGAGCTCCTACCATATTCATAGATTACGTTCGCTGCTGCATATAACCCAATACTAGACTAACAGCAGTATATTTTTTTATCAGTATACAAAAAAAGGAAATTACGTTTTTCTATTTTACTATTTTTTTTCAAAATAAAACAATAATAATAGCTAGCCACCCTTGTTTGTTTTTTTGGTCTCATATAGTTTTGATGTCTGAATATTGGCAGGCCACTAACACGTATGTGTGTGACTGGGTATGTTCTTTTTTATAGAATCAAATATATCACCGCTAGTTTAGTAAAGTTTTGGAATTGGCCACTATTTGGAACTTTTTTAAATTTTGGTCCCGATCTTAAAGATCAGTGAAACTAAAAAATGAAAATTAATAAAAAACTCTTTATGAACTCTTGGGAAAAAACATGGAAGATAATAAACATTCGATATGAAGTCTTGTGAAACCCCAGGAGTCATGTTTCATGTGCTCACTTCTACAATCAAAAGAGGAGTAGGGACCTTACATGGGGTGAGTTTTTAAATGTATAACACGGTTTTTCTCGATTTCCGGTAAAACTACAAGTCCTATGGAACTTCCGTTTCTAATGGGTTTCATCCTACTAGAATTTTTTTTTCACTTTTTACCATTTTCAAAGGCTTTCTACCCTGTTCTAATAATCGATGGGTCATTAAAAAATGTATTCTGGTCTTGGGAATACTAAAATTACGTTTAATTCGAGAGGGGGTCGTAATAAAAACTATGTTTTGCTACTTGGAGCGAAGGAGGGAATCTTATGAGGCTGAAATTGAAGAACGTGGTTTATGAACGCTTCATATGTTATGCGAAATGCTAACGACTTTGAGTTATTAACATTAATAAAACACATTTATAAGCCTTTTAAGAACAGAATCCATAATATGTGCATTCAACATATTAAAGACTTCTGGTACAATAATGTCTATACCATGAATATAAATAGATATACAGAGTTCATCCCACACTCCATCCAGTCTGTGGCACCCACTCAAATTGGGTACATATAGATAGAAGAATATATTTACTATTGTGTTCATTGTGGTGTGCACTTTAATTACGGGGTAGGAAAAAAACAAATTTTTTGGAATAGGTGGTACCTACTGTACACACAGCTAGAGAACTAGTCGTATTTCTATAATTATGTCATATGAAGATTGGGATTTTGTGTCCTCAATTGTGTCAAATTAATACAAGTTGATCTATTTTATATGATATTTGTTACTTGACATTCAATTTTGTCTTTTATATTTCTGGTTAAAAATAATATTGATAACAATTATTCATTACTTGATATGTCGAAAGTGTATTTTAAAAAATTTTAAAGTGAAAATTAGACAAAATTAATAGTTTCCATTATTTTACAAATCTTTATAAGAAATATTTAAAGTTTTACGTTTATTCAACTTGAAACTTAACATCTGTTCTTGGATAAGTAGCTTGATAAGCGTTTCGCTTTGGTATGTTAAAAAAAAACTATGATATAATCACGAAATTAATAGTTTTTAAAATAAGAGTTTCAATAATTTAATTTGTAATTGTGTTTACTGATTACTTCTGGCTGTTTTCCATAGCTATTTCCCCTTCAATATCGTTATAAATGGTTAATACAATTTGAAAAGTGGCCTTCTTCTTCGAAAAAGTTGTTAATTGTGAACTTACCTAAAACAAAAAAGAAAACAGTATTAATATATTATTTAATTAAAAATTGTTAATTAAAAATACAAAGATAAAAAAATGTTCTTAGCCAAAAATTTACATTGAGACAAGGTTTCCGGCATATTTTTTGAAGTTATACTCCTTTAGGCGTGTTATGAAAAAATTATGAGAGTGAAATTTTTAGTAGCGCGTCCATCATCGTCACGCAAAGTTCACAGGTTGAAGCGGTTGTTATGATTTATGTTATATTTAATGTAAGAAACTATATACTTATTTATTGAATTTTTCAAATTTAAACTGAGCTTTATTGACTGTGTTGACTATCCTTCTCCAGTCAGTCCTTTTATTACTTTATTTTAATTAATTATTTACATACAATTAAAAATTGTTTTTTTAATCATGCCAAACAAGAGCGCGCACCCATTTTTTTATTATTCTTCATCACCATGCAAGTGCATGTTAGAAATGAATCTCTTGTTTTACACACTCTGTACAAATTTGTACATCCTGTATTCATATATACAGTTAACCAGTGAATTGATAAAATACAACATACAAAAAAAAAATGAAAAAACAGAAACGCTATAGGAAATACAACACAACTGAACAGTGAGAAAATAACTATAAATATATATATATATATATATATATATATATATATATATATATATATATATATATATATATATATATATATATATATATATATATATATATATATATATATATATATATATATTTAAAAAAAACATATATAAAATAAAATCTCCTAACTGAATAACAAAATGGTGAAACAGGTTGAACGATGATGGTTTGTTATTAGGGAGGATGGGGGTTGGTTAGGGTGAGAAGTGTCTCTATGAACGAGAAATGGGGTAGAAGTTGCCTACAAGGTTGTGTGGATGTGATGTAATGTAATAGTATGAGCAATTCTCGACACATACATACATTGAGAGAGGATGAGGTGTTTTGTATATTTATAGGGTTGTCTGTCTCATCGAATCTGTTTAGAAAATATCTAATAACGGTTATATTGAGAAAATGTACTTTATAAGGATAATAAAAGTATAGAATTGTATTCTTGTTTTACGTATTCGACGGTTAATAAAGTTCAAAAGCCGAGAATACAATTTATTTTACGAATGGATACTTATAGTTTTCGAGATGTCGAGTTAAGTTGTCCGGAATATTGACCTCTGGAGCGGCATTACTAAGACTACGCATCCAGTGAACTTTAGAAATTTACAGATCAAACTGCCATCTCTGTTTATCTCCAAAAATAAACGTCTAACCTCAAAATAAGTGTTATTTTTTATTTTTCCAGCACCTTAATTGGCCTAGAAAACCTAGAAAGAAGAAATTTGGATATTTTGATCATTTTTAACGATTTTAGCAGAACCACATATGTATATTAACTTTAAAAATCACAAAAAGTTCTCCGTTTCGACAAATTTCACTGAGAGCATCCACAAACCGTGCTTTTTCGTAAGGTAATCCAATCACCAGATTATGGTCATCCGTAAAATAATGCTAGACCATAACAACTTAATTATAGTTCAGCTAAAATACAAATCGGCAATCCTATATTAATAGTCGAGGCGGTGTGTAGAATGGCTTAAGCATCATATATAACCTACCATCACCTTCTTTCTACCTTTTACCATTTATATCGTTCGCCGCTACCACTAACAACACGCATCACCACCACCACACCACTACAACTAACTAACACCCCAACACCCAACCTCATAGTGTGTGTGTGTATTGAATGTGAGTCGATGGTTGATGATGCTAGGGATGCAGTCGGTGGTGTTTCGTAGTTTAGTGTATACTTGTAGGGATGAAATATTCTCATGTATGGAATATACAGACATTGTGAATGAGTACTTGTATCTACTATGTACAAAGGGCTCCAAAATTGAATCATACGGAAGCTATTTAAACGAGAGCCAAAGACCTGTCTCAAAGGGTATATGACATCCTTAAAATGGATCAAGATTTGGTTTTTACAACTACCCTACTTACTTATGTGCTCAAATCAGATCTTTGCTAATGTTCTAAATCTGATCTTTGCTAACTTGTCAGATTTATGATCCATTTTATGGCCATCTCATGGGCATTTCAACCGTTTTGATATTCTACCGAGGTGTCAATTTGTTGTCATACTTCGTAGGCCTAGTAGGATTCCTGGCTACATCTTGCGTTAGATACAAATTAAGAGAATTAATTCGAAGAAAATTGTCTGGAAATTTTTGTATCTTCTAATAAAACTAATTATATTTTTATCATCGTTGAGTTTCAAGCTACGATTTAATTTTGAGTGATATTATTTTATATGAATTGAAGAGAAGTTCAATTTTTCAATACCCGGTTCGATATAGAGCTGCTTTGTGGAATGAAAATAAAAATAAGAGGTAAAAAAAAATGTATATGTAGAGAAAAACTATTGTGAAAAATTGTGTATAATACGGACCACGAGCTATTATTATACTTTTCAAGAGATATACATTTTTGTATTATTATATTTATAGACATTTTGTTTTTTTTTTTTTTTTTGTTAATCTTTTTATTTTTCTGTACAAGTAATATAATGACTTACTAATAATAATATAATCGGTATAAATGGACTTCGAGAAGAAATACTCTGTTAAGGAAAGCAAAAAGTGAAGACAACAAATAACAGTGTTAAATATTTAAATACTCCACACATATGGTTGACTAAGAAGAGATAGCTAGTCTAATTATTTTCGGAGCTAAATGGGAATATTCTAAGCTTTATTCACTTCTGTGGACGTAGGCTACTAGCAGAGCAGTGGTATGTTGCAGAAATAAACTAAGATTAGAGCATTGCCATCTAGTTTCCGAATATAATTGGACTGGTCATCATTACCGTATGGCCATCTGCTCCAGATTTTTTGCGTATTATAATTCCGTGAATTGGATCTAAAATTGTGGGAGAATCTAAAAGTTTACAAATCAATGGTTCAAATTTATTTTATTGGAACTTTTTTTCTCTCCCTTATAGTTTGAAATCAATAAATTAATAAGACCTAATCGATTATCATCTTTTTTTATATCTTAAATATAACATCAAAGTTTTAGCACGCTATTTATTTTCGTTTTTTTTTTGAGTTTTCGTGGTGACAGACACAGTCAAATATCTTGTTAGTGGCTTCAATATTTACGAAGTATTACCAACCTTAGACTTAATTTTTAATAGATAGGATTATTAATAAGCTCAAGAAAGTAATAAATTGTAAGTAAGTAATCCCATAAACACATCTGTTTTAGTAACTTCTAAGTTTTCTTACAGTTAACTTTCTAGATATATGAGACATCAATAGATGTATTTTAGATATAGTTCGGACACTTTCTAACACATCGTTCGAGATAAATGACTGTAGTTCTAGTAAGGGATACAAACACACACACACACACACACACACAACGATACGATAGTTTTCACAGGGGAAATGTGAACATAAGAAGAATAAAATAATACAGAGAAAAATAGAAAATTATATGAACAGAAAACTGTGTGAAGAATGAAATGATATTAAATTGTTGTTATATGGGGTTAGAAAAAACATGAATATTATGGTACGCCAAATTTTGGAAAACAAATAAATTCATTTAATAATATAGGTCATAGTTATAATTTAAAAATTACTAGGCGGATTTTAATGAAATTTATATAGCTTATTAGAATAATTTTTATTTTAGATTTATCCTTTGATTTTGTACAAAAAAAAAAGACAATTTTGAATACAATTTTTAAAAAAGATAATTAGTGTTGTAAAATAGATTTTTTTTAAGTATGTGTATATATTACATTAATTTTCATCACGAACATAGGACACTGTGTCTCTTAAACGTTTAAAGACAGTAAATATCGATTATTTAATTTTATTTAAAATTCATTTCATTCCAGATCGAGAAAGCTGTAATTTTCATATAGAATAAAATACTTGTTCTATCAATAAATTATTAATTTTAATTAAAAAAAAATAGTGTAAATAAAATGAATAAATCTTTTAAGCAAACAAAACACTGTAAATAGATATTTAGATTATAATATAGGTATATCAACTTTAGTTATACCTATACGAAGTAACATTAAATAACTAATTAAATCACCTGAAGGCTTCAAACATTATACTAATAATATTAATATCTGTTATAAAGGCATCTGTGTGTATATTAAAGATAAAATATCTATTTAAAGATACAAATATATATATTTTAATGCGGTTGATTGATCTTTTGAAATCATAAATTATTAATTTGATTTTATTATTTACATTACACAAAACTTTATTGAATATATACACACAAAAAAATAGTCTTTATTTATTTATAAATTATTTTAGGCTAAGAGCTATTGATTTTTTTTATTGACCTTCTCAAATACAAAATGAATAAGGTTAAATTTCTAGATAAGTATTATTTTTATCATTTTCTAGCGTTTAAGTGAAAAATCAGAACTACAAATGAAATAACATTCGTTGAAAGACGGGACAGTCAGAAAATGACCATTAAGATAAAGTCAACGAATTAAGCATGTTACAAGATCCTCTTAACCCCCCACCTCTGGCCATTCTTCTCGCTTTTCTATTTTCGCTGAATATAATTTATGAATTATAATTATTATTTTTGAAGTAATGTATTAATAATATTTATAATACTGAAATATCACATTTAGAAAATCAATTTTGTTTGGTAATACAAATTAACTGTTGAACATACGGTGGAATTTATGGTTTGGATAATACTGGTTGTCCACTTATAACCAAAAAAATTCTAAAAAATCATCAACAAATTTTAGACGTGTTTATTTTACTACAGCCCAAAAGAATCCGTTTTGAAATACGTATGTAAATGTACGTCTAAAAATTTGTATGTATTTTAACAAAATTGTTCACTATGTTTTTTTTATATACATTGCATATTTGTCAAAGTTTATGCCAGAGTCCTGTCCTGTAAAAGTAGGGTGAGTCCTTATGTACGCAGGGAAAAAACTTGAAATTGGTACCTATTTAGATTAATGTAGGTAGCAAAATGAAGTCCTATAATTTCCGCAGTATTTGGATTGTAGTTTGGATTCAAGGCACCGACAAAAAATATTTATTTTTGCAATGGTCAGGTGTGGTTAGAATGAGATACGCATGAAAAAGATATCGAAATGAAGGAGAATGAAGTAATGTCCACCATCTACTAGCACCTAATTAATTCTTATTCTTTAATTACTCAATATTGGTTTAGTGCTTTAATTGATCTTAGGATGCCACCCAGTATTTAATATATAATTACAATACAGTATGAACAAATGTCGGTAACCAATATAGATATTTGAGTACAGTTTTGAACATTTATTTGTAAATTGTATTTATGTGTGAGTGTATGTGTATTAAATATATATTTTATTGTAAGTGTAATAATATTAGAATGTTTGAACAAAACTAATATTTGATATTCATAACTTAAATATTGTTTACATTACTGTAATCTTTTGTTTGATAATATCAGAACGCTGGGCTGATGATGATGAGGCGTACACAGGATGTGAGATGAGGTGAGGTGAGGTTATGAACAGAAGAGGTACAACAAACGTACGTTCTGGTTTAAAGATTCATTTTAAATATGGAAATTTACAACACAGACGTTCAAGATTAAATTCAACTCAATTCAATGTTTCAAGAATGATTTTTATTGTTAACTTTACTCAATTGCAACCTCTTTAAAACTCCACCACGTTGGCTTTATTAGGCCCCTATCCTCGCGGATGGAACTTTATTATCAAGCCTAAAAGACATTTTCTATTTTCTGTAAATAATTTCCTCTATTCTGACTCACATGGTGGCAATTCTGACTTTAATCGTAGAACTAGCCAGCCAGAAAGATATTGATTAGTGATTAATAAGAAAATCTCTTCATCAGAGCTAAGAAAGACCTTTATCTCCTTGAGGTTCAAATCTTTCTCCTTGAATATGCTTTCTTAAAAGATAATCTAAGAAAACTACGTATCTTGATTTCCTAATCCGTCTTTCCTCACGCAGCTCTGCGTAGAGTTTGAAAGAATTTGACCCCCCCCCCTTCCCAAATTGACAGATACAACGTTGATTATTGATGCATAAAATATACAAAACATTTGCGTCCATATTATAAATAAACCGTAATATAATAATAATCACAAAATAATAATAATAATAATAATAATTCTATAAGTGTTATATATTCCATTCTATTCCAAATAAATAAATAGAAATATTCTAAGTAGAAAATGGAATGTGAATTTTGTTAGTAGAAATACAACACAACATATTATATATATATATATATATATATATATATATATATATATATATATATATATATATATATATATATATATATATATATATATCCGATGTTATATTCATATCGAAATGGATGGGTCACATATTATATGTTGTAGAAGAACAAGAAGGTGTTACGAACGTAACCAACTGGGTGAGTGAATTGTGTGTGAACGAACAAGTATACTTATTTACAAAAATAATGCACTAATGTAAATTTAAAAAACAAACTCATTAGTTATATTTTGATACAGACATGTCTTTTCAAACAGAGTTTGCCTATTTCTTGAACTAAGAATAACGGTATTTATGCCATCCGAAAGTTGCACTTCCTATTAAAAAGCATGAAACTCTTATGGTTCAATATAAGCTCAATAAAATACGTGTTTCAACTATAATGTATTCTTCTTTATCGTTTTAAAACAAAATCATCCTTGAGAAAAATTGGAAACCATGTTGGTAAAAGCTAAAATAAATAACCGAATGACGAATATCTCTGACAGAGAAAATAAGATTAGTGAAAAAAAACATCGGACTAATGTTATTTATAATCTTTTGCAAGATTTTTCCGAATTCACTTGGTGCAAATGAATTTCTTAAATTTGCTACACTAACCATCAATATTAAATTTCTCGCGCCTAATGTGTGCAATTTTCATGGTCAATAATAGTGTATGGTAATATTTGTTGTGATATTACCAAGCATCGAGTTACCATTTTCCTGTGATTAATGGAATTGCCAGCAGCAGGTTGAATACATATATATAAATAAATATGCAACACAAATAGATATATATGTATGCTACACTAAAGCGCAGCTAGCTACCTCATAGTTAAAGCTTCTAGAGGTTTTAGTGTACGCAAGCAAAGCATCATCATTGATATATTATATTATATGTATAGGAATGGTGTAGCACCACCACCATCATCAACATCATATTCCTAATAGTACTTTGACACTCACACACTACTAGGAACTCGAGTACCTATGTTGGAATTACTAGTTTTTTATGTACGAGGTGATTTATCTAATTGCATAATTTTTTATGGCAAACAAAATCTTTTTGGAAAAGAACGAAGTCTCATTGTCCAGAAAATATTTGCTTTATAGTGCTATCTGTCCTTACACTATAAGAAATGCGTTTAGTCGTTAATTGACTATTTCAAATGTTTTTTTGTATAATTACAGATAAGCCGTACCTTTTTATCAAGCACACCCTATATATAATATTTAAAGTGATAGTGTACATCCGCATTAGAAATAAATACGTACAACCATTGTGAAATATGGTTCGATTTAGTTGGGTTTGGTTATATCGTTAATGCGGGAAAGGAGATGATGAGTCGCGTCACGGAAACAAAACTGTCTCCTATTATGTGTTCTGACTGGGTACTTTATATATACCACTTTTACATTCATCTATCTTTCTCATACACTTCAATTCGCCTATTTCCTATCTTTCTGCCCCACTTTGCCCATCCTTCTTTATTTCTCTTTTCACCCATACTCCTCTATTTCATATGTTTATTCACTAGTGATAGTATTCACTATTTTACCATATAAACAATATTTTCCCTTGTATTTTCCTTCCCCCCGTGCACTCGAAATGGGAAATATTTTGATACAATATGTCTGTCTTGATTTGTGTGTTGTTACCCCCATGCTTTTTCTACCCCGCTTTCTATGAAATTTTCACACATTCTATGGGTTATAAAATTCATTCGACTGTGAATCGAAAAAACATTTTTATATATTTCGAGGTTTTTTTTCGGGTGTAATAATTTTTATGTGACATAAAGAAAATCGACTGAAAATTGTTTCTTTTTTTGTATAATAATATGAATTATAATGTTTCAAAAAATTGGATAATATTTGTGAATAAAAACATTTTATCAATATTTCAGCTTAATGGCCATAATATCGTTTTTATTAAGATCGTAATATAGTTATCATGAAAGAAATTATTTTTGAAAATAGATTATCGAATAAATAATTATTTGAGCATAAAATTTGAGCATAACGAATCTCAAATCATGTAAGAAAATAAATATATTTTAAAAAGTCACCTGAGGATATTTTCTTGATTTGTAACATTTTTTTATTTTTCATCTATGTTTTGGAAAATACTATGAGTATTCTTTGTATACAAAGACCATAAATTTTTGAGCCGTTCTGTACTTTATATATATATCAAATACAAAATATGATACAGCAGAAACAAGAAACAAACAATATCGAAGAAATAAGAAGAAACATGACAACAATGAGTTATAAGATAGTTTACGAGAAGAATGGTTCAAGAACAGACATTGAAGAACGAACAAATATGAGATATCTTATCGAGAAATGATGCACATACGAATCTAAGTAAAAGATGCAAACAAGTAAACCATCTTCATTCTAGCTGTAAGTAAATTCATAGTATTTCAAATTCAAAGGTACACTGCAACGGATATTGGAAAAACAATTATTCTGTCACCACTGTAAGCTTTAAGCTTTGTTCAACGTTGTTCCTTAGATACTTTCTTATCTTAAGCTTATAATTTTCAATGATTCCTTATCTCAAAGTGGTTAAATCTTTTAGTGGTGACCTAAGGTTTTATATATGCTCAGGTATTCTGATGATTTTTTATTTTAATCAGATTCTAGACCGATATAAATAGTTTTTTTTATAAAATAGAAATAAGAAAATACTTTATTGTCAATTTTCAAAAATAATAGAAGTTTGGTATGTTTCTTGAATAATACTCGTTGAATCTATAAAATTGTATCAGTTTACTTTCGACCTTACGATTATATATTATTGTATACAGAATTTATTGTTTCAAAATCTATATCAAATAGGTAAAACTATTTTGTATAAAGCGATGATCTAAAAATTTATGTTCCCTTACTATATTTGTACTTTTATTATGATAAAAAACCATAAATAATGATCCAGTTTTGAATTTTTATTCAAAAATATAAAATAAATTTGTTTATTTCTTCAACCAATGATAAAAAAATTGATTGAATTTTGAACTGAAAAACTTGATGTATGAAAATTTAAAAATCATTTTTTTTGAGAAACTCAAAATTCCGTTAATATTTCATCATCAGCATGACCATGATTTTAAATTAGATTTTCCCTTAAGGTTAATAAAAAATTGTATCTCTTTTCTATTAATTTAAATAATGAATGATAAATTTAACCTCAAACCATAAACAATAATTTCACCATATAATTTATGATTAAAAAGTAACACTAATCAAACGTAATCGATGTGTCTAAATAAGATTATTTACAAAACTGATACAAAAGAGAACGACTGATCAATAAATCCTAATAAATCTAAATATAAATTTACTTATTCATAGTTATTTAGCATAATAAGTTACTTATATTGTGACTTAAACTGTCTTCTACTCATATCAAGTTGGTCTTCTTATTATTATTTATTACTTGAAGCTGTAAGTACAAAATATCATTACACTCTTAACACTATTATCTTTGTAATATTATAATAATAGCTTATGGCTGCATACAAAATAAAAAGTAATACTTGGATCAAATTGGATTATTTAATCTGTTCACTCAGGTATTTTGATAACAAATAAATAGAAGCTTGGATTTTGAATCTTCTAATCAAGCATTTGAAGTTAATTAAATGATCAAATGTTCAGAAATGTTGATACTAGCCGACCAGGTGAAATTTTTTCTAGTACTTCGATTGAAGAGTCTATACTTCACGCACAAAGATCTGAAGATCTTTTTAAAAACCTTTAAAAATAATTGAATAAAGAGGGAAATATCTATATATGACGTCAACTTTTAGTATCTTCATGTAAATTACATGTTAAAAATTCGTTTTCAAGAAAGATTTAGAATAGAAATGAAAATGATGTTTATAATTTCTTTGTTTTTGAATCAATTTTAATTTAATTTTCTAGTTTTATTTTTGGATTTGAGTCTAATTTTCATATTTTGATATGAAATATAATCAGAATTGCGATATTATTTTATGTGCTCCGAAGTGTTAAAGTTTTCAGCATCAATTTCACCTGAGTTATAAAACTTTTATTGGATCGACATCACTGATTCTTTATTCAGATTATATGGCCTAACCAGTAAGCCACCACCAAAAACACGAAGTTAAAATACGAATGGAGAAAAATACCGCAGTAGCAACAGAATATGTCAATTTTAAAATGATCTTATTGGTCATCAATTAAAAACGTGAATTTGTTTATCAGCCGTAACAGATGTTTGATACCATTAAATTTTTCTATGAAATAAAAAAAAACACTTAAGCATTAATATAAATAGTCCAGAATAAAATAAATTAGTTATATTATTTACTAATAAGATTATACAGATATTGCCAGGGTATAAATAGATTGAACACCTTAGTTCATCTTTGATAAGATCATATATTTTATAATTTTAAAATCATATATACTGTAGGAATCTAAAGGTATTATTTATACAGATTGTAATTTTAAAAATAATAATAAATAATACAAAATATAAGTAAATATTAATAATAACATATCGTATTGGAATTATTCCGCCATTATTTCCATTTCTTCTATGTTTTAAATTTATTGTTTGATAAAGGTATTAACATGAAATATACATTTTACTAGGTATAATAAAGGATTTCTATCATCAGAATTTATATTTATTAAAAGTGTATATACACTTTTAATAAATACAACCTGCATTTATATATAGATGAATATAATAAATATGCCGCACTTTGTAACGTAAAGTATGAAATATAATATTTATTAATATAGGTGGGTGGATTCATATCGAATCCGATCAAATATACATTTTATTTATTATTCAATACAAATATATACAAAACATATTTTTATAAAATATATGAAGGTATAAAAAAATCAAATATAAGGCTTATACACAGATAAAGAAAAATACTGAAGGTGCTTTGGGTAAAGATTTTATCCTAGTAATAGCCTTAGGAAATGGTAAACAAAATTAACGCATGGAGCTTAGCTGTTGCATATTGTTCGGCAACTGTTATCATTAGCCATTAAGCTTTTGGTATGACATAAAATACCTTGGTGCATTATGATTTGAGATACATCATGGTAGTATATTTGGTTCCCTTTATGACGTCAATAATACAAATAGGCTGGGTGTCCCTCCTCAAGTCACTTAAAGTTAGAACATTAAAGTTAGAACTTTTTCAATAACAAAAATTTTTAAAAAAAGCAGAGCGTTTTCGTTTCCAGACCCCATAAAATTTCAAATTGATCCCACAAGCTTGAAGAAGAAAAGGTCTCGCCATTTAGAAATTTCATAGAGAAGAAAGTTACGATATCAGAAATAAATTCTACTGGTGAATTTATCGATAATTTCTCAGATATTGTTTACATACATTTTTTGCTTTATTAAATGAACATAAAATTTTCCTCAAAAGTGTTCAAAATAGGGTTAATTATTACATATTCAAAGTATATGTGTCATCGGCTTTCTGTTAAACATTGTCTGCATGAACGTAGCTTCTTAAAAAATTGAATTTTAAAAAAAGTGTTGTATACTAAAAATACGAATGCATTTCGACAACGAACTTTCATAAAATTAACAACATATGAAAGTGTTAAATTATATAGAAACAAGCGGAATCAATTTTACACACAATATTTTAACTCATAGCATAAACACTTTGTCATCGTCATGATGGTAACTAAGTACATACAAATTGTATTTTTAAAATTATCATTCTCATGTTTTGTAATAATAAGCATAAAACACATTCAGTATGTGATGCAGGCGCCAATTGATTTATAGATCTTGTCTATTTTTGTAAAAATATTCACAATAATTTTAAACTTTGTGTGTTTTGTTGTAAGTCAAATTATATTTAAATATGGCTAGTAAATAATAAATTACATCTATTTTGTATACAATTTTTGTCATTTTATGGTGTAACTTGTAATTTTAAAATATATATTTTAATGCGTAAAAATTCATTACTTTGTATATTGATTTTTATAAGAAACTAGCTAAACTCGGCAACGCAGTTGTTTTATCAACGAAGTTATTATATGTAGCCCCTATAATTGGTCTGACAGCTCCTTGAAGGAAATAGTTCTATGAGTATCATACATAGGTAGACAAGAAATGTCAGGCAGTAAGGATTATATATATTTTTTTAATTGGCTCAAAAAATCAGGCCTAGTATCTATACACGAACAATGACATGTATTTTTACTTTCCTTTAGCACCCTGTATCAATAAATTTGCCGTCCTCACAAGACTGCAAGTATGTACACTATCTGGTCATACAAATTTGTGAGAAAATAAGTTAGATCTGCCGACTTTGAGGATGTATTAAAGACATATTTAAAGAGATTTAACTGTAATTATAAATTTAAATAATATGATTTAAATAATGTTAAGTATCGGTTAACCACATTTAAAATCAGTGCCAACTTCTTAATCCCCTCATCGTTTTATGAATTAGTAGGGAAATACGGGATCGTATTTGTAGTTTATTAGCACAGCATTTATATAGCATAACATTTTGCATAGCATGGTATAAATTAATGAATCTGAAATCTGAAATAATATTATTATTTACTGTAAAATCATGGACTTACATAATAATTATCATAGATTTAATAAACTATTAATAAGACTTTTAATTCATTCTGGGATGTCATCAATTCATATCGATTTTATATTGGTTTGTATCAAAGCAACAACCGTTTTGTACTTGTTTAAATTCCACGATTTTATGGAAACCACAAAGTCTAAATTTTCTTCTTTTAATTATGGATTTTCTAGGTTAATAAAAAGTGTAAGAAATACAAAAATAAAATTTATTTTTAGAACATTCAAATAGTTTTCGAGATATCTCAAAAACTACTCAACCAATCGTTAAATAAATGTTATTTTCGAAATCACTGGTTCCAAATTACACTATAATCACAATATTATTAAAATATTTGACAAAAGAATTTCCCAATTTTCTCGATTTTTTGAAAGGGGTACTACCCCTTAATAAAATTGCGAAAAATCGAGAAAATTATTTTGTGTAATATTGACTTACAATACAGGCTTTATAAGCTAATGAATATAAAAATGACATGAATTTAACGATTAGATGCGTAGATTTTAAGAGATATATCCATACATCGATTACAGAGGTCAATATCTTGGAGCCATTTCAAGCAATATCAATATCATAAAATAAGTTCGTTTTGAAGATTAAAAAACTTTATGTCTTTGACAAAATTCAATATAAGATCCAGAATAAAACCTCAACCCAACTTTATAATATTCCAGCTTGGTTTTTTTGAGTTGAGAATTACAATATGTAGTAAAACAAATATCACCAAATTAGCCCCTAGTAATTGAACTAGTTTTACTGTATTCACCCATTTTAAATAGTCAGTTTTTAGATATTACTACTAAAATAAATAGCATATTAATTTTGTAGCTCTAGCATATGAAAATAAACAACGCAACTGCTTATAATCACATCATACATTCTCAGCTACTCAGAGCTTTTCATATAGAAATAGCTCCTCTGCTCTCGTCCTCTGGTCTGTTGTGTGTGCTAATAATTATTTAAAATAATCTCTGGTCTACAACATTATATATAATGACCTAACCTAACAAACATTAACGATTAAAGACCATTTAGTTTTAGACCAACTACCCAGCTAACTAAAACTCATCCCCATTTCAACCCAATTTTACCCTATATGGGTATATTAAAGCCCTCCATTATGTATGTTTTTGTAATAAAATGTTGTGTTGTTATTTTAATAAACACACTAACAACACCACCATCATGGTTTTATTATACCAACAATCTTTCTTTATGTACAGTATGATTGTAAGCTTACTATCAAGCCCCCCTCCTCCCTCTCACTCCTGCGGCCGTGCGTTTGTACACCGAATAAAGTTATTATTTTATAGGCACGGTTAATGTTTTATATATTTAATGGATTTTATATACAGGCTGTCACCCTTTTTAACAAGCCTAGTTGACCAGACAAAAAAATAACAACTAACAGTGTTAATTTGATGAATTCAAAAAGTTGGTTAAAATTTCATTTAAATCTACCAAACGGTTTTCGAGTGACAATGTTCACCAGGTCACTTAATTTACGTAAAGTAATACGTATTTAATTACTTACACCAAATCGTCTATGCCTGGGTCATGTTATAGTTCTTCAGCCGATGTAACAGATTCTAAAATATCTATTTGATGTTTGCATCTGATGCTAGGTACACCTGCTCTTGAACGTTCCAGAGCGCCTCCAAGGACCCTTTGCTTATTACCGAATATCCTAGTATTTACTTCAAATTTACATAGAATGTTTCTAAGATATTATACTCTAAGAAAATGCAAATTTGACAACCCCTAACCGCTTAACAATAGATCCAGATTTAAGAAAATTCATGTGAAACATCTATAGGCGAGACTACACTTGATTGTTGGCGTGGAGATATAGGCCGTGGCGACGCATCTCCATCGGCTGGGTCCAATCTATCTTGTCACACTGATCTCGCATACCTATAGCATATACAGTGTTATTTACTACGCTAAACATGTTAGGGTAACCTACAAAATTATTTCGATGTTTCACATCTGCCAGGCGTCCCGTGACGACTCACAATTTTTCTTTTTTTAATCCCACAAAAATAAAACAAATTTAATTCCTAATAATTAATAAATAATAATTATAAACAAATGTATTGAAATATACCAATAATAGTTACAAATATTTTATTTATTTATAAAATATATTGAAAGTCATGAATCAAAGAATACAACAAAAAAAAAGTAACATCAAGTTACAAATCAATCAAAATACAATTACGTTAATGTTCCAGATAAAACAGTTGTAATCGGTTGAAACGAATACCATATATTGAGTATGTATGAATGTTTAGCGGTGTATATACAATCGAAACATAGACTAGCACATACATAGACAGTCGTCCAATGATCAAACTGTTGGTAGAGAGTTGGTACAAAACATGAATAAATGTAACGATTTAATTATAGGGTTACGTTACAAAACATTTTTATATTTATATCATAAATATTAGTATGATTCAAATGGAAATAAATGGGATCTTATTAATTGGAACAACTTATTAATGAATTTGAAAACACATTGTTTGATATTAAAAACTATATCAAAATTTCATCTAGAACCCCATTTTCGTTTCCAAAGTTACCATGATATCTGGCAGAGAGAGGCGTAAAAGAAATAATTAAGTTGTTAAACTTTGAACCCTTCGATATTTTCTAACATGAAAAACTTTCAACTAAATTTAATATACCCCCATATATTAAATAAATATGCTAGATACAGAAGAGCTTAAATTACACATAAGGAACACCATTTACTACTCAAATATTTGTCAAGTTTTTACTACTAAAATTAGTATTTTACAAGTTTTTCATATTAACTTTGAATAAAGGACTCCCCACTGACATAACGTAATTACCGATTTCAACCGATCACCAAAGTTAAGCAACAACAGCCACAATCCGAACATGAATGGGTGCACACCTAGGATTGCTGTGTACTGTTGTTGTATAGATTAAACTTACTGTAGTCACTATATAACTTTAGCAGTTGAAAAAGTTAAAAAGTGACTAATAAACGAATATATGCTAACAAAACTATTATTTTTATCCTTACTAAAAGATTGTACACAAAATAAATGATCAATAAAAACATTTTGATTGTCAATTGATTTGATAAACAACCGCTCGTTTGAAGGCAACTATATTGAAACAAAATAAATCATAGATATATTGAATGTAGACGAACAAAAATAAATAAAGACACAGAATATTTTAGTAAGAGTAACAAATAAATATAAAATAAATAAAGTAAAAAATAATACAAAAAACAATTTTAAGTGAGATAGATATATATCAAGTATAATAATAAATTGAAAAGAAATAGATATATTTATAATGTTACATGTATCGTTATGTTAAGCTGGATGAGTAATAATATAAGAAAATAACGCCACAAGGGAATTCAATGAAAATGAACAATCACTTTACAATGTATATGGCGTTAAAATATATATATATATATATATATATATATATATATATATATATATATATTTATATATATAAGTGTATTGTATATAAATAATGTACGTACCACCATATAGGTACTGTTCAATTTACAGAAGGTTTTGTCAATATTGATAATGGAAAACAGTCTCTTATTTGATTTTTTAAGCACTCTGTGTTTTTGTATTTTTATAAATATATATTTCGACTACAAAGTAGTCATCATCAGTATGAATTAGCTAGTTGTAATGATTCTCTAAGGAGATGTTACTCGTTGGTAATTTGGTGCAGACCGTCACCAACTTAGCAACGAGTAAATAGTACACACAGACAGTATCTGCTGTGCAGTATCATACCAAAAATATTGAAAATATGACTTTTATTTAACAATTTATTATAGTTTTAATTTTTTTTAGAATTAAATACCTTATTTATCAATAAAATTAGCATGCGATAAACCAGAATCTTGAATAAAAAACCAAATTAAATAAAAACACAATGTATACAAATGAATAAATTGTTGTAGATAGCAATAAGAGGAGATGAAATGAAGATAAAATCAATAACAGCTACACATTAAACCATAGCATCCATTCATAATAACATATATCTCTACATCTCTTCTTTATGTTATAAACAACATCTTCCGACTTTGAACTGAATAACAAGAAAATGATACACTTCATATACTACTAACAAGAAAGAGTAAGATGTCTATATACTGTGCTATAGCAGAGCGAGTACAGAGGATATTCTTATAATATACATTTGAAGTGTTAAGAAGCATATTATTATAAATTTTCAATTACATAAGCATATCATACATATGATATGTGCATTGTAAGCATATCGTTCTGTATAATTATTCAAATCTTTTAATAATTTTGAATATAAATTGATCAGAAGGTCACAAGTATCAAATTTATATGTGATTAGAACGTAAAAGGGACTTTTTAATCGATTGATGCACCGCCACCAGTAGCCAAAATTCGTAGTAAAACATTCGAATTGTTGAAACAGATTATTATTTGATCAATTTTTTGCATATGGAAGAATAATCGAAAATTTATCTCGTTATTTATCGATCAAGCGAAAATTTATATCTTTATTGTATAATTTTCTGAAGTTTCAATTTATATAACTATGAGATTTTCGCAGGAAAATACAAGATTTTCTTGATTTTGTCCCGATATTTTGAAGGGTGGGAGATATAAGAAGCTCAAAAACACTCTATAACGGCAAATATCTAATTATAATTCATATATTTGACGTAGTTAATTCCAAAGTTTCCTGCGGAAAATTGGATTTATTAAAAATTCATCGAATGATATAAAGATAGAATTGAAAACATTACAAATCAACTGGGAATCGATCCCGGATCCTCCAAGTACAAGTCAAAATTGCTAAGTTTGTTAATAAAGCCACAGCATTCATTAATATTTCTGTATGTGTTAATACAACTAAAGTTCTTACACAAATGACACAAATCGCATAAAAAATAATAAACAATTCGCTTGTGTTCATCATAATTTATAAATATGAATACAATGATCTCCTGATCTAATATATAGAAGTATAAATATAAATGATATAAATTTTAATGGATTTCAGATTCAAATCCAAGCATAGCACAGCACATAGTGTTGTTAATGTTGTGTAGTTGTAACAAATATAATTACACACTTCAAACAAAAAACATTAAAACACTACACAACACTATACTCAATTCAATTCAATTCAATTCTCCATTCGTAATAATCCATCATCATCATCCATGGATTTGAATGCAGTAGTACACTTATACTTTGTACTTGATGAAAAATGATTTGATTTTTATGTTTTTTACAAAATGTGTTTAAATTGTTTTATTATGTACAGAGTGTATAGTTTAAAGTTCGACTCACTCACAACCTATTTATTTTTCACAACCTATATATAATTACAATTTTAAAGAATGAATATACGCAGTTGATAATATAATAATAATAATTATTATTATAATCGATAATAATAATGACATCAAATAAAGTTTTTATTATCTAACATATATTATTGTATATAATATTTAATAATTAAATATTTATTATAATAATATTTAAATTAAATAATAATTATTAAATAAAAGTATTATATTACTTTATGATATCATATAAGTATAATACTGTTGGCTGGCTGTATTAGTGAATGTATTGTATTATTATTACATGGTAATATTTATTATGTAAATGAATATATATTAATTATATAATGATAATAACAATTTATGTTATTTTATGTACATTTGATTGTCTCTGGTAGCTTTATTTGTGCTGCTACCTTTGACTCTACAAAATAATTTATTAGAAAATAAAATAATGAAATGGAAAAAACAGTTATAAAATACAAAAAAATATATAAATATAAAAAAATTTTTAATCTGGAGTCAGGTTTTTTTTTAAAGTCACTTTTCAATTTTATAACTACTAAAGTCATATAGTGACCACAGTGGGTATATATTCATTCTATACAACAACAGTACTCAGAAATCCTAGACGATCACCCATCCATGTTCTGAATGTGTCTGTTGTTGCTTAACTTTCGTAATCGATACGCACCAAAATATTTGTCAAAGAAGTGGTTTTAGTCCACTTTCTTGCCAAAAATATTCATTTAAATTATTCGTTCGCAAAGATTTTCATCTTCAATTTTGCAAAGGCGTTAGGTACAATAATATGAAGCCAGTTGAGAAAAGACATGAACAAAATTTCCCGACTTATAGACCGACATTAAATAGGATTTTTGAATTATTTCTAACTTAGATCATGTTTTGGATTGTGTCTGATATTTTCTAAATTTTGAGTACATATTATTTATTTGCATTTGAGTGAGGTCTACAATTCACAGTAGTATATTTGTAAATATATATTTACAGTTAATATTCGCACATACTCGTAGTATTTAAGGTTGGTCATGGTTTTATTTTATTATTCATTTTATTATTATTATCATTATCATAATTATTCATTTAAAATAATTAATAAATTCAACCTAACATCATATACCTACAAAAAGTGTATATCGGATTGCATCTAATTAGTTTTTATTCAATTTATTATCATTATTAGCTTCTGATATTGCCTCTTAGCTAATAATTAAATATGCAATAATCTTTTTAAACATTATTGGACCGCATCTTTTAAAAATTATGACATTCTGAAGAATTTGTATGATGAATATGATGATTTTTTTTTTGTACGAATCGATTGCACATCCATCGAAAATCAAATCGGGTATCAATAGGCTGTTTATTTTCCTTTGCCTAAATTAATCACCGGATATATTAATATCAATAGCCAATTAAAATTCTTCATATAAAGGAAGCACAACAAATATTATTATTGGAAATGTATTGAAAATATTTAGTAAATAACTGATAAATGAAATTATCGTTAATATGTTAAATATAAAATATTTTTATATATAAATTTTAATATTAATTGTATTCATCATTATTATTATTATTATTGATAAATAAATAGTATTATTATTGTTATTATTATTATATATTTATTTAAATCTTTGATTCTATTCAATCAATTTAACTAAATAAATAACAATAATTTAATAAAACTCATTCAACTGTTCATTCAACAAATTGATTAAACAAATTTAACAACACATTTTATTTCAAGTAAATATGATATTATCAGTGTTTTAACTGGGCCATAACTGGGTACTGATTATCGGGAAAATCGTACGTAAAAGCTGTTAGATAATTTTGAGTAAGAATTTGGGGCAGCGTTAAGGTGGAGTATGTTTTTGAAATCTCTATAATAAAGACAATCTTTTTGTAATATGCTATGCATTTCTTTCAGTTTTATATAATCAGAAAGAAGAGATTTCCCTGAAAAATGAATCACAATCAACATCTTCAGTTTATATTTGTGATACTTATTGTGATGACTGGGACGGACAAAAACCGATAAAAATTTAAATTTTAAAATCGCTTTTCATAGGTTTTCTAGAATAATTAAGATCTAAAAAATTCAAAAATAATATTTATTTTACGATCGGTCGACTAGTTTTTGAGATATTGTATGAAATACATCAACTAAATCGGCCTCTGGATCGAATTTTTTAGTCATATCTCAAAAACTACGCATTCCATCGTTAAATAGATGTTATTTTTGAAATCTACGGGTCAAAAATTACCTTAAAACATATATATCATTCAAATCGGGTACAAAAATTTGTTTTCGATTTTCTCCATTTTTTTCAAAGGGGTACGTAAACCTTGAAAAAATTGCAAAAAATCGAAAAAATAAATTTCTATCCAATTTCAAAAATAAGTATGTACTTAAGGGTAGTTTGACCCGTAGATTTCAAAAATAACATCTGTTTTTCCATTGGATGAACAGTTTTTTAGATATCACGAAAAATGATTTAGTGGATGTATTTGATACAATATCCCAAAAACTACTCTACCGCTAAATAAATTAATACCGCAAAATTTAACTCATCTTGTTTAGAGTAAATTTCTTGTTCTCAACAAATTTTTACCAACAAGAAACACTATTTTATGACACTCTCACAAAACACATCAACATTACCTTACTGTGAATGGAAATTAAACAGCATTTTGAAACTTACCTGAAAAACAAAAAATAAGAAAAATTAGCAACTAACATAGTAAAATGTTTTAATAATCTAAATATATCGAGTATACAGCATTCTTTATTCATTCTTTTTTTAAACAATAATTGTACAGTATAAAAATAGAATTGGGCATATGAAGGGAAGCTGAAGGTATGCAGCTATGGCAGACTTTATAAAGAACTATCTCAGTATTCATTTTGTGCAAACCAAATGGAAAACCATTGGTAAAGATAGCTGACACCCGATACTAATGATCAAACGCCTCCCGAATATCACTGAGAGATTCGGTTCAGGATGTGGAATACTTTGATGAAGTACATAAAAGATTTAAATAAAAGTTGTAAAATTACAGAAGTTAATTAGTTTCCCAGTTGTAACGACGCAAGATCAAAAAACCAAATAAAATATCAAGAAAAAACTATTTTCATATCTTATAAAAGTACTTTATTTTATAAGTATGTAAAGAAAAAAAAATTTAATAAAATTACGTCACTGATTAAAAAATAAATAAAATTAAAAAGAAATTAATTAAATGAATAATGATGATGATAAAAAAAGCAGAAAAAAAATATAAAAACATACAAAACTAGAGCATGTTGTATCGCGCCCCATATTATTTAAATTAACACTCAAAACAATTATAAAGAAATACCAGAAACACAACTTAAAAAAAAACACAGATACGACACTCTTATATAGATAATTAAGAACCATATAGAAGATATATACTAATGTGGTCATTAGTGTGTGCTTATACTCTGATCAAATTATTTGTAGCATTCTATTCATATGAGTCATCGTTTCAATTTTACGTAGATTATTTATTAAAATAGTTTCAATTTGAGAATAAGCTTATCAGATTTTCTTTTTATACACGGCATACATTATATGTCATAGTATTTTAGTCTAAAGTTTGTAACACTACTTAATATTGACCGAACAAACAAAATTTTGATACAGGTGTTCATAGAAACATCTAATTAGTGTCAATTTCTAACAGTCCGTTTTTGAGTCATTACGATAACTCAAAAACAAAAAGAGATAGCGCGTTGAAATTTAGATGACGTATTCTAAACAAAAAAAGTGAACAAAATCGGTGCATTTGGTCCAATGGATCATTGACACCCAAATCTTTAACTGTAAAATGTATATTTTCTCGAAATAAACAACTTTTGTTCAACACATTTTTTCGTAAAATGTTCAATTTTAGCTCAATAAATTTTAGCTCGATAAAAGTCAACATTCAAGGCGAAGGGCCCCAGTCCAGATTAGTAGCGTTGTATCTGGTTCTTTTTTCGTAAAATATAATATTTGAAAAATTTTAATTTGCTAGCTACGATTTTTTAGTTAGTTCAGATAGTAAAAATATCAATAGTCAATAAAACCATCTGAACACAAGTTTTAAATAAGAGAATTGATATAATGCATGGTATTTGAATGCACTATATATATTAAAGCGGTATGTTCTTTGTTCTTTACATACTAAGTTATAAAAACAGTAAAAGAAAAATGAAGAAGGTCCATCTGACCTTCTAACCATCACGAGAATAAGAGCTACTAACTAACCAACCAAATGGTTCATGGTATGATGGGTTGATGGTTCGTTCGTACATAATGGTTGGGTTGTTAATGTATAAGTAAACCATTTTTCACGTTAAAAGAAGAACCGAGGAAAAAAAACGAAATAGGAAAAAAGATTTGTTATATAAAATATAAATATATTTATATCATCTGTAAGAGAGTGTTAAATCATTTAGAATGGAAGAGGTTCGATAAAGATAAGAATATACAAGTTGATTGAACACAAACGATGATTTCAAAAAAAAATCAAGAAATTTTTTACGAAAAAAATCAAAATCTAGAATGATAGATACTTAAAGATTCGATTTTTCAATATCTAAAACATTTTTAGAAGTCGTACGAATGTGATTGGTTTAAAACAACGTGTTGTGAATAAAAAGCTTGGCTATTTTATGAAAGAATTAAGCACACATTTGGAAAAAATCCAAAAATTACGAACTTAATTTACAGGAATGGGGTGATTCATAGGTTTCAATTTTATTTTCAAGTTGATTGAAAATATGCTATGTTTTATCGCATTTTACAAATGAAGTTGCTTACTCAAATCTAAAAGATATGTTTATCAAATTAAATTTATTCCAATTCGTTGGAATATTTTTCCTGAATTTCAGACCAAAATTTAGTAGAATTACATACTTTGTTGGCCAAGAATTGAGCGTTATAGGATAAAATTAATTTTTTTGGTTTTGATGACGTCATAAAGTTTAAGAAATTAATTTTTTCGATATCTTGGCCAATTTTTATCCGATTTGAGTGAACTTTTTTTTGAAACCTGCTAATTTTGGGTTATACTTTTCATTTTTAATACTAATATTTCGCTCAATTTAATCCTTATATCAAATATTACAACCATACCCTTACTATCTTGATAACTATTGCAGATAGGTTTAAATTAACCAAAAATATGGAAACTCTGACCCAAATTTAGTAGAATTACATACTTTGTTGGCCAGAATTGGACAAGAATTGAGCGTTATAGGATAAAATTAATTTTTTTGGTTTTGATGACGTCATAAAGTTTTAGAAATTAATTTTTTCGATATCTTGGCTAATTTTTATCCGATTTGAGTGAACTTTTTTTTGAAACCTACTAATTTTGGGTTATACTTTTCATTTTTAATACTAATATTTCGCTCAATTTAATCCTTATATCAAATATTACAACCATACCCTTACTATCTTGATAACTATTGCAGATAGGTTTAATTTAACAAAAAATTCGCAAACTCTGACCCAAATTTAGTAGAATTACATACTTTGTTGGCCAGAATTGGACAAGAATTGAGCGTTATAGGATAAAATTAATTTTTTTGGTTTTGATGACGTCATAAAGTTTAAGAAATTAATTTTTTTGATATCTTGGCCAATTTTTATCCGATTTGAGTGAACTTTTTTTTGAAACCTACTAATTTTGGGTTATACTTTTCATTTTTAATACTAATATTTCGCTCAATTTAATCCTTATATCAAATATTACAACCATACCCTTACTATCTTGATAACTATTGCAGATAGGTTTAAATTAACCAAAAATATGAAAACTGTGACCCAAATTTAGTAGAATTACATACTTTGTTGGCCAGAATTGGACAAGAATTGAGCGTTATAGGATAAAATTAATTTTTTTGGTTTTGATGACGTCATAAAGTTTAAGAAATTAATTTTTTCGATATCTTGGTCAATTTTTATCCGATTTGAATGAACTTTTTTTTGAAACCTATTAATTTTGGGTTATACTTTTCATTTTTAATACTAATATTTCGCTCAATTTAATCCTTATATCAAATATTACAACCATACCCTTACTATCTTGATAACTATTGCAGATAGGTTTCAATTAACCAAAAATATGAAAACTCTGACCCAAATTTAGTAGAATTACATACTTTGTTGGCTAGAATTGGACAAGATTTGGGTGTTATAGGATAAAATTAATTTTTTTTGTTTTGATGACGTCATAAAGTTTTAGAAATTAATTTTTTCGATATCTTGGCCAATTTTTATCCGATTTGAGTGAACTTTTTTTTTTGAAACCTACTAATTTTGGGCTATACTTTTCATTTTTAATACTAATATTTCGCTCAATTTAATCCTTATATCAAATATTACAACCATACCCTTACTATCTTGATAACTATTGCAGATATGTTTAATTAAGAATTTGTGAACGCTTTATGGTATATTAAATCGTATGAGAAAATCTAAGGTTGTACTTATTCTAAGAGGCTCTTGTCACAGGTGTCTTAGCAACTGCCGACTTGTTTCTCATTAGTTATCGATTCAATTAAATCACTTTTACCACACATATATATATATAAATAAATGATATATTGACATAATACCACGTTTTTTGTCACTTGTGTAAAAGATCTCTCTGTCTTACAAAAAGCACATACATACATACATACATACATAGAAAAACAGTAACACCCCCAAGGGAGTCAAAGTCGACAAGATTACTTGAAGATTTCACAGTCTAAAGAAAATGTTGTACAGTGCAAAATGTTAAATGAATACTTTTATACCTTTTAAAAAAAAAAAAAGAAAACACAGTAATTTCATTTTTACAATATTATGGTGAAGTTACCCTCTCATCGTCTACTCTCCCACCCTCCTTCCTTCCCAATCTTCTTTCTCTCGATCTTCTTTAAAAATCTCTCCTAATTTTATATTCCGTACAATGAGAGGGTGAGGTCGGTGGTGACTAAGAGAAAACATCGCCTGTAAGTGAGTGTATTTTTATTTTCAGCACTCATTTTACATTCTTTTCTTTTTTTGGGGAAGTTTTCCTGTTTTCTTTTTTAATATCGTCTGAATTTTCTCATTTTCATTTTGTATTTTGTAGAGTTCCGTAGCTCAAATTTGAAAAATCAATTTCAAAGTTCCTTTTCTTAGCAATGAATTTAATTTTAATATGAAGCATTAAGCCCTTAATACTTCCTGTAATTTAAGTGTTCCGAAAGAAGAACTCGTGGTGTTTGAATACGATAAGAATTGAGTTGCGCCGAAAATCAATTCAATACTTAAAACGGTTTATATCTATCGAAGAACAAAGCCAGCTCAAAAAATGGATTTCGAGAAAGATAATTTATCTCAAGTTTTTCATGAAATCGGTCATGATTAAAAATGGGGGGGATGTTCTCAAAAAAAAAAATAGGTGCGTATACAGTATGATTCGTAAGTTTCTGAGCACTCTACATATACAGATAAAAAATTATATATGAGAATAATTATTAAGTTGAATTCTACTTCAAATTTATTCATTCCTACTGCCAGTATTAAAACTACAATACCCTTTAGAATGCAAGTTATATTCGCACTTAATCGATTCAGTTTTTTTTTTCGTTTTATTGTGAAAAGTCAGTAAGTGAGTACCGCCGCCATCTGTAATTATTTAAATATTATTCTTATTAAATCAAATGTAAAATATTATGATACTTATTTAATTCAAGTAGGAATGTGAAGAATATGCAGAGAAAACGAACAAGAAGGAAAAAATGAATGATTTAAATAAAAATTATATCACTTATTAAAAAAAATTTATATTTTATTTCCAAGGGGTTCCTTTTAATATCTTTTTTTTAAAATAATAAATTGATTTTACTTTTTATTGAATATCAAATTTGATAGCATTTCAATTACGTATTTAGTAAGACAAATTTATCTCTTTATAAATATAAATGTGAAAATAGGACCAAATTTCTATCCAAAACATTTCGTCCACAAATGGCGATTGACTGCTGGTATATCATTACATTTAATATTTTATTATTTTTACTGTGTTAAGAACTATTAAAAAAATATTTAAATTAATAAAATAATTTTATCAATTTTCACACTTAAATATCATTTAAAAACTTCTATTGAAAATTTTTCAATTGCAAAATGTATTGTGTATTGTAATTTTGCCGATTCATTGTTACATATTCAATAGTGATATCCACCCACATCATTTTCTTAGTTGAGAAAATTTTTGTTTTTGTATTTTTACACAAAAATTTTTATAATTTCAGTTATAAAAAAAACAAGTAAAAATAACAATTAACAGTGTTAATTGTTTATATAAGTTGACAAATGGTTCAGTATCAATATACAGGCCATACAGTTATCAATACGTATACAATAATAATTTACAGGCAAATAGATGTTATTAGCTAAATTTCTAACCAAATTGTGTCAGTTTACATAAAAAAGTTTCAAACAGAAGTTTTAACGGACGAAAGTGTACTAATTACGTGATTCTATGAACATCTACACAAAAATTCTGTTTGTGAGGTCAATATTAGGTTATCTTACAAACATTAGACTAAAATTAAGGAGATCAGTTGAACATTACAGATGTTATAGTTATGAATTTGAAATATAAAACTCCTAAAGTCATAAAGAATGATTTAATTATCGAATAATTAACGAAAATATTCGACTTTAAACATCGTAAAAACTATACTGCATTATATGGAACAATTAGACTACACATATTTGGAAAAAGAATGATTACATTTATAAATTAATGCTTATATTTTCATTTTATCGAAATAAAAAACGTATCTTGGCATAGTTTTCCGAAAATAATTCGTAAAATAAAAAAATCAAATAAAGATTAATTGTATAGTCGTCATTATCAAATCTTTTTTCTATGGTTGTACTCCTCCGACCTCCTTAAAACACTCTAACATTATTTACCTGAGTATAAAAACAATCAGGTAAAGCTAATAAAACAATGTTTACATTTAATATTGATTTAAAAAAATAACAAATGTTTTTAATAACAGGTAGTTAACATTGAATATGTTCAGTATAATTAGATTGATTGGTTTGTAATAATAATCTCTCAGTTTAATGTACTCACTGATTGACTCACTGACTGTTCATTATCAATTATTAGGTATACGTAAACAATTCAATTCTATCTATATTCAATCAATCAATAATCAAACTCAAACACACAATATAAGTAAGTGTATCTATTATTATTGTATTCGTACGATCTATTTATTTAATTTTTAATTGCTATTTATTGATTTTTCAATAATAATCAATATTGAAAAACATACCATTTAAAAAAAAATTATAGATAATATTTGTTATTATTCATATTTCTTTCACAAACTGTTTACAAATTAATGAAGCATTTTATGATTTTAAATGAATTACCTGATTTAAATTCAATCGAAAATTAATATTATGATTAAATCTTTAACAGCAATTTATCCTTGTAGAAGGAACTGTTAAATGTTGTTGTCATTTAAGATTTCAAAATAATCTCAATAAAAAAATATTGATTTTTAAATTTATCGCTTTTCAATTCATAAAGAATAAATTTACGAATCATGAAATATTTATTGAAAACTTTGAGTTCCATTATCTCTTCTATTTAGAAGGAGTCACGATTTTACGAAAAATCGTGAGATATGCAATCATTTATTTGTTTTTGAAACGTTTCAAAGAAATTTTGGGTGAAATTCATTTAACCGCATCCTATTAACCCGTGTTTAAACATTGTGACTAAATTTGTTGCTAAATGGGCGACAACTTCTGTTTTAACCATTAACATTTTTTAGTACACAAACTATATAAATACGATTTAGAAATCTTATTTAGTCTAACAGCAAAATAAATGTTAGTAGTAACCATCCATCGAAACTCTAAGATCTTCTAAGGTAGAGCCATGTAAATAGATTGAGCCGTTGAATCTGTTGCGCTGAGACTATAGGTGCAATGAATGTTTATGGTAATTGTAGTTAAATAGTGTAGGTATTTTCGTCAGATATTTTATAGTTGAAATATTAGTAAGGACGACAACCAACTCCACACTGATACTAAATACAAGTATAGATATAATATGAATGCACCAGGATAACATGAAGCTAGGTAGGTGGTGAGAGAATTGAATGAATTTAGTTTATAGATGTTAGATTTTAGTGGTAAACGATGAACATTTCTAACAAAATGTGTTGGCTGTTCATTGTATTCAATTCGTGCTACATGTTACATGGGCAACTACAGGATGTTTTGATTGTAAAGGGCCAAAAAGATTTTATGGAAGTGAATATATTGCATTTGTTATTTTGGGAAACACTTATCTCTTAAGTGAGCCCTTCTACGATTTAAAAGATGGATATAATCGCGTGTAAGAGTAGTTTCTGGTTAAAATCTACGATTGAAGAAAAGTATTACTAAAATACAGATTATTGCTCTAAATATTTATCTTAAATTAAAATACGTCAAGAGTTCAGAAACAGAAGAAATGAACAGTAATTGGGATCGATTTACTCAATGTCAAATCCCTTCGCTTTGTCAAGAAATAATACTTTTAAAAAAAAAATTAACTCTTGGGTTCAAAGATATTCCTAAAAACGATTGTTACCTATGTAATAAGCAAACGTGTTAATACAATAGAAAATTAGAAAAATCGATTATTAAGGGTAGTTCTTTTTTTTTTTTTTTTTTGTAGAAGATCATTAGATTCATCATCCCTTTAGATCATAGCGCTCTCTTTGTCAATCAATAGACAAAAGCACCCACGTAAAATTGTCAACATCTCCACATTGAGAAGTTAATAATCTTGAAATAAAAATCTTTAAAAAGTAAACATCAGGTATACAAGAGATAGATTAAGATACAAGATATTTAGAATCCACATATGAAAGAGGACGGATGGACACAATAATAATAGAAGACTGTAGTGAATATATGTTTGTGAGTGTATGAGTGTGGTAAGACTAGTGTAGGTGAGGTAAGAGGTATGAAGTGTGTATTTATACATGTAGTATTACATTCTACATTATATCGTAGTAAAGAGACAAGACAACACAACGATGACGGTGGCGGCGGTGATGATGATGATGAGTAATACAGAAGCAACGAACATGAGATCATGTGGGGACGACGGACACTGGTCGAACCACTTTACTTTGGTCAGGTAACTGCTCAAGCACACTACAGCACAGTATAGACTTATAACATATTATTATTGTATTACACAATCTGTGTTCTATACGCACCAAAACAATAGAAATTACTTGCCAGATTTTCTATATTATGGATGTCTCTCTTTTTTGAATCGATTCAAAATATGCGAGAAATCTTATAAACTTGTCTCACTCAGAAGTAGATTTCAGTACCTAAAAAATGGTTTAAGACCGCTAAAAAACGACAACATGATTGTAGTTTATCTTTTGAAGAACAGTTCGAACAATTTTAAAAGTTATTCTTCATTTTCCGATTAAAAGTCTTGCCACACTATTCCATCAGATAGCATGTAGATGCCTCGCCACGGTCTATATCGCTACGTCAACAATTAAGTTTACCCTCGTTTATAGATGTTTGTCAAAAAATCGGGACAATTTGTCAATTGAACACATTCCTCTGATTAGTTTTAAGCGGTATCTGAGAAACGAATACTCTATTTGGTTCTACTTGTTTATTTAACTATACTCTACTTGTTTATTTAACTAAATCCGTTTAGGATTTAGTTAAATAAACAAGTTGAATCAATTTTGAAATACTTGGTATCATCTACACCCACCAAATCACCAGATACCATGATACCAACGGTTGGAGTGATGCTAGTAGTATTTGAGGTAGAACGTATCTTCTTTCTGTTAAACAATATTCTTGTTATCCTCGCTTCTGCTCTTAACCAAATAGCTTCATCACATGTATGTAATTGTAAGTATATTACATACATACATACATTTTAGTAAAGTTTTAGTAAAGTAGCCAACATGCATTCAGTCAACACGAATGTGAGTCAGTCAGTCAGTCGACGGGTTGGTGGAACGTTGAAGATGACATAGCAAAACAGCGACTAATGTTGTATAAATATTGACATAAATGTCTTCAAAGAAATTATCTATTCTGTCTTTTTCATTATGAATTTTAACTAATGAGTAATTATAGTCTGGGTGCCTGGAAGTATACCACCTAGCAGTATGCAGCCTACTTATCATTAGTGTAACAACTTGTTCCTCTATGAAAATTCAATTACTAGAGCATTTTCTTTTTGCGAGCCCATGAAATTTTCCATTGCCTCTATAAGCTTGAAATTAATCGCCTATTCTATAACGCAAAAACCATTCGACAAAACGGAGTTTCCATTATTCGACAACTTTTCAGGTAATCGGATAACAAAGATTTCTTCAAATGCCAGACAAACGTTGTTACGGAATGATCTTCCTACTACAATAACTAAAGCTCGATGAAAAGTTTATGCTATAAACAAATTTTTTAGATAAATGATATGATGTGCTTCTCGGCACTGGGACTATTATATTTATTTGATTATAATTAAACATCTATTTATTTTGGAATATTCATTAAGCACACGGTATATTTTAAATATTGACAGAAAAAACAATGAACGTTGTTGACTTTTCATTAAACAGGCTATTAATTTCACATACAGAAAAAAACTTAATAAATAAAAAGAGTCTTCCATTATTTAACCGACTTCAAAAAAGGGGAGATAATCAAACTATAAAATATAATTAAAATTGCTTAATATTCGTATATCTTTGGGAGATTCTAAACAGATTTAACAAATATCAAAAGTACCTAATATATATACTTGTATACTCAAAAAACTTCATATTCTGATTATAAGGATTCAAACTAAAGTTGAATATCAATATTTCAACTATTTTTAATAATTAGCATTCATAAAATACACTAAATACGCAGTCCATATATGTATAAATTTGTTTTTCAAAGGGCGGATTCCATTTGAAAGAGTATAAAATATCATTTGGTTAAATCTATACTTCTAACGTTCTGATTAAATAGAATTTCGTAATAAACAATATTAATAATTTCGACCAAAAATTCAATGATAATAATAATAATATAACATTATAGAATTTCGTATAGTGGTCAGTGTATAAAATGAAAAAGGTCCTTCGAATACTATATAGAATGAGATATATAGAACACATTGCATTGACCAAGCGACCGTTCTGACCGTCTATGTGGCCGCGTACCAAACCAACACTATGTGGTTGTACCACAACACATCCTAAACTCTCTCTGACTATTCCTATATATGTATATTCCTAGTCCACACACAAATACATACATAGTAATAATATATCCTAACTATGTTGAAGAGTTTGAATAGTAGAGTAAGCACAAGCAAAGCAAAGCTCTGCACCGCACACTACATTTTGATAAATAGTGAAGGGAACAAGAACATAGATACTGATTTGGTACAGGAAAGCTCTTCAAACATAAAGGATAATTCTTCATATATTAAAATAATTTGAGTCTTACGTTCCACAGAAAAAAAGTTCGTTTAATTTTTAACAGAAATTTTGTATGGAAATTACAGAGGGAGCTAAAAGCCCATTAAATGGTAACACAAAATCAGTGTTAACTCAATTACTATTTGTGTTTCAATACAGAGATAAGGGAATTAATTTAAAATAAAGAAAAATTAATTCTTTTATTAAAAATTTATTCATTTATTAAAAATTTAGAAATTCAGAAATTTTTAGCCTTTATACTTGCTGAAATTGTTGTCGAATTCTCTGTACCAATGTGGTCAAAGCAACTCTATATAGAGCAATAACACAGTTGTATGTCGTATTCGTATTAAAACCCAAACTTCTATTCATATAGAGAAAGGGATACACTTTTACAGTTTATATTTCTCATATCATATTGGTGAAAACTTTTTATCTAACACTCACTACATTACCTAAAGATTTACCGAATATACCAGGGGATGATATAAATTCCCCTTCAAAACAACGAACAACTGTGAGACATTTCGTTGTCAATTTTCATGTTTCTCTGTAAAAGGGAAATAAATTTAGGATCAATTTTCGAACGCAATCGAATTTTAAATTTTTTCCCAAGTAATTCATCGAAAGCATATTTTTCGTAGAATTTAGAAAAATTGATTGGTATAAGAGTTGCAATTGTCTGTAGAATGAAAACATATTTAAGTGAGTAATACTTTCTAAGAAAATCGCAATGCTTCGCGCCAAATCATTTCTAAATATTAAACAAAATTTTATTCTTCAGTTATTTTTTTCTAGAAAATCGTCAACACGTGCTTCTTTTGTGTTAAAAAACTATGATTATATATAAGAGTGCATTAGAGATTATCTATTTTGTAGATGTCTCAAGAAAATTCTGATAGACTTACATCTATCAGACAACTCAAAATAAAATTTGAAACTTCAGGAAGACTCAGGAAGAATGTGTAAACAAAATTTTTAAAACAATCTGTATATATCAAATAAATAATATATATCTCGAAACATATTGTATTCTAAAAACCACAAGGGTAGTAGCAGCAGCGGTCGTTGACTAAACTATAGACCACTATAGTCTATAACTACAGACTGTAGACTGCAGACTCCTAATATTGTACACAGTATTATAAACACAATCTCTTCTATAGCTTTATATGTACTTAAATATCATCACAAATTTGTTAGGATTATTAACAATAAACTTAAACTGTGCATTGACTCTACTAGTTGTTATAAAGATATCAAATTTAATAGTTTATAGAAATATATTATTACAATAATATATTTCATATATTTTTGACGTTATACTTCTTTAGGCGCTTTATGAACAAAAATAATGAAATTTTAAGTTGCGCTCGCATCACCGTCATATAAAATTCATAGATTGAAGCTGTTGTTATATTGTTATATGTAAGAAAAATATATTTTTAATTATGCCAAAGAAGTATAACTTCTGATGCACATAAGTACACGCAACAATTTTTTTCACACTTAATATTAAAAAGCCCTTTTTTATGTTATTCGTAACATCAAAATTCCCTTCAAAATGAGTTTTTGTCGACATCGATTATCTCATATTAATATAGAATATACAAAATGAACATTTTTCATGACGGATAAATCATTATTGGCGCTTTTCGAAGAAGCTTTTTAGAGTACAATTTAGTTTTGCTTTATCGATACTTGTATTCTTTTAAATGTTAGTTTTTGCATTCCCTAGAAGGTAAGCTATTTTTTGTAAATATCTTACAGTCTTGGTTCCTATGTTTGAATGTAGTTTATCGATTAAGTCGTTAGAAATCACAAAGTTGTTGTGGGAAAATCCTGATTAGCTTTGAATTATTTTGATTTTATAATTTTACCATTCAATTAAGAGCATTACTTTAGATCTAATTTAGACCGCCGTGTTATTAATTATCTATTGGAATTCTTAAGGTTTAAAAAGCACTTAAAAATCAAATTTCTACTTTCTACTCGATATCTCTTTCAAATTAAATTTATATTGACTTTAGGCATTAATTAACAACCAATGTGAATCACTTAATTATATAGAATTAAGTACAGATTGTGTAGATAAAAATTGGGTAGTAGACATAAGGAAACGTCCATTAACTATATGGCTTAGTCAATTATGGACAGAGATTAGGTCAAAAGCTACGATATACCTTAGGCGAAGGTATTGATTAAGTCTGGTTGCGTAATTTTCTTTATAAGTGATGATATTTTCTTTTGGAACAATGAAAATATTATTTCAGGAAAAACGAATCCGAGAAGAAGACATAGTAAAACCAATGTTAGAGGGATTATAAAAGGATTGAATAACACACATGGGACGTAATAAGACCTACGTATATAGAACACACCTAAATTTCAACAGGTTTACTAATTAAGCGATTGTATCTATAAATACTTATAACAAATTTTAGATAGAACACGATCGATTTACGAACTATAAACGATATTCCATTTAGTGAATACATAGTACCTAATTTTTGATTACACACCTTGTGCATAAACAAAATATATACAATTATTAATTATTTTAGAATTAAAAAAAAAAATTAATAAACAAAAATAATTAATTTAAAAAAAAAAATAAATATAAATAAAATTTGTGATACACAAGCAAGTGTGTTGAATATGAATAAATAATACACAATACAAAATACACGTAGTGTGTATATTCACCTCACCTGTAGGCAATAATCATATATTTATTTAATTAAATAAATATTTATGTCAGCACTCCAACTCCACTCAGTCAGTCAGTATTCAATACAATGTTATTTAATTAAAAAATTATTTTTTTATATATAAAAAATTTGTATGTTTCAAAAAAAAAAATTATTTATTTGAAAAAAATTTTATATAACTTGAAATTAATTGTTTTAAAATATTAATATTGATTAAATAGCAACGTGCTTGGGGATTAGCTGAATTTAAAATTGAATACAGAGATTGTTTGTAGGATCGTGAGAGATTTGATGAAACTCTCAAGATATATCGTTTTCAATTGATAAGTGATATTTTTTTATTGAAGTTATGAAAAAATGTTGAGAATGAAATTTTAAGATGCATCACCGTCACACAAAATTCAAAGGTTGAAGCTGTTGTCATAATTTATCTACAGCTTTTGTATGATCATTTGACTGGACTAAATTTTCAAAAAATGTTAATATTTCTGATGAATTACGAGAAAACATTTTCGGTTTGAATTCTAAATAAAGTTGTAAAGTTTAAGGTTTATTATTATTATTATTATTATTTGTTGAATTGAATTTAATAAAAATATCATTTATCATATTATCAAAAAATAATAAATCAAACAAAAATAAAAAAGTAAAAGTAAACCATAAAATCTATTCGTAGCTACTAGCTCTACGAATATCGAACAAAAATACACAAAACTTTTGTTAGTATAGTTTTCATTCTATAAGTAAGTAATATTTACAATAGAAAAGTAATAGTTTTGTTTACCAATACACACACTGTAGAAAATATTAGATGTAGACTCATTCTACAGAGAGTTTAGGAATTATTGTAGGTAGTGTGTCTGGGCAAAAATTAAATTTATTGTGAGCAAGATACATTTCACAAGACCTTCTGATTCAAAATGAGGACGGATTTTTTTAATTGAGGTCTAAAAATTTCAAAAATAATACTTATTTTACGATTGGGTGGCTAGTTTTCGAGATATTGTTTGAAATATGTCCCAAATATTGAGCTTCGAATCGAATTTTAAGCCAATATCTCAAAAACTACACATCCAATCGTTAAATGGATGTTTGTTTTTTTGAAATCAACAAGTCAAATTACACTGAAATACATAATTTTATTGAAATCTAAGATAAAAACATTTCTCGATTTTTATTAAGGGATACTTAACGAAAATCAACATAAAAATTTTCTGATTTCGATAAAATTATGTTATATTTAAAAGGATAATTCGACAGATTTCAAAAATAATATTCGATTTGAAGCACAATATTTGTGATTAAAGTACAATAAGAATTATCTATCAACATGGTATTAATTTAAAGATTCAGCATTCTCAAATTTAAAGGAACTCTCTGTATTTAATGGATAATAATTTTCTTGTTATATATACATATAGAAAATATGTGAAAAGATCTATCTTCTATCTCATCATTCTTGGCTACGTGGAAAAAACTTTGGATGAACTATGAGAGGGAAAAACAAGCAAGTGAGATAAAATAGAAAATATGGATATTTATATAAACTTTTATACAGGGTGGGGCAGCATAACTTTTTCCGTTATTAATAAAACCCATGTATGAGTCAGAAAATTGTTTTTTTATTAATATAATAATATGTCAAAGTATATTAATTTTAGTCTTAAGTTTGTAACGCTATCTAATATTTGATGTTGGTGTTCATAGAAACACCTTATTAATCCATTTCCAGTTGTCCGTCCGACCATCCTTCCGTCATCAGGATAACTCAAAGATAAAAAGAGACAGCGACCTGAAATTTTGCTTAGCTATTTTCTTTTGTAAATAGTTCAAATTTGCTATGATTATAAAACTTTTTTAGTAGTGAAGTTCCTTCCGGTATGTAGTAAGATATTATTATTTTAAAAGTAGAGCTTTAAAGCTTGTGCAAACTGCATGTATGTATGCACTTCACTCACTCATTGCATCTTTATCTTTCATCATCATATGTTTATTATAAAAACATTGTGTCTAGATAGATGATAATATTATATAAAGTTGAATGAAAAGAGTAGATGATATCGAGGGAAAACTATAGAAAATGGTTGGGTCCTTGATGCTTCTTACAGTCAAACTTTTCATAAGTTTATTTACTTTCATCTTTCATCTTTAATAATATTCTGATACCACTTCAATCCAATATTATTTAGCTGGAAGATATCAGTGCTTCTACAACCAATATGGCACTTATTTGTGGAGCTTGGGGCAATACTAAATCGATTTAATGTAGACCAGTACTCAAAAAATGATAAAATGGTAAATATCAACCAATTTGCCTCAAAATTTAAAACACTAAAAATTTGTATATTAGTTATGATTAGTGTACCAAGTTTTTCCTCAAAAAGAATTTTGAAAACTGAAGCGCAATTTAGTTATAAATGATTTGCTAGTAGCAATAACAAAATAACAGAAGTTGTAAAATTCAAACCTGTGGAGGCAAACAAAAATTTTAATCGTCTGGTTCGGAGGATAAAAAGCCGGTTTCAAGCGAGTTATGTTACTTTCCTGCACCAAATTATTTGATTTATTAAACAATTAACAAAAAAATAGACACGAAAATTAATTTATAAAAAATGGGTGCGTGTTCAGAAGTTATACTTCTATGGCATCATTAAAAACAATTTTTGAATTATTTATTACAATAAAATAATAAACTGACTGAAGAAGGATCATCAACACAGTTAATAAAGTTCAGTTTAAATTTGATAAATTCAATAAATAAGTATACATTGCCTTACATTAAGTGGTAACATAAATCATAAAAACAGCTTCAACCTGTGAATTTAGTGTGACGGTGTTGCGCGTGCATCTTAAAATTTCATTCTATGCGGAAAAATGTTCGATCATCGAAAGAAGGCATAAATTTTTTGCATTTCATACTAAAGAATATCTAAAAGAGCACCTTCAAGATGCGTGGACTAACTCTACTGTATAGTTCACCCACCTTTAATTCCAATATGAATCATACAAGTAAAGTTTGTACAACACTGACATACATACTTGTAGTCTGTTGAATGTAAGTAATGTCTAAAAACTTGAATAGAACTCCATCTCGAAAACTTCAATCTAAGTAGCAGTAGTTATGATGAGTTTATTAAGTTTTGTAAAATGTTTTCTTGTTGTCGTAATAAATAAATATATTTAAAATTTGTATACATATTAAATTTATCATCATATATAAGTAAAATGTGCAATTTTATTTTACATTCTCTTAAGTATTAAAGTTCCGTGTCACGATATTGAGACGCGCCAGCAATAATCTTACAAACATTTATATCGATATCAATAAAATTTTGTAAATGTGTATTATCTTGGTTCAATATTCATCATATATAAGTAAAATGTGCATTTTATTTTATATTATCTTTATTGTTAAAATTCCGTGTCACGAGTTTGATTCCGCGCGATAATCTGCGAAATATTTCTATCAATTCAAATTTCGTAAATGTGTATTGATTGGTTCAATTTTAATTATAGAATAGTTTATATCTCGATTTGTACCTGTAAATATTTTTTACTGCAGATTCACCGATTGTTTAAAGGATAAAAGTTTGTTATAAATGTATTTACATAACTTTTTTATTCATTAAAATGTGTTGAGTTAGTTAGTATAATATTATAGATGAAATACATCAATTCGTGGCCAGGTTAGCTAGTTTTTTTTATCTAAAACAAGTATGGATAATATAATTGCTTAATTAACATTTTACATAAGTACGGAACTAAAACTTACTGAAATCTAAATGAACATCTTGAATAAAGTAATACAAAAAAAGTAGTACTCTCAGACATTACCGATGGTTTTCTTAGAAGATCTAAAAGTTTATCAAAACATATTATTAAGAAGAAATTGCTCCGAAATAGTTTAACCGATTTTGATGGAATTTTTTTTGTATATATTCGGTAGGTCTGAGACAAGGATGTAAACTATTTTTTATACCCCTAAAGGATAAGGGTAGATCACCCAAATAGATTTAAATATATTAGCTAAAAATTAAATAGAATTAATGGCCTGTTTTTTTCAGTATTTTTATAGACCATCATCGTCAGCATTGCTCCATTCCTCTTTCAGTCTTAGACCACATCCCCACGCACACTTTTTTTCTATTTTTTTTTAAATTTATCTTCCAAAATATTCACTAGAAATAATTTATATGACAAAACAATGTTTGTCGGGTTAGCTAGTGTATATACAACAGATATCAAGCTACATAATATATATCACAATAAATTGACATTGTATTACCAATTATTTGATGGTGATCAAACAAATACAGATACAGCATGAAGAGATATTCAGATCCAAACAACACAGATATCGAAACTGAAATGTTGTTTCTAAGAGATAACCAGTAAATTAATCATTTAAATTCAAAACACAATACAACATAGTTTATTAGTTCAGTAAATTGGTTACTTACATTAAAACAGATCTAATGTATCAACTAATTTCTTAGGAGCTTTTAATTTATACAAGGTGATCTATACCAAAAACAAAAATTGACTTTCAACGATGTAAAATTAAATATTTACTTCGATGTTTAAATTAATAATTTTATAAACCAAAAATAATTGATACAAGTAAACATTGATACAATAAAAAAAAAACGGTTCATTAATGTCCTTTAAATGAGGGGCGTTATGTTTCAAAGCACGTAGAATTCAAGAAAATAACGCGTTTCAAAGCACGTAAGTCTACGCTATAAGTAATTTTCAATATTACTGAATAGATTCTAATATCAAATAATAATTAGATAAAATGATGAGAGTAAAATTTTAAGATGCATCACCGTCACAAAAAATTCACAGGTTGAATATATTGTTATGATTTATGTTACACTTAATGTAAGAAAATGTGTATTTATTGAATTTTTCAAATTTAAACTGAACTTTATTGACTGTATTGACTATCCTACTCCAGTCCTTTTATTATTATATTGTAATTAATTATTTGTATGCAATTAAAAATTGTTTTTTTAATGCCACAGAAGTATAACTAAGTCTGATGCGCGTACATAACGTACACGTTATGTACGCTACATACAGCTCAAAAATTTTTTTAATATAAATCAAGTTTAAAAGCAACAACACTCTGTATAAACACTTATAACTATCGGATATCACTGTAGATACACACATAATATTATCTTACAAACAGAAGGCAAACACAAGCACTCATCGGAATATATATAAACTCTTTGACTTAATCAGATTAATGATCAACTAAATCCAATTAGAAATTAGTAGTAGTATGGTGGTAACATTATTATTATTATCCATTAACTTACTTCAGTGACACACACACAAACATTGTGTTACGTGAGTGTGATTCTGTAGTACGTACTATCTCTAGATATTATTTAAGTCAATTTTCAAAAGCTCAGTGTTACTCAGAAGTACTAGATTTAGATAGAAGTCATGAATTCAATAACTTTACAAAGATTAAAGGGCAGTTGTTGCTATTCGAAAACAGATTGTGGTTAATGGAATGATTGATGATAGTATACAAGCTTTCAAATTAGTAGTAATATGTATTTTAATGAATGAGTTATTGTTTAAATACTCAGGATATACTTGAAGTTTTGTTTAAAAACAAGATATAAAGAATAATTCAAATTCAATAGCGCAATAATTTTTCAAAATTAGTGTATTTTTTTATACTTTAGCTCCATGAAATTACGAACCGGGTGTCATTACTGGTCAGGGAACATCTGGAAAACCTAGAAAAGTCATGGGGAATAGTCAGGAAATTTATAAAATTTTACTAAAAGACAAGAAATTATTCGATGTTTAAAATTGTCAAAACGACTAATGTTCTGTATACACAATTTTACCAACTCAATATTACCTGTGGATACATCCGTTTTTCTTAACGCCAAAATTTTCAAAATAATTTAACATGAAAAATAATTTTTTTTTACAATTTTCTTAATGTTAAGGATTAAAATTATGTTTTTTTATAATCCTGAACGAGCCTAAAGATTTATTCATGACTTCAAAACCACCATTGAATTTTCTATGCAGCAATTGAAAAAATCTTCTAAATTCCACTTCTTTTTTGTATCGATACGAATATCGATCGATTCAGTGAATCTTATTCCAGAATAATGATCTGGAAAAATTCCAACCAGTTTCTGGAAAGTCAGGTAATTTGGTTCTCAAGACATCCTCCTGAATAAGGACGATTTTCAATCTTTTAGGAAATTTTCTGGGTAAACATCTTTTTTTTAAATATTTTATACCTTATTGTGGAGAAATTATAACCAAAAATTTAAAATTAGGTATAATTATTACAATTTGATTGGAAATAAAAAAAAATTAAATTAAATTAAACCTTATTAATTAAGAATCGACATGAAGATGAAAACAAACATCTCCGTCACATAATTTATAAAATCAATCAATTAATTAATTATAATATTAAACGCAATAAATAACAGCACTTAAAATTGACTGAACACTTTAAAGTTTATGGCTAATTAAATACAAATATCTACATAATATATTTATGTGTGTGATGGTAATAATATTCCTTAAATAGGACGTAAATGACAATTTATATCAATTCATGTATATTGTAATAAATTTTGTTTATAGCCATTTAAATAACACTTTACATATATAGTTAAATTCATTTATTATGAAAATATTCGTATTATTAAGATATAAATCGCTGAAATCAGGTTACAAACCTTTGCTGCTTTTTTTGACACACTGAAAATATTATTTCAAGGTATTATTTATTTGTGTCGATAAATCGATTCGTTTCATTTATAACTCAAAAACTGAACCTAAAATTCATATAAAAGTTCGAGAAATCCACTCAGTATTGGCGAAAGATTTCGACGATTAGATGAGGTAATTCGAGTGTCCTCACTTGTTCGAATTTTATTAAGAATATCCTGACAGCAAGGATCATTACAAAACTTATTTAAAGCTTAAGTAAAATGAGAAACATAATATATACTGCACAAACATCAAATTCTTGATCTTGTCATGCTCCGTTTAATAATGCTCATCATTAAGTTTCTTTTTTTTTGAGAAATTTATAGTGAAAATTCGATATAAATGAATTTTCCAATAGTATTTATCTGTTTTCCCACAATTTACAATGATGTATATTCATTTTATCCAACCCCCCCTGTACATACTCGTCGTATTAACTAGTAATGTCACTCCACCTAACTTTGTGTATTTATGTGTGTATGTATGTTTGAAATGGACGACAAATTTGATCATAGACCATAATAATGTACGTTATACGTACGTATCGATATGGTGTTGTACTCAATTTTACTCAATTTTCAATTAGCACATATCTACATGTGAAATCAATATCAGGAGTAATAAAATAATATTAAACATGTATATACATACATCAATATCTATATTATATCACACATAATTATTGTTAACTAATTAATCATTTTATTTTTAGATTTATATCACACAAATACAATATAAAATATTATTATGAATATTTCCTATTATTATTTATAGAAAATTATAAATTTAATAAAATATTTTAATCAATTTCTTGTATTATGAAAAGTAATTTTGGAAGTTTTGTATTAATTTTAGTCTAAAATTTTTTACACTCGAAAATATTAACCATAATTTAGGTATAGATATTCATAGAATTACCTAATTAGTCAATGCATGACCGTCTGTTATCAGGATAATTTAAAAACGAAACGAGATAGCTAGTTTAATTTTGGTGACGTTCTTTAGACATAAAAAGTAATATCAAGTTCGTGAATGAGTAAAATCTAGGATCCAATGGATCCACAACGATTCATGATCCAACTTTCGAACCGTTAAAGATAGAAAAAATGTCCAAAGACAAACAACTTCCTAAATTGTATATAGTAGTGCCACAATTTCAGCCAAAATTTAGCTAATAAGCACATGTATAATTGCAATACATATTATTATTTTATGTTTGTAGCAGTTTAGACTGCTTATTTACAGTATTATATGAATGCTAATGATTAAAAATTTTTCAAACATTGATACATAACCATATTTCGAGTATCTAAACAACTAACTTTGTTTGAATGCATACTATTAAAGAAAGATTTTTTATTACAATTTCCTAGATCAAAATATTTTGTATTTTACAAAAACGTATTTCGACTAAAAAATATTTTAATCTCGGAAATTTGGGGCCAAACATCGAAATTTAATTTTGTTAAAAGCAACTTTGTTCACTTGTTACAATTTAAGATGTGACTTTTGTTTATAATTTTGGTTGTATCAAATATCAAAGACGACATTGTGCAAAGGTACATAAAAATACAACAAATTAAATAGATAATAATTATTTGAAATAATATTTTATTATATTTAAATATTAAATATTTGATTTATCAACTTATGTAAATATTTCTTTTATAAACAATAAATATTATGTAAAACAAAAACATATATCATAAAATAATTACCATCTAATTTGAGTACTAAATAAAAATAATACCGCTAGAAAGAATTATTACTCAAAGTTTTGACGATGTAAGCACACACCTTCAGATTTTCTAAGAAAATCTGATGTCTTATGTAGAAATCTTACCGTGTGCAGGTAGGGTCTAATATAAAATACATATTATTTAGTTACAGCAGATTTTCTGATCAAAAAATAACTAAATAAACAAAATTTTGTACTGATTTTTTACAAAAAATTAATTTTTTAGGAACAAATACTTATTCATTATTAAAAGAATAAATTTTTATTTATTTTTCTGTAAAGTTATTAAGTATTAAATTATTTCAATTACGTAATCAAAATTTTAATAGGATGTTGTTTTTGTCAATAAATAATATTCATCATTGGAATTCGACTTGTATAAACATGTATCTTATTTTTAAAATAAAACTAAAATAAAAATAAAAATATTATAAAAGCAAAAGTTTGTGAGTTTGTATGTATGAATGTTTGTTACGATTTCACGCAAAAACTATAAAATGGATTTTAATGAAATTACTACAATAATGTTGCTTAATATATCAGAATAACACGTAGACTAAAATTTATTAAGATATTGTAGGAATTGCCGAAAATGTACTACTGATAAGTGTCAAATAAGTAGGAAAATATTCTGCTATAAATAAAATAAAAATTGATACCTTATTTCTAATGCCCATGCGGTTATAACAAATGGATTCTTATCAAAATAAGCTACACAAAGTACTAATTATACGCAGCCAAGGTTGTGGGTACCATTTAGTAAATATATAATTAGGGCAGGGTTAAAAAACACTCAATATAAAATTTTATTATTAAGAATTAGAAATCAACATAAAATACTTTATATTATTTATAACAAGTACCCAAAAATTATTTTGTAAATAAACACAAATCAATACTTATAGATACTTATTGATATAATTCAATATTTTATTTTATATAAAAATCTATTTTTAATTTCCTAATAGAAATATTATTGTGTTTATTTCGAAAATCAAAATCAATAATAAAATGCCATAAGAAAATGCCAGCAAACTGTCAAAAAAGTAAATTCAAATTGGCAAACATTTATCTATAATTCTTTTTTCTGAGTATGAAATATTTTTTGGCAAATTTCGGAAATAATATAATCATTAATCTACTTCGAAATACCGCTGTTCAAAAAAACTTTCGGTATCTTGTAAGCGTCTGATCGTTAAATAGATGTACTTTTTGTGTGTATTTTTAATAAAAATCCAAAATAATGAAGAAATAAAATTTCAAATTTACCAAAACTGCTGGCATCAACCCTTAAGCAATGTAAAGGCCACGCTAAAATATATGGAAAAAAGAATTAAGAAGCTTAATTGTTAATTTAAATTGTTTCTATACAATATTAATTTGTTGGTATGTTGACTTTGGTTCACATCTACTACGATCCAATTTTTTTTTCTCCAATTGTATAGTTCCACAATAAATAAATCACGATTATTATTCGTGATTCCAGTGTTCCGTGTGCATATTTATTATTAATACAGTTAAGTAATAATCATAATAATTTTTAGATTCAATATATATAAATATTATTTTATTTTTTTTTTTTTGAATATAATAAATAAGTACCTACAATAGAATGGTTCATAATAGAGGCGTTATTTGTAGATTTAGATTAACCGGAAAAAAGAATCTATTGAAAATCAACCGTATATATAGTGTTAATAATACTGTGAAAGTATTTAAAAAAAACACAACATTTTTGATATACACAAATGATATATTAAAAATACAAAAAATACAAAAACTATACCTATTATATGATTATTTTATAAAATTAGAAAGAACAGATGAATAGAATAATAGAACCAAGTTCAAAATTAAATATTATTACAGTAGTCCGTGAAAGTAGCCATCTATACCATGTCATTCGTGACGGAGGTGTCTACAGGTTAACAAAAATACGGATGAAAAATGAAGCATTCAATCATAATATTGACGATTCGAGTCATATCCTAACTCGTGACGGATTTTTGAAGTTATACTTCTTTAGACTGAAATTTTCAGATGTGTGAGCATCACCGTCGCACAAAATTAACAGGTTGAAACTTATGTTTTATGTTTGTTATGTTTTATGTTATACTTAATGTAAGAAAATATATATTTATTTATTTTCAAATTTAAATTGATTATCCTTCTCCAGTCCTGTCATTATTTTATTGTAATTAATTATTTGCATGCAATTAAAAATGATGCCAAAGAAGTATAACTTCTGACACGCGTACATAACGTACACACACCCATGTTTTAAAATACAATTTAAATCCCCATTTTAAAATACTCGAGCACGTCAAATTTTCATTAATTCATTTTAAGGTACTTCAGCTAGATATCCTGGACGTATGATTGTTTGAATGGATTCGCTAAATCTGATAGTTTAAGCTTGTGACTCCCCCCACCGCCTCACGGTGAAAATGATATTTTATTTTTTTCAGTTTTGTTTTTCTACTACACTCGAGAATGTGCCCAGTCGAAGTTCCATTTTCGTTATCTGCTTGTATTGATTTATTGTTGATTATTATTCTCGCAATCAATCAAAATGAGAGCCTCCTCTGTATTTGAAGTCGATTAAAAATTATTACTCTTTATACAATTATTAAAAAAACAGTAAAAAAAAACTTTACAATAGCCGATCAGCGTCAAAAAACCAAAGTTCAATGAATTTATAATTATATTTGAATTATATACACCGAGTGTCCCCCCACCAATAAAAATAATATTTCTAATTTATATTCTAAGAAATTTCTCATTGCGTACATACGTTAAGAATTATTTTAATTTTTATTGTAAAAATTTTCTTACAATAAAGATATTGAGAGCATTAATTTATGGAATTCCATATATTTGTAGGGCACTAATTTTTGTTTTACAATTATAAATATTATAATTTAAGGTGGATATTTCAACATAAATTTTAGTTGTCTAATTATTTATTTACTTAAATAAAGAACAAATAAATTTCTCCTTATTTAACCTACAACCCATTCTACAAAAAGCAAGTATGCACTTGAAAAATTAATGCGATTTTTCAAGTGATTGAGATTATGTTTGAAAAAAATATCTAATAAAATCTATTCTTAATTTGACGTATTAAAATAAAAACTCAAAACTGCATTTTTCTGTAAAAAGACAAGATTTATTTTCACTATGTATAAATTTCTAATACACAAAATTTTATCATACCTGTTGAAAAAACACATGAAACAGCATTTAAAGTTTCTATTTCAGGGGATGATGAATTATTTAAATTAAAATATATAATTTTTTATTAAATTAATCAACATGATAAATTATATTTGACAAAATGTTTTTTTTATTTCTCTAGTAACGCCTGAGATTAACGTTAAAGAAATCAACATGATTTTCTACCTAGCATCAGGACTAAACGACATATCTACTACATTTATCTACAATTTATAAACAATTATGAATTACGACTTTTAATCATTTTTTAATCTTATTTTGCACACAAATAATATAATAATTATTAATTTATGTCTTGTCAAACAACAACATTGCAGATAAGATGAATGCTATTAGAATGGATTTAATTAAAAACAATAGTTTTAATACGATTATTTATAATTTAATTAATCTACTTCAAATATTACAAGTATGATTAAAAAATTTTAAAAAAATTGTTACTGATTGCTGGTTTTATTATCTTATCGCACAAAAAAATTACTTAAGTTCTTATATAGGTATGAAGCTAAATACTTTTTTTGTAATTTATTTTCCACAATTTAAAAATGTATTAATAATAGTCCTTAACAATAATGATCGAGACAAATTATTAAGCGCAGTGTGTTCAACCAATTTTCAATTAACTATTCGCTACTGAAAATCGTGAAACGGTCAGTATAAAATTAGTCTGTTGATTTTACACAATATCAAATGTTTATCAAAAAGTTTGTCATTTTTTTTGGCTAACAAGAGGAAGGCACGATCTTAGTATTTTTAGATTGAGTTGAATTATTGTACCAACTAAACAACTATTGTAAACAAATTTTGTTCAAAACATTTATCATAAACTCTTTAAATTCTTCACAATTTTAGCTAAAATATAGCTAAATTTTGATAAATATTCTTATTAAAATTAAACAAAAACAATATTAATAATTTTTTACACCCCAATTCTCTAAAAATTGGCCGTGTTTATAAAACGGTTTATTGGAATTAATTTTTAAATAAAATAACGCTTGCTTTATACTTATTTTACAGATATTGATCACAAAAGGAAATCAATGAAAAATTAATAGTTTTAAGAGGCTCTTCAAACAATTATACTGAAAGAGGTAAGCGATATCTTTAAAAACTTTATCAAATGTTATTACGTTAAATGTTTTTTTGATGACATCCGTTGATAATTAATATAATTTCTATAGAACTTTGAATGTGTATTTTATTTTTTTATCATAAATTGATGATGATTCAGACATGAAATATTTTTTCCACTTTGCTTATTCACTTGATCAACTAAAAAGTATTAAATTTCTAAACTCAAATTAAATATTGATAATGATATAAATACTTAATTAACAATGGCTTTATATGTTCAATTATATTATACAAATTATATTCAAAACCCGAAATCAAACACATCGTTTACGATTGAAAAATAATTTTTGACTAATAAAATATTATGAATATAATTTCGAGAAGAGTTTAGGAAACTTTCAGTCTGAGAGCAAGGCCCAAATTTGATGTGGATGTGATATATTTTGCGAGGACTTGAGGTGGCACAAGACAACTGAATTTATAAACGATAAATAGTTAATTAATGAAATTTTACTAATGGGGAAAGAAAAGATGTTGCTATAGATCTGCGTTGACAAAGCTAAAAAATTTCCCTAACCCAATATACTTCTTTTAAAAGCTTTTATTAATAAAATTGACAAACTCATTTCAGCGGATGGCAAGCAATTATGTTTAAAAATGTAATTTGATCTGTATATTTAAAAAATTTAACCATTGAATGTATGTAAAGTTTTTGAAAAATCGCTTTAAATCCAATAATTAAAATATAAATATTTCGGTTAAATTTCAAGCAATATTACAAAAATTGGCCGCTCGATCGAAAAATAAGTGTGAGTTTTGGAAACTTGGCCGATTTTTAAGTTGTTTTTTTTTTACAAACCATCTATGACCTCACCCCCATCCCACCTTAAAATTTGATAAATAAAAGGATTATGTATTTATGATAAAAAAACCTTCGAATTTAAAATAGGTATATATGTTTCTGGTTATAAAACATTTCGAATGCCGATAGTAAATTTATTGAAGAGATTAAGTTTATAGTTAGTTAAACAAATATTGTCTAATGTTTAAAATTAACTTTTTAGTTTGTTTAATCTGTATTCACAAACTGCGAGATATTATAATATAAATTGAATAACATATACGTAATGTTCATATCTAATGTCTGTGTCTATATTTACTATACCTGAATAAAATATTAATATCGATAAAATATTGTTGCTTAAAGCTTCAAATATTATTTATTGATTCATTATCAAAATAATAAAATCAAACTCTTAGCAGCTCTAATAAAACTCTCAAATAAAAGTCTACATTTGCTTAAGCACGTTGGTGAATTTGAAGTTAACAACGAACAGAGTTAATTGTTTAGATACTCGAAATACAACTGAATATCATTGTTTTTAAAATAGTATTTTAATGAACATTCATAAAATACTATAAATATCTAGTCTATACACTGGATACATTCTAAAAACTTGTATTGTACTAATTGATAATTAGCGAAATTTGAGCTTAAATTGTGGCAAATCCTAACATTTTAGGACTAATTATAAATAATAAAAAAGCGTATTGATATGATTCGGTGTATCATAATGAATTCAAATCAAATCCACACAATAAATATTCATTATTTAGTTCTAATTCTAATTCTAGTATACATCTATTTATTTTATATACGTAGGTACGTGGGTAGGTAGGTAGAACGTAGATACGTTCATATAGTTAATTATCACAAATTCATAATCATATCCTATCTTTCATACGTGCTAGATAATAAAATAGATACTAGCTACCAATTATTAGTGGCTATACAACTAAATAAAATACAGATTGTATCCTTTAAAACTGTATATTTAGTTTTCCCATCTATTTACTTAAAAGTATTTCACCCGAAACTTAAAACAGTGTTTCCAAGATGTTTTGAGCGTTAGCCATACGTCAGCGTAGAAAATCAATTTTTTTTTTTTCTGAAATTCGTTCCTGTTTAGCCACAAAATTTTGACAAATTATATTTTTAAACCATTCACAATTATCACTCTTTCCATTATAGTATCCAAATCCGTAGTTCGTTGAAAATATAGACTTGCCCACTGTATTGAAAATCAGTGGGGTAGGAGAGACGATGTATTATAAATCCAAACATTTCAGCTCTGCCCTTTTTATCAGCATGTTGCTTACCTCCTTATCACCTTCAAATTGATAGAACTATTTGGAAGCCCAAGTGTAAGTTGACTTAAAATTATGGATATGTTTTTGGTTGATATCGAAACATCATATTTTTCAAGGTTTTGATGAGAGAATATGACATTGATGACAGAGTTCTTTTACTCATTCAACTTATAGTACAGTATAATTTATGATTCATTATTTTGAATTCATCATCAAAATATAATTCTTATGAATTATCTCTATACAAATATTAATAATAACACACGCAATAAATTTAATTCTGTCCACAAACACCTCAAAATATTATTATCGAATTTAGTGAAGTGCTAGGCCAAACAATAGAATGTAGAGATATATCTAATAGTATATGTAATACTAGATCAACCCCTAGTGAATTTAGATTTGTCTATCTGTATATCTATTACTAATTCTAGCTCTAACCAACCTTGTTATAATACTAATAATAATACTACATTCATATTTTATAAATGATTATAGATGATACCACCTGTATACAGATTGTATTTCTGATAACTGTAAATATACATTTAAAAGTTATACTAACAATTATATCAATCAATTATCAAAGTATTTTTAACCAAGCCCTTGTAATAATTAACAAATTAAAAGAATATGTTATGCGTTAATTAGTTGAATTTGAGCGAAAATTTTGGCAAATATACGATAAAATATTTTTTTTAATGTTTTGAAGAAATAAACATTTTTGTATTTGAGTTTTTTCTTCATTCTCATATGCCTCATTTTTCCGGTCTAAAATATGCGAATAAAACTTTAGCTACTCATCTTTTTTAGGTTATATTGATGACGGACTAATAGAACAAAGACAGCCCAGCATGCAAAAATTAATTAACAAAGTTATTCGATGACCACCTCGAAGAAGAGTAGATCAGATAAAATAAAATATTTCTCAACACGCCCACAATTATTGTTTAACCTTCATAAAAATTATCAAATATGACAGAAGAGTTTAAAAGAATATCATTACTATCTCTCTATCTTTCTCTTTCTCTCTTGCAGTCTCTGATGAGATGAGCTTTAAGCTTCACACATTCACCCATACATCTCATATGAATAATAATACAATTTGAGCATTATTATAAATAATATTTACTATGAATGTAATTTGATATTATTATTATGTATGTATGTGTGTACGATGAACGATTTGAATTAGAAATGAGTGAGGGGGGTGGTGGGGAGAAGTGGCACACTAGGGATGTGGATAATATTTCTATGAGCAACAATGATGAAAGGTAGACCAAATTTGCTATGTAGTTTCTATGAGATGATGATACTTCAATATAGGCAACTCTAGGTACACGATGTTACAACTACTTTGGTCACTATAAAATCCTGTAGGAGTGTTTTCCGTACCTTTCATATGCCCCATCCTATTTTTTAACATATTTTATTCAATTATTGATTATTTAAAAAAAAAAAATGAATACACTTGAATAATTTAATACAAAATCAATGAAATTCGTTTATAAATGGTCTTGATAAAATTATGTATTTTACCTTTCTGATACATCCTGTACATATCAGTGGCCAGGTTTGGTAGCACGTTTACACACTACACACGCTATCATGATATGTACATTAAAACCCAACACAAAACATAACATCATATACCGACCGACCAACCAAACAGATATTATTTGTATTCTGGTGAAAATTGATTGGAACGAGGGGTTGGGGTTTTTAGGTGTGGGTTGGTTGTTTTGGATGTGGGAACTTTGGGAGTGAGTCTACGGTTTTGTATTGTATTTGTTGAGTAATATTGGTATAATAGACACACATACATATATATATGTTATATAGAGATAGATTAACGCAAGCCTAGCAGCGTAGTAATCGAATAACTCGCACGAATAAATTACCATGAATCAGTAGTAAAATATTAGATTTATATATCGAAGGCATATCGGGCAATTCAGACAACACCTGAGTGTTCAAGCCGTTCTACCTATAAAAAAAGGGATGGGGAAGGTATGCTGCTATGGCTAACTTTACAAGGAACTATCACAGCATTTTTTGCAAACCAAATGGAAAACCATTGGTCTTAAACTATATTATTATGCTGGAATGGATCCACATGTTTTAAAGATACTCCCGTAATATTTATTTTTTTTAATAATATACCTAGATTGATCGTAATGCCCGTAATATATATACAAATATAAAGTGCATATATATGCATGCACATACATTTTAGGGTAGACCACACAATATCAGACTATACCTAAGGCTAACATTAGACACATTGTGTTTACTAAATACTTTGATATGGTTTTATGTGTATATCTATTTTGTTTTGTTTTTATATACCGGATGTTTCATTTTAATTAATTAATACTAAAACCGCACATTGTGTGGATTAAGCACACCGATTGAGGAAAATATCTTTATTATTTTAAATTATAGCGGAGAAAAAACCTGGAGAGTAAAATTGTATACTCTCTGAAAACACAACATTTTCTATAATTCGCCTTTTTCTATAATCACCAGTGTTTAATAATTAATATGTAGATTTTCAGGTGTTAATTTGTCGATTTTCTTCTATTTCTTGATATTTTACCTGAAAACAGTGTTATAATTATACAAAAAATTGGTTAACTAACCTCACTTTTTCACATTATAAGTCAAAGATATTAAACTAAATAAAGAATATCTTTTTTAATTAAAGTTTAAGGCTGATTTAAGACTGAATGAATTTTAATAAATGCAGTAAAATAATTTTCCTAATAAGCATTAAATTCTTTATTTAAAATTAATTACCTAAACTCTGTATTGAAACTTAAATAATAATTTAGTTAACACTGATTTCGTGTTGAAAATTCAACATATTTTTTGTGTGTAGATATTCAACATTTGTGTTGATTTTACACAAAATGAGACTGTGGATTCAATTCTACTTTATCACAATAATTTATATAATAATCATTAAAACTTCGTATTTCTCATAGAACATCTGTTATATTTATTATATATAATATTTGTCCTTCCAAACAATATCGATAAACAGGAATACAGGATTCATTCCATACTCATCCCATATTACTCACTAATAACGAACCAAACCAGCACAATCAATTGTATCATTCAGTTTAGCTAGCTAGCTAGCTACCTATATGATGATAATACTCTTGTGTGTGAATAGAAATTATTATATGAAAGGTCGATCAGTGGAAAGTAACTTGAGGGTAGAATACCATATTCTATATAATAAGTACGGAAAATATTTATTACTGTGTGATTCATTTTCATCTATGACAACTGAATATTTTTATTATTCGAAATTTATTTCTTTATTATATATATTTTCTGGAGACAAATAGAGGAGAAGGAATCTTTGTCTTCCTGAGGGAGATGAGTTTGCCTTTGAACGTGATTCGGTTTGGACCTTTTGACCTTAACGAATGCTTCCCTCGAAAAGGAAAGTAAGAAATGCCTTTAGCCTGCAAGATAACGCTACCCTCCGTTCAAATATATATCTTAATCATTCTCATGAATTGCTCTATCTATTGATGAAAGTCCTCATGAAAATGCATTCAGTAGTTATTGATTTTCATTATGATTAAGCTGATTATCAATGAACAAATGAGGATACCTTTTAAAGAAAACTAAAGACACCGTCATCTGGTAGATCGTATAAAGTTAAAATTTTTAGATCTTTGAATAGATGAATTTGCAGTGAGCTTGGAATTCAACTCATGCCATGGCTCGTATACATCTTTTTTGTACAATAAACAAAGCAATAATTTGTTTTGGCATATGAATAGATGTATTTATTTTAATCATGTATGTTACATACCTTAATATATTCTGTCATTAATTCATATATGTATGCTATGCATAAAAATGAATGTGCCTGTACAATATATTTTGTATATAATATTATTGTTATCGATATTAAACACAATGTAATTTTAAATGTTCATCAAGTACCTACTAGGTATATAAATATATACGTATATATCTATCGATATTTAAGGTAGTAATAGTGCTCAAGTCCTGGTGTCAGAATATTATTAATTTCATAAACTCATTAAGGTGTATTAAGGATAAAATTCAAATTTAAAAGTCAATTGACCATCTTAAATTCGAGTTATTTGTTATCAAATTACGAATAATTTATGAGGAGTATACCTGAATACGTATGCTTTTTATTAATACGTATTTCGACTACAAAGTAGTCATCATCAGTATGAATTACCTAGTTGTAATGATTCTCTGAAGAGGTGTTACTCGTTGCTAATTTAGTGACTGTTTGCAAATTATCACCTGAAATAGCAACTGAAAGCTCAACAATACATGAAAAAATATACCTAGTTTATCAGTATGTGTGTATACGCATATAAGAGTAGTGTAGTAATGTGTAGATAACATTTTCTCATGTACAGTAAAAGACAAAAATTATGACTTAATTGACTATAAACTCTAACCTATTCTTACAGATCAAATGATCCATAAAATTTTCAACAATATTATAAGAGAGCAACTACCTTAAATAGATAAAGTATATACTTTGTATATAGTCCTGTAAAGCTTAGACACAACACAACCTACCACACAATGACTGTTGTTAACACACTAAAGTAATCATTATCATGTATATAAGTGATTATACTACTTTCACTAATCATTTTAAAATATTTTAAGTACAATCAATGTTTAGTAAATGTATACAATTACTTATAAATAAAATTTACATATATATCATTTATTATATAGAATATAGCATCTAGAAACCAAAACCACGATCAGGATCATGATGACGAAATCAACCAAATTCTATAATAATAATAATAATAATAATAATAATAATAATAGACTATAGAGAGAGACTACATCAACCCCCAACCCCTATTTAACATTAAATATGAACGCATTCTATAATTTATTTGTGTATGTATTTAATATGAGCTATGAATATAAATATCTATAGTTGATTTATAAATGTCAACATAATATACTTTGAAAGATTATAATACACTTTATATCGGCGCGAGAGAACTGCGTTGCAATATGCGTTCCCCGATACCACGAGTGTGACGCGATCATATGGCGGCGAACTATGCCACACGCGTGGTAATATGCGCTAAGGATTTAATTCTAGAAACATTATATGTATAGAAAACAGTAATTTGTTGATATTTTTAAAAGAGCGATATATGAATATAATCTAAAACACTCTGATGGTTTGAATATTAGAGATGAGCCCCTTTAGCCAACAATATTACCGTCTGTGTTCACTATTATTATATTATGGTGCATTTATATACACGATGTTAAATTTATTAAGCATCCAGATTCCTTAAAACATATCTATCTCATTTTAATGTCCATACATATAAGTATACAATAAATAAAGATATCTAGATATAAATATCTGGTTGATGTAAAATGAATTTAACATGAATGCATCTCTCATACAAAAATAGTCATCAAATATTCAGTGTTGCAGCTGCCAAGCCAACATTACCTTACGTTTGCTTTACGCTTATAATTCTTCTCCACTTTCACAAACTATATATATTTAATATAAAATCAACCCCTCAACAGCTTTCACTTACTAAAATTAACATAAAAATAAGTTTTTACATCATGTCACTACCATATTTGCTAAAAATTTGAATTAACAACTTTGATTTGAAGACAATTAACCTCAACAATTATGAGATAATTGCGAAAGAAAATGAAATTCTTGAGTTTGTTACATAGGAGAAGCGTGTAAAAAAGATATTTTTCCTGAATGAACTTCCACCATTGTCATTAACATCTGAATAACTTTAAAAAATTGCAAGAATGGACAACGTAATTTTTAGTGGTTGGATATAAATGTAGAATAGTATATGTATTTGTATAAAGAATATAGTATGTGTTATAGGCAGAATACATTATAACAACATCAAATTAAACAACTTCCATATACAAACTTATTGACTATGGAAGTCAAATAATATGTCCACAAATAAATATATGCTTACATAAACACAAAAAACACTTTAATAATATTAAAATTAGATAATTCATATTCATATTTATTAATATTTTAAATAATAATAATATTTTATTTAAATATTTGATTGTTTGTTTGTCTCCCATCATTTTTTCTTTTAATTTTAATAATTTTATTTATAATATTATTATTACATTGCCTCGGTATTTTTTATTCAGTATGTAATTTTTAAAACTGCATATGTAGTTTTGGCATAGAAGAAAGCTTTTTGGATTAAAAAGCGAATATATATTTATTCTTTTATTCAGTTTGTAGATTTGATAAACTTAATTTTAATTAATTTTGCTAATTTCAAATAATTTGGTGTTTCTTGCTACTATCTGAATATCATGGTTTTTTAAATTAAAAAAATATGGTGTTTTTATGATGCTTTGCAACTTTCAATATCCTTTTATCTATATATACAATTGTAAAGAATACAACCTGTATGTAATTGTATATTGAACAATAAAAATATATATTCAAACAATATAATATGTTTGACAATAACATACATAATAAACTTTGGCTTTTTATAATAAACATTTTGTTATTAAATATATGAATGACTACATAACTAATCATAAATTAACAAAAACAAAATTATTTAATGTATGATGTGCGTTCGTTCGTTCACTGTTTATTGTACGTTGTTTGTCTGTCCGTCTAAAAGTCTATCACTCATCAAAACATCAAAACTGTTTGACAAAATATATGAATTTGTCGTTTGAACACACAATCAAATATAAATTTATGATTTTATTATTGTACAAAGTTTATGAAATGCGCATATATTGGAACTAATTTAAAAATCTTTAGAACAATTTTCTGACAGAAAATATAGCTGAAAAATAGTAATTTTCACATACTTTGAAAAATTTATTATTTTATTAAGCGAAAAAATTTGAATATATTCAAATTTTAAATAAAACAATTCATTAATTTGCTAAATATTACTTGTTACCTTGTGTAGATTGAAAATCAGCATTTTTATTTAACTTACCTGAAAAAGAAAAATAAATTTTAATAAATACAATATAAAATAGTTAATTAATAATCTAAGAGCTTGTGGAAGAACTTCTCTAGACGCTTTAGCAAAATAGCAAAAAGAACCTTTTTTATGAAATTTATTTCCTGTTACCGTTTTGATCCCACACAATTAAGCAAGTCTACCACAACCTACAAGTCTATTACATAGCTTATTTTTATACTATTTTGAAGTTAATCTATTGCGATTAGAAAACAATTATTTAATTCAAAATTTGTTGATTACAGAAAAAATAAAGCTATTTTGTCAATTAAAAAAATTGATTTTCTATAACTATTATTGTATTAACACATTATATCAGTTTTTCCAAGCTATTTTTACATTTTTTCCAAGATCTACGAGACTTTATTCATTCAGGGCGTTGAATTTCATTTTGGACAATAACAATTTCAGGTTATTGGAAATAGCCAAATAATCAATAAATTTATTTTCTATAATTTAGATATAATTTTCTTGTATTAACTTAGTATACCAGTTTTGAAGCTATTTTTTCACATTTTCCGAGATCTACAAGACTTCAGTAAAAAAGAATAATAATATATACACATTTTCAAGGAATCCTCACCAATTTCTTTTTCTACAATAAACATTTCAGGCTATTGGAAATAGCCGTATAATAAATAATACCCATGTAAATATATCAAAAATTTAAAATTTAATCAAAGACTTATTATTATTCTTTTAAGTACCACAATATATTAAAACTTAAAACCATATTTGCTTTTTTATAAAACAGAATTCAATATAAAAATACAGTTCAAAAAACACACACAATTTATTTATTTATTCTCTCATCTTAAATATTTATTTTAAAGTCAAGTGGTCACATAAGTAGCTACTTCTACATACGTCAAGTCAATACTTACCCTATATATATTTTATAAACCCCTGATTTTTATTAGTCATCCCTTTTACCCTTATTTCCCCCCAAACAACACATTATTAACGACTATATAATAAATGTACTTTAAAAAAAATAAATTTAATTTTAAATAATCGATGTTATTCAATTACAAATTACCACCGATTGTCCCTCTCTACATTTACAAAAAATTGGAAGTTACAGGTGAAAATTTCGATATTTTATTGATTGTTACAATGTGATCCTAGAAGTTGACCTAGAACATCATCATTAATGATAAATTTTGGGTTTCTGTTGTACTGTAATTAAGATTTAAGAATAAACTTTCCAAACAAAACAATAAATTATTTTTTTTAGAAGCGTCAGAAGTTATAGTTCTTTGGCGTCTGAAAAAAAATTTCATAAAAACATCATCAGAAAGATTTGATTTCAGTAAAAATATATATACAGTTAAAATAAAAAATCATTAATTATGATGAAAATGAGTCAAATATATTTTTTAATATATAAATAATACAAAGCTATATCCATTGGTTCTTCTGGTAATCATTGAATAGACATGTGAGACGTGACAACTTTATAAGTTAACTTTGTCATTTAAATAAATATATATTATGAATTCTATTCTGTAGCTAACTTCCTCATGTGGTTTTTATGGGAGCGTGCGTTCGTAGCTCACAAATTCACTCACATCCAAACGTGTCAAAAAAGAAGTATAACTTCAAAAAAGGAATTAGGGATACTTTGAGACAAAATAAAATGTAATTTATAAGAAATGAAGCCTTCGACTAAATAGAATGCAGATGACAGCTATTTGATGACTATTACACAGCACACAACAGCGTGTTGAGCAATATGAGATGCAGATGACAGCTATTTGATGACTGTTATACAACAGCGTGTTGAGCAATATGAGAGAGTACGTTGTAGCGTTAGATTTACTAAAAGATAACTGTCTTTCCGCTCTCTTTCGAAGATAACCACGTCCACAGAAATATCCAAAACTTAGGCCACCCTGTACTAAAATCATTTTTTTCTGCACTAAATTTTTTTCCTATACATTTTTGTATTTTTTATAAAAGAAAAAAACCAAAGTGAAATGTTTTTTTTTTTGCTCTTTAATAGCTCAGTATTGCTTGCCTGTGCCTCGTGTGCTCCATGTACAAGTCTTTTATTACACATACGTATATTGGCAGACAGACAGACAGACAGACACAAAAACTAATGATGATTATGATGGTTAGAGTTGAATATAGACTTTTAAAAAGTGGTTGTAGGAAGGAGGTTGGTTGCTTGGGAAGAGTAAAGAGTTACGAATAGCTCTGATGGTTGTGAGCTGAGAGCTGCACATTTATATACATACATAATTTTATATTTTGAATGAGTGGATTGTTTTTATAAAATACATACGTAGAGATATTGTTCATTGTTAGAGGTATTTTCAGTCAGGTACAAATTAATAGTCATTTGATTATACCGAGCGTTTCATGGAAAATATAGGAGAAAATATCTCATTTCTTTGAAATACATATTCGCTAACTTCAAACCTCACCAGACTCAGTTTAAAAATTCAATGTTCTTTATTTCATAGAAGAAGGCTTAAAAATTAAAAATGTTTAAAACAAAAAATTATTAGCAGTAAAATAATTTGTTTATTTGGGTCAAAAATGGTGTTGTGTAAAAAATGTCTGTAGCTGAATTTGCCATATTTCTTTTGATACTAGATTTTTAACATGAAAAAAGAACTATTATTATAAAATGATAAACTAACCTCACTTTTTCAAATTATAAGTTTTTTTACATAAAAAAGATCTGCTTTTATAGAAAATTAAGGCTGTTGGTACTTAAAATAATAAAAGGACTGGAGAAGATGAATCAGCACAGTCAATAAAGCTCAGATTAAATTTGAAAAAATTCAATAAATAAATATATTTTATTTTACATTAACAACAGCTTCAATCTGTGAATTTTATGTGACGGTGGGTGATGCACGCGCATCTTAAAATTTCACTGTCATCATTTTTTCATAACGCACGTAAAGAATGTAAAAATATACACAGAAAATTTTGTTAAGTTTTATTAAAGAAGACCAGATTTAGCTAGTTAATAAATTAAATTTTTAAAATTATTTTAATTTTGCTTTTAAAATGTTTGTCTTATTCGTGATAGAATAAAAGTTTTTGAACAGATTAATTAGGTTCTATAAATCTGTTATAAGTTTGATCAGAGCTCAAGATAATTGATCCAATAAAATGATTACTTAACAACCAACTAAAAAACTATAAGTAAAAACAATTAAGAAATTTAATTGAATTTTTTTTTTTCTAAATAATTTAATTTACAGTTACCGACTCAGTCAATTCAACTAACTCTATATAGAACATATAAATAATAATATACAAATAAAATAGTATTTTTTAATTATTAATTATTTACAAGTATTAATTTAATTACACAATATATAATTAACTTGAAAGTAATTAGTTTAAAATTTTATATACCAATGAGATGTATAGATATTTATAATAATAATACGTCATTGCATAATGAATTTATATATTATATATTTAATATTAGTTTTATGGGCTTTTTGAGTTGCAAGTCATTGTTTTCAAAACGGTATTTTTACTTGTGAACAACAACAACACCACCATTAACAACCAGAGAAGGGAGGATAATTATTAATAAGAATTTAGGTCACATATGTAATCAATCAACAAAAAACTGTTTTGTTTTAAATATTTAAAATTAATAATTAAATTACGGTTTTCAGGCGGTTCTTTTTTGAAATTAATATTTATTGTATTACCTTTACAAGATTTAATTGTTTCACAGATATTTGACGGTAGACAAAGATTATTTTTATCGTATTTTTTCTTTTGAATAAATATTATCTAAAAAATAGAAAGAGAAAACATTTTTTTATTCTCCATTTGTTAACCGATTTTCTATTTTCTAATTTTGTTTGGTGAAATCATATGTTCAAATTATTTAATTCCTTAATGTTCCTCTCACATACAGTACGTTGAAGTTGTAAAATATTTTTGTAGTTTTGATACGATTAATTTTTGATTTATAGGCCAATCATTGGTTATGGAAATTTCGACCTATATAAAGAATAATAATAATAAAGGGTAATGCGCAGTTAAAAGGACGAAAAAAGACGTTTTTTTGTGACAAAGTGTACTAATTTAGAAAAGACACAAAGACACCAAAAGACTCATAGCTTTTTTCAAATAATGCCATAAAAATGCATAGATCTAACTACGCCATAATCCTGAGTGAATTTAGAAGGTGACAGCTAATTTTAATGTGGTTGAAGAGTGCATCTCTTAATAGTGTTGATCGAGAAAAGTATTCTTTTAAATATACCTTGATTATTTATAGAACACCCTGTTATCAAACAATATGATATGAAGGGGTATTAAAATCTTTTTTTGTTTCTATTCCAACATCAAAGATAAAAAAAACACACACATTTATATATATATATATATATATATATATATATATATATATATATATATATATCGTAGCTGGAAGCAGAGCAAAGCCCAAACACATTGAATTGTTGTTGGAGAATCGGGGGGTTCGAGTATGTAGAAATCAGAATGGGAACTATAGCTAGCTGCTTTGGAGGTAATATATATGTAATAGAGAAAAGAGGCCTAGGCACTGCTACTCTCACTCCCAACACTCTGCCACACTCTACAACATAGCTAATGGATGCTTTAAAACAAAAATGTACGAGGAGGTCTGTCGGTCAGTACTCAATATATAGAAAAGAATATTCACAAAAATTTGAATCAATGTGATATAAAATAACATAGTTAGCGATTGAACATTTTTCAAGGATCTGAAATATGAGGTAATTATAAATTTTACAGACATCTGGTTACTTTGATTCCGATTAGAGACTTCAAGTTTTTGTCTCTGAAATTCTTGAAATCTACGCAGTGAAATTTCATCGAATTATTCAATTTGGCTTCAATAAAATAGATTTATTATAAAACGAAGATTTTTTCGTAAATAACTCCCATTGCGCTACGAGATTTCAATAGTTCGGGGCGAGTACAAACATTGTAACAGTATTCCTGTTTCTTCCAGGAAACTGACGTATGATTCGCAGCCTGAGAAAATTATTAGCTGGAACACTTTGTCATGTATTACATATTCTAATAAAAGAATCGACCAGTCTTCCTCAACTTTTACAGATAATTTGAACTTACCAAGGTCCCGTAAGTACCTATAGACGTCTTTTCCAGTCAGAGAGCTTCTATCAAGAACATTTTCTTGGCTAAATAAATTTTTCATCAAGTTGCATCGTTTTAGTTGGAACCCGAGCATACATTTGTGTATATATGTAGGACTCTCTCTCTGTTGATGACACTTTTGAAAATTGGATAGGCCGCCATTTTTTCAACTCCCTCGTATCCCATTCTACCCCCCCCCCAATTCCAAGCAGTATGTGTGTGTGTAACATGCACCATCATTCATACCATCATACCACATCATTCATCGCGCATATTGGGTTAAAAAAAATTTTTTTTTTCTTGTCTTTTTCAAACTCTCTGGATACGATTCATTAGTTGTCTTTTTTTTTATATTCCTCTATTTGTGCATTCATTTCAGTACTCTCACATACCCCCCATATTTAACCCAAACCCAAAATATAAATTGGGCGCTCTTACTAGCTATTCTAGTCCAAGTGCCCATAGGTATATCATGTTAGTTATAAGCTTCGGTCTAAAAATTGTATATGGCTTAACTATGCTTAGTATAACAACTTTTTTCTCCGTATTGCTTGAACGCACTTCCTTAAACTTCGACAAAATTTAAGCAGATTGATATTTAAATGAATAAATAAGAATCATTTTCGCGCACCTCTCTGAACGAAAATCTGTAAGTGAGATGTCTGGGACCCCCTCAAACGCCCCCTTCATTGTTTGTATTTAGATTTGTCCTATACTTAAATAAGACCTCCAAAAAAGTCCTCCAGGCGCGAAATTCCTAAACATCGAAATATTTGAAATCGTAGCAAAAATTTAATTTAGAAGAAATAAAAATTGCAATACTTCCAATGTCGGTAGATATAACTCGAAATTAAAGCTTCTTCGTGTAATCGAAAACTTAGTCCCAAGAAAAATAGATCCGACAATACGTCCTAAAAATCAGAATTTCGGTAGAACAAAAAAGTTGTAACATTATTTAGAGTGATGACACAGGCACCTGTGCTATTCAATGTCTACTTTGGTAAAAATTCTATTTAGTGCTTTTTTTTTAAAAAAAAAACATGAATATGTGTGTGTGTTTGTGGTAGCACTGCTCGTATCAGGACTCATGTATAACGGTCTGCCTATCTATCCATTTTCATGTTTCTATTAAAACCAGGGACTAAATTAAAATTTGCAAAAAAAAAAAATTACTCAGTTTTTTTTTTTGATTCTGTTTTAATCGAATCGCGTTTGATGAAGACAAAAAAATTTGTAGATACTCAAAAATAAAAAATTCTAGTTTTTTTTGTAAATGTTGGTATCTGATATGATGTATACATTTAGTTTTTTTTTTTAATGCTATTTTGTTGGTAGCAATGGATTGATGGATATTATATGTTACATGTAAATTTTATCAAACTTGTTGTAATGTACTTTGGTCCAATGTAAAGGCTTTTTTTTGGTTATATATAAATCCACAAAAAATTATGGATGAATAAATTGGGAAATATTACATATTGTTTGACATGTCGAGCTAAAAACGCAGCTGTCAAAACTCGAAATAAGATTAAATATCATTTTCTTAAACTATTTTTAACTAGCAATTACTTTCAGTTCATACAATTATAAATACATGTATAATAATAATATGTATTGTATTATCTTATCTAGAAAAAGTCATGGATGCATTGGGTCCAATCGACCGATTTTGATGATAAACGAGTGGAAGGACAATCGGAAATTTACTATTTATGTGAACACTAATACCAGAATTTTGTTTGTGCGGTCATTACGCAGGATGTCGGATAAGATTCCGACCTCAACGTGAAGATAGCTAAAAATTCGTTTTTCTCTTTTGACAGTTACTCACCAAGAGTTCAGCCATTTTGAATGGGCAGTTGTTATTTGACAGTCGTTTCAATGAATTTCTGAAATCTTGATGAGTAACTGTTGTCAAAAGATGCACAACTACCATCACTAGCTTCTATTAGCAAGTGCTACCATCTTGGCCAGAGTGTTGGAAACTAAAATTAATTAAAAATTAATTAACTTAAAATCAATGTATTATTGAATTTATTTTTAATATCAGAGGTGTGATGTTTTTACATGTTTTTTAATATTTAAATAATATGTAAATTGTTTTTAATGATGTGTTTAAAAAAACAATGAATAAAATGTTTTTGGATTTTTGTAATAAACACAAACAAAATTTGTGAATATATTTTCATATAATTTTTTTGATTTTAATTCCGGCCGCTGATAGATATTGAACACATTTTGTTGAATTTAATCATATTTGAATTAATTTTTTTGTATTTATCAATATTAATAATATTAAATACATATTATAATTATTTATTAATAATCTATTCATATAAAAGAAAACCGTGACTGATTAACCGACTGATCTATCAACGCATAGCACAAACCGATGAGTTGGCACACATCGCGACGGACGAGAGCATCCGTTAAGAAAGGATTTTTGGACATTCAACCTAAAAAGACGCCTATACAAACAATAATATTAAGTTACATTTACTTATACATTTTTAATAAACATTTCTCAAAATATTGACATAAGTTTTCAACACTAGACCTTGTAAATTATTTTCAAATATTTCATATACAAAACAATGACTTGAATTAATTAATAACGACTTCACAAAAATACAAAATATTTAATATCAATTTAGAAAATTTGAAATTAAAATTATTAATCGAACAATAAATATTGCCTATAAAAATGGATTAATTAATAAATTTTTATTTCGATGAATACACACATAATATTTTATATCAATATTTTCAAGTATCAATTAAATTAATTTTTTTTTTTAATGCATAGGATAATAATTTGTATTCAAAATTGTTATCAAACGTCACTGGTAGGTCTGGTACACAAAACAATATCAGACTCAATATACATAGATACAGAGCGTCACTCACGAGAAATAAAATTACTTGTTAAGCTGAAGTATTTAATTCATTTTGATGACCGACTGTCATCAAATTTCGATTTGGAGTCAATCAATTCCACCTTATAATTCAATTGGATCACCTTATAATGAAAACTCAACCAAATTTTAGTAATTATTTTAATAATTTCTATGTTTTTGTACTTTCTAAAGATAATAAGGTCCAAAACATTCATAACTAAATAATAATTTTACGATAAGATGGCTAGTTTTACCGATATGTTTAAAATGACATGAATACTGCTAAACTTCTTTCTTAATAATAAATTTTTTAATACCTACATCAAAATACGTGAATATAAAATTTAATTAATGACACTCTGTAATGTAGGTAATGGAGCCGACCAACCAATAATAATAATAATTATAATGATGATGATAATGATGGAGTCAACTAAACAATAAAAAAAAAATTAATGTACAATATTTATATTATTATACTTGAATTGTATATTTGTAATTGTATTTACACAAATATATAATTATTTTACATTACTTTTATATTATTATCGCAAAAATAATATTAAAAAATATATTTTTTTAATTAAATATCAAGCATTAACTTACTGTACTATATGAGTTCTGTGTATTCAAAATACTAATAATAATAATAGCAATAATAACAGGTATTATAATTTATACATATACACGTAAATTTTTCCGTTTCTTGGCTAAATGTTAACCGATTTGAGTGAAAGCATACTTTGTTTGCCAAAATTGGATATAAATTGAGCATTATACGGCATTATTATTTTTTTTACTTTTTATGACGTCATTAAGTTTACAAAATTAATTTTTTCGATATCCTGGCCAAATGTTAACCGATTTGAATGAACTTTTTTTTTGAAACCCACTAATTTTGGGTTAAACTTTTCAGTTTTTATACTTTTAATTTGCTAAATTTATCCTGTATATGAAATATTGTAACCTGACCATCACTATCTTCTTATTTATTATAGATACATTTATTTTACCCAAAAATTTGAAAACTATGACCCAAATTTAGTAGAAAAGCATACTTTGTTTGCCAAAATTGGATATAAATTGAGCATTATACGGCATTATTATTTTTTTTAGTTTTTATGACGTCATTAAGTTTACAAAATTAATTTTTTCGATATCCTGGCCAAATGTTAACCGATTTGAATGAACTTTTTTTTGAAACCCACTAATTTTGGGTTAAACTTTTCATTTTTTATACTTTTAATTTGCTAAATTTATCCTGTATATGAAATATTGTAACCTGACCATCACTATCTTCTTATTTATTATAGATACATTTATTTTACCCAAAAATTTGTAAACTATGACCCAAATTTAGTAGAAAAGCATACTTTGTTTGCCAAAATTGGATATAAATTCAGCAATATACGGCATAATTAATTTTTTTTGTTTTCATGACGTCATCAAGTTTACAAAATTAGTTTTTTCGATATCTTGGCCGAATGTTAACCGATTTGAATGAACTTTTTTTTGAAACCCACTAATTTTAGGTCACACTTTTCATTTTTAATACTATTAATTCGTTAAATTCATCCTGTATGTGAAATATTGTAACCAGACCATCATTATCTTCATATTTATTATAAATACATTTATTTTAACCAAAAATTTGAAAACTTTGACCCAAATTTAGTAGAAAAGCATACTTTGTTTGCCAAAATTGGATATAAATTCAGCAATATACGGCATAATTAATTTTTTTTGTTTTCATGACGTCATCAAGTTTACAAAATTAGTTTTTTCGATATCTTGGCCGAATGTTAACCGATTTGAATGAACTTTTTTTTAAAACTCACTAATTTTAGGTCACACTTTTCATTTTTAATACTATTATTTCGTTAAATTTATCCTGTATGTGAAATATTGTAACCTGACCATCATTATCTTCATATTTATTATAGATACATGTAATTTAACCAAAAATTTGAAAACTTTAACCAAAATTTAGTAGAAAAGCATACTTTGTTTGCCAAAATTGGATATACATTGAGCAATATACGGCATAATTAATTTTTTTTGTTTTTATGACGTCATCAAGTTTACAAAATTAATTTTTTCGATATCTTGGCCGACTGTTAACCGATTTGAATGAACTTTTTTTTTAAACCCACTAATTTTAGGTCACACTTTTCATTTTTAATACTATTAATTCGTTAAATTCATCCTGTATGTGAAATATTGTAACCAGACCATCATTATCTTCATATTTATTATAGATACATATAATTTAACCAAAAATTTGAAAACTTTGACCCAAATTTAGTAGAAAAGCATACTTTGTTTGCCAAAATTGGATATAAATTCAGCAATATACGGCATAATTAATTTTTTTTGTTTTCATGACGTCATCAAGTTTACAAAATTAGTTTTTTCGATATCTTGGCCGAATGTTAACCGATTTGAATGAACTTTTTTTTAAAACCCACTAATTTTAGGTCACACTTTTCATTTTTAATACTATTAATTCGTTAAATTCATCCTGTATGTGAAATATTGTAACCTGACCATCATTATCTTCATATTTATTATAGATACATGTAATTTAACCAAAAATTTGAAAACTTTAACCAAAATTTAGTAGAAAAGCATACTTTATTTGCCAAAATTGGATATACATTGAGCAATATACGGCATAATTAATTTTTTTTGTTTTTATGACGTCATCAAGTTTACAAAATTAATTTTTTCGATATCTTGGCCGAATGTTAACCGATTTGAATGAACTTTTTTTTAAAACCCACTAATTTTAGGTCACACTTTTCATTTTTAATACTATTAATTCGTTAAATTCATCCTGTATGTGAAATATTGTAACCTGACTATCATTATCTTCATATTTATTATAGATACATATAATTTAACCAAAAATTTGAAAACTTTGACCTAAATTTAGTAGAAAAGCATACTTTGTTTGCCAAAATTGGATATAAATTGAGCATTATACGGCATAATTTTCCCTTATAACGATATTAATAACGTTAACTTATATTTTTATTTGTATTGTAAATTGTTTATAAAAAATATTTAATATCTAGATAATAAATTATATTACAATACAAATATATACAATTAAATGTAATATTATTATATTATGTTTAGTAATTTGTAATACATTCATGTGTGTTTAAAATACTGTATAGCATAATAGTCAGTTATCATTAACTAGTTTTAATTAAAAGAATTTATTAAATATAATTAGCATTCTTAGTTACTTGGCTAATAAACTTACTGATAGATGTTGTTAAAATCAATGATCCATTTAAAATTTAATTAGTAACTACTCCAGTCTGAGAATTATTTACTGTAGATGATTGAGAAGTAACCATAATGAAAAATTTAATATTTTTAAAATAATTCATACAAAATTATACAAATTGGTATACACATGTTGAACCATGATCGTATGCTTCATGTGTGAAAGACACTCAGTACCGGGATACAATTATTGTAAGTAGAAAAGGGGCAGTAATTTTGCAAGTACGAAATTTTACTTGTTATTCTTTTATTTTTTAAGTTTATTAGTTCCTTAGTTTTTGTGATTCTGTAAAAACCTGAATAATTTTTTTTTTTAAATCCACCTTTAAGGTTTACTTGGAAAATTATGGTCTAGGAAAAACCAAACTAACACTTATTGGATGGCTAGTTTTCGAGATATGACCTCCGACTCGGATCTTAAGTGACATCATTTTCCTAGGCATTTATTACCCTAAAAATCACAATACAAATTTTTGTAAACTTTTCAGTTTTTTCACAAAAACACAAATTTCAACACCTAGATATTTTGTACTATTTTTAATACAAAATTTGCAATAAAACGGCCTCGAAAGATCCTCATACGAATAGTTTAGCCTTTTTTAATGGAATCAAAAAAATTCATTAATCAAAAATTTATGCATAATTTTATCAAGCAACGCATAATAAAATTTCTTTACAATTTGCACAAAAGATTGCCGAAAACCGCAGCTGTATTTACTTAGATCTTTCTCAAAAATTATCATATAAATGCTATGAATATTAAATTAAAATAAAACGGAGAATATTTTGTGGTAATTTGTTGACCACATATTTTACACAGGTAGAGAGAGCTATTTATTTGCAGCAACAAACAAATTTATTACAAATAATAAATATCAATAAAATATAAATAATAATAAGAAAATATCCATGATAATAATATATCAATAATAATTGTGGTAAACAATAATTAGTTATTAACAAATAAACATAAACAAAATATAATTAATAATCCAATACACACACACAACCAAAACCAATTGAATCGATTCCACCTACCTACATGACCACCATAACATAACAAAATACATAACCTAACATATTGTATTATTAATTTATTATTATACAATTCATTTTCATATTATTATCATATTTTATAATATAATTAATATTATCATTATTTAGTAATATTTGTTATCAAACCAGGTTGCATTTTTATTCATTGAACATTGAATGTACAGCAGGCTTTTAATTTATATAACATATGAACGATAAAACATTACAGTCTTTAATACAGTACAGGACACCCTGGCAATTCAATCCCTGTCTAATGCCTACACTCAACACATTTATTTCATTATTTTTTTTAAATTTTATGTCATTTATTATTTTTCGGTTTACAAGGTAATCTTTTGTAAAAAATTCAAAGGGGATTTGTGGCAGTACTCTATAATCTAACAAAATACGTTAGCTCGAAATCGGACTTCAAAACGTTAAAAACACAAAATTAGAAAGAAAAAAACCGTTGACAGAATATGGCAATCGATTTGGGGAGATAACAACCGTTGTGCCTCAATTAATTTTGGTAAAACAAGCCAAAATAAGAAAATAATGAATACCAATTCTCGAGTACGCCATTTTCGACTGTTATTAACCCATGGATTTGTGGGGTGTAGTTTGCACGGATCGGGTTGACTTTTGGCCCCTATGTTCAACTTGTTATTAAAGTACCCCAGGATAAACTAGAAAAATAGGCAAAAACTAGAAAATTGGTATTAGTTATTTTCATCTTATTTTGGCTTGTTTTGCAAAAATTCATCAAAAAATCGAATATCGTAATCATCGATTTTTACATTTTCTAGTTTTTTTAGCCCCTAGAAAAATATTATAATAATCTGAATGAAACATGTAGAATAAAAAATAAATAAATTTAAAAAAACATTGTAAACAACTTGTAAAACACATAAATAAAAAATGGTTATACATGAACATGACTTGAAATTTAAAATAACAGCATTTTGAAAGTGTTAAAATATTTTAACATATATGAGATGATACCAAACTTGATACAACGTGTTCATGTTCATAAAATGCTTTAGGTATGTATGTTGAAGTAAGTAACTAAGTATGAATACCAAGCGTGAAATAATGTAAGCGATCACATCAGTCCACAGGTACTCTGTACATACATACATATATTTTATATAAAAATAAAAATATATTTTAATGTTTGAAAACAAATTTAATTTACAAAACATACAAAATGAGCAAGCATTACATTGGAATTTCTGATAACATATTTATTATTATATTTAATATACATTTTATATATATATATATTATATTATAAATGCATTTTAAAGTATACGATGTAATAATACATTACAATATGTGTTCAATATCATTTGGATTATTTAAATTTACTTCAATACTACTTAGTGTAAAATTAACACCTTTTAGGTGGATTATTAACACAAAACAAACAAAATAGGTACGTGTACGTTATGTATGCGCGTCAAAAGTTATACTTCTTTGGCATCATTAAAAAAACAATTGCCTGCAAATAATTAATTACAATAAAATAATAAAAGAACTGTAGAATGATAGTCAACACAATCAATAAAGCTCAGTTTACAATTGAAAAATTCAATAAATAAATATATTTTTTCTTACATAAAATTTCACTCTCATCATTTTTTCATAACGCGCTTAAAGAAGTTCAAATATATGTTGTACTTTTAATTAAAATTTGGCAATATAATTTTATCTCAAAGAGGGAGTTTAAAGTCTTATATGGTAGCATCAAATCAGTGTTAACTCAACTTTTATTTCAGTTTCAATACCAGAGACTATTAATTTGATAAATATTTAATGTTTATTAGGAAAATTAAGTATATTTCAATTTAAATCAAGTACTAACAGTCTTAAACTTCAAGAAAGGCAAATATTTCGTTATGTGAAAAAGTGAGTATACATTCAATCTATACAACTACAGTACACACCAATCTTAGATGTTCACCCATCCATGTACTGACTGTGTCTGTTGTTACGTAACTTTGATGATCGGTTGAGTTCGGTAATAACATAACGTCAGGGGGAGGGGTGTCCATTTTATGATATACAATTACAAAATAGTAATTTTTAAAAACCCTACATTACTAGTCCTAAGTTTTGTTCTTCATTCAATCTTACAATTATTGTATGTATACCTAATTTTAAATTACACACCCTGTAGTACAATATAAATTATACACATATAATAATATGTAGAGTATATACATACATAGAAGTACTACAACATACCATAAACATTACATGAATTTTGTTGATTGATATGCCGCGCTAGTTATATTGTATAGACAGTGAGTGGAGTGTAAAGTGTAGTACCATCACAGATGTGGTGTTATATATTCGTATGTTACATAGAACTCAACAATATAATACACAATGTAACATAGCCACACGTACTATATACTATATATACATAGAGTAGGTACATATTAATACGTGCAATTGAGATGGATATCTTTATGTTATTATTATTATATACGGGCTGAGTTGATCTGTTTGTTACCTTTATGATTAAAGAGCTACTTTTCTATCTTTTATGGATGAAAATTTGGGTAATGAATCCATTGGCCACAATGGACCGATTTTGCTCATGTAAGAACATAAACTCACTTTTAATGTTAGGAATACGTTTTCGTTTTGGTTTTGAGTTATCGTGAAAACAGTCGGACAGTCGAAAATGAACTAATAAGGCTTTCTATGAACACTACACCCAAACTAATAATTTTGTTTGTGCGGTAACTATTTTCTAGCTTTACAAACTTTCCTCAGATCCTCATACCCTCTTGCCACTTTTTGTCACACCAAAGCGATACTCCTAGCTTCCTCTTATTTACGAGCGTAATTTAAGAATTGTTCCTAATTCAAAGAAATGGGCTTTTAACTTAGGGGAATAATCTAAATAATGGATGTTTCATTTTTGTATAATAAAACTAAGTAACAAAATAACAGGTTAACCTATAACCTATACACCTAGACATGTCTAGCTGTCTTTAATAATGAGCAATTATGAACGATTCTAATTGGATTATATTCCATTTATTCTCATAACTGGATCGCATGTCTTAATAATAAAATTCCGTTACAAAGGTCTTAGATAGGCAACCCACAATTACTTCGTACGATTATAAGTTAAAAAGGGGGGAGATGTAGAATAAGATACTACCACTGTCCTTAATTCTAAAAATTTTAAACATAAATTGTCCGTTATTTCTATCATAATTTCGGATTCCAGATTTACTTAAATTGTAGATCTATTGTCAGCATGATAAATGTACCCTGACTAGATTTAATTTGTTTTAATTTTGTCTACTTTTTTTAATGATTACAAATTCGATTATAATAATCAAACATTCAAACCCATTACTAATATTTTCATAACAAAGATATTTAAATGAATATCATGTTCAAGTCTCATCATCTCATCTAGTAGAGATAGATCTTGTTTCTAATCTATACGAGTCGCGCTAACTGTAACTAAGCATAACGATTGTACTTGTTTAATGTAATTCAAACACGTTAACTTATTACATACATACATATTTAATTATATTGTATGAATGAATACAACATTGAAGACAGGAGGTGGCTGAGGGGTAGATTGAGGATGTTATTCACTTGAGAAATCTATTTGTCGTTTTGAACATTGTTGTGTTAAATAAGTTTTACTGTAGTCTAGATACGTGTGTCTGTGTGGTGATGTCACTGACATATTATTTGTTTTTGTGTTTTCTTAGCTACTGTATGTTTGTTTTTATGACGCCATTATTTTGTATAATATTTATTTATTTTTACAAGATTTATTTGAATACATTAATTTTAAATTTTAATAACATTTAGATTACTAATATATCGGGGGGCAAACATCAAATTCGATTTTGAAATTAGATCATAAATAAATTAGAATGACTCTTTTCATCTATTTAAAAACTAAATCAAACATAGTTTCGATATCAGGTATAAAATAATTTGATAATATTTTATTAGTTTTTTTTATCTACTTTGTAATACATTCCACCTTCAATAAATATTAAACACTTGGTATTTGGTACTTATTTTTGAAGACAAATGCTCATATTTTATTTTTATTGATTGAAAATTTGTACTGTTTATAAACAACTCTAATAAACATTCACTATATAATATGTATTTTATTTTATCGTATTTATTACAGCATTTTTAATTAAAAGCTCTTCAAGCACATAGCGAATTTCAGCAATGTTTTAAAAACAGTATAAGCAAATTTGGGGAATATCCATTTGATTGGGGGGAAATGACACACAAATTTTTGGGGTGAAAAACCTTTAATATCGCCAAAAAAATTGTATTGCTATTTTAAGGTTTCCAAGAGTAATTGAGGTCTGGGAATTTCAAAAATAACATTGATTTTCAGATCATTTTCTGAATCTTTCTGTATTGTTTTCTACATTAAACCGATCAGTCTACGAATATAAGAAACAGATGTTAATAATACTTTTTATAAAATAATAATTAAAATCAATATGATTGATTCATTGATTATGATATTGACAGTTTAACTGTAATTGTACAGTAAAACAACTGTATGTATGTATGTGTTCATTTTGTAATAAAATATAATATGTTTCAATAACATACATTTTCTTACATAATAATATATTTTTATTTTATTTTCCATGTATTGCAATATAGTTTAAATGTAATAAATGAAAATTGAAATCAATTCCCAGAACAGCAACGCTTACAACAGAACACAGTGGTGGTAACACACAAACAGTGGCGTAGCTACAGTTTTATTATTGACAGCATTAATATGGTATGTACTAGCTAAAAGTACATACTAGCAAGGTAACTGCGATTTTGATCTTTTTTGTCTGTCAAAATCACCACCACTCTCTAGAAAGAACAACAGGTATATTCGTGACGAAACACTTAGTTAATCTGATCTATATCAAACTACAGTGCAACCTCGATATAACAAATTGGAAGGAAACAGGACAGTATGCGTTATATCAACTGAGATATGTTACAATTAAGTTGGGTTGGTCTGCCATTTGTTATAACGAGGTTAAAAAAATAGTTATTAACCTCAATATGACGTATTGATCTTAGTTAATTAACGTACTCGTGTATGTCGCAGTTCTGCTGTAAACTGCTGAGACTTTTCGGGAAGGATAGGAATTCCGATAGCGACCTTTTTGTCTCGGTATTGTTTTAACCAATTCATCATACATTTCCCTGCGTCTTTGTACTCTTATAATAATTTTCTTCTGTTTACAGGCAAACTAGTAAAAAAAATTTTTTTAATTTTAAAATCAAACAAAACCCTGATTGTTTTACAGATTAAAACGTGTCGAAACCTGTCAAGAATTAGATACTATGCGATAACGGGTCATATTGGTGGGAACGTTATATAAAGGTTATCGGTTGACATAATTCGTTAATTAGAGGTATTTACAATTTTGTTTTATATTTGAAAATTCGTTATAAAAAGATTATTCGAAATAATTCTTCACAATGTTTAGGTATATTTTTCATTGACACTTATGGACAATTCAAGGGGGATTACGAAGAATTTCTTAAATCGAGGACGTCGTTATATTAAAGTTCGTTATATTAATAGGTTGCACTGTATAAATTTTTTTTACAAGTGACAAGTTTCTAGCTATAGAATAGGTAACTTTGCTTGCTTCATAATTTTCAGCAATCATTTGAATCTTTAATCTATTTAAATTTTCATGTAAGCTGTCGATACCTATGCTACGCTTCTGGATAAAATACAATAGTTTGAGCATTGTATTATTATTTTTGTTTAAACAATTTTCTTCAGAACACAATGGCAAATAAATGTTCTACGCCGTGTTGTACCATGGCATGGCATGCCCCATATGTTATGTAATTTTATATCAATTTTTAGTATAGTAATTTTAAGTACAAAATTATCCAAAAACTAATTCTCTTTTGAAAACCGTATGAAATTTTTGGATATGCGTTTAAATCGGGAAAATGATATTATAAATTTTGATACGTACATTAATCCAGTTATTAATGTAATATCGTCAAAAATGGTTGAATAATTTCGTACCTGTGATTTTTGAGGTAGCTGATTACGAATTTCGAATTAAAATTAGCATAAAATATCTACGTGGTGCATTTATTCTTGGTACATATAAAGTTTAGTGCATTTATTGGGTAAAATAAAATGTATTTATTCATTTTTCCTAGTTTTTGTGAGTCTGTAAAAATCGCTGAAAAATCTCAAAATTTTTTTTTATTGCTATTTTTATGTTTTTTAAGATAATTAAGATCTGAGAAAACCAAAAATAACACTTATTTTACGATTGAATGGATAGTTTTTGAGATATGGTATGAAATAGGTTCGGAATATTGACCTCCGGATCCGTTTTTAGGTGATATCTCAAAAACTATGCATTCGATCGTAAAATGGATATTTTTTTTGAAATCGACGCGTCAAACTATACTAATAAACATAATTTCATCGAAATCATAAGAAAAAAAATAATCCCGATTTTTTCGATTTTTTTGAAGGGGTACCCCTGAAGAAAATTACGAAAAATCGTGAAAATGTTTTTGTCTCCAATTTTGATAAATTTATGTTTATGAGTGTAATTTGATCTGCAGATTTCAAAAATCCGTTTAAAGATTGGATGGGTAGTTTTTGAGATATCACCAAAAATCCGATTCGAAGCTCAATTTTTGAGTGACTTTTTTAACAATATCTCAAAAACTAGCCACCCAATCGTAAAATAAATGTTATTTTTGAAATTCTCAGACCTCAATTAGTCTAGAAAACCTTAAAATAGCAATACAATTTTTTTGAGATTTTTTGACAATTTTTTAAGTTTTTCACAGAATCACAAAAGCCGCGTAAAATTTAATTAAATCATAAAAAGAATCTAAAAAATGTATTTGCATTCACAAGGGCACTGCAAAAATTCGTATATCATATTTTCCAATCAAAGGGGATATTGCTAAATTTCCTATAAAAATTTTCTTTTACTTACGTAATACAATTTACTGCTCGATAAATTAATTTACAATTCGACCAATTAGTTAAAACTTACCTGAAACAAACACAAAAATAATAAAATTAATAATATACAAAATATTGTTTACGTAATATCAATAATATACAAACACTTTGTACAATATAAATAATAATGCATGTTTATATTATATTAATTATATTTTTTTATTAAAAAAAAATTTATAATAAATTATATGCAAAACAATAATAATGTCTAATTAATTTGTTTATAAAATACAATAATAATAATAAAAATATAGATAAAAATACATAAATATCATTACCGCAATTAAGTTGGCGTGGAAGATTAGTAAAATTTATTTAACCAAATCTCAAAAAATTACTCCCAAAATGCTCTATCAGGATCCGTAATTGCTCCAGCGATTAGGTAATTATTTAATTAATTATTTGCAAACAAAATTTCAAAAACTGTTTTGCTTATATGTCAGCTAATAAATGCTTTTTTCTATATTTTTTTAATTGCTCCCGATTTGTTCTTTCGATATTAATCCATTTGATTCAGTAATTACTTTTATTTATGCATAATTAATTAAAATTATTAATTACGATTAAAATAGCCACCAAAAGACTGTGATGATTCTTATGGTGCGACGCTTAAGGTGTGTCTTCATAGTTTTAAGGTCGCTATTAAAATAGTAATTAATAATTTTAATTAATTATGCATAAGTAAAAGTAATTGCTGAATCAAATGCATTAATATCGAAAGAGCAAATCGGGATCAAATTGTTAAATTAAAAAATATAGAAAAAACCATTAATTAGCTGAGATATAAGGAACAAAAACTTTTGTAATTTTGATTACAAATAATTAATTAAATAATTACATAATCACTGGACCAATTACGGATCCTGATAAAACATTTTGGCAGCAGTTTTTTGAGATTTGGTTACATAAATTTTATTAAACATCCACGCTAACGTAATTGCAGTAGTATCATTACATTTGTAAATTGTAAATTGTTAATCAAACATAAATAAGTATTAAAATTTTATATATTGATCAATTATATAAAACAAGATTGAATCAGACCAGTTGCCTGTTGAAGCCAGTTAGTTGTTAGTTAGAAGTAAATCAATTGAAATACATATACTTTCTTTAGAATCTAAAAACTAATGTCTCACAGTGGGTGGTGTGTTTTGTTGTAATTTTTTTAATCTTTATCTTACTTCTTACACACCTTAAAACACAACTTTATATATTGATTCATTTTAGGGTTCAGTTGCTAGGATTGTAAATAATTATTGATCTGTTCTGTGAATCGAGTATGTGGTATACAGTTGAAAGTATACAGTCAATCTAAAAAAATTGATGAAACCTATTTTAACAGAATAATTTTTATAAAAATGGGTGCGTGTAAGTTATGTACGCGCGTCAGAAGTTATACTTCTTTGGCACCATTAAAAAACAATTTTTAATTGTATGCAAGAAGGATAGTCAACACAGTCAATAAAGCTCTGTTTAAATTTGAAAAATTAAGTAAAATTAATATATATTTTCTAACATTAAGTGTAACATAAATCATAACAACAGCATCAAACTGTGAATTTTGTGTGACATTGATGCACACAAGAAAATGTTCATTAAAGTAAATTGAATAATATTGCCAGAATTATCTATTATTTTTTGGCAAAAAAAAAACCAGTGATTTACAGGGAACCATCAAGAAAATTTCTTTTTAGGGTACTTCAGTATTATGCTACAATATTCTCTACTGAACCTTGAACGTACTCTTTTTGAACACTTTAATAAATGATTTTGATTTAATTCCGTTTTGTAAATTCAATACATGTCAGGTATTGTTTTGTATTTATATGAACACAAAAACCATCATCACCTCCGTAAGACTCAAAAGATATAATCAACTCAACATTTTTGTTTCACTTAAAAATTGGATACTCTTAGACGTATATTAAGCGATTGGCCAGACACAGCTAAGCTATTGTATGACAAGAAACTGGTTAGTAAATTACAAACTACAAAAAGTATTTCAATTCTTTTACAAACATAATTTATTGATGATTCCCTCTCAACACTCCACCACCAACCACTCCCTGAACGTATTGATGATTCTATGAAACAGAATATCAGAAAACTTATAAATGATCATGTAATTTGTGTTACAATCGATTTAATCAAATTAAAAAAGAGATAATAGAAGAGGTCTTGTGGTGTGGGTGGTTTGAGTAACGGGTCTTTTTTGTATTGACTAGCAAAGTAACTGCATCTGTTTTGTCAGAATTTCTGATCTCCTTCTTTTACACATTGCTTTTAATACCATAGTTCGTTGTACCTTTTTATTGAAATTTATTTTTTTTAAATATATCATAATAATCTTCAAATTGTAGGCAAATCTAAACTATTTACAAAAAAATGTATCAAACAAATGTTGTTTGTTTTGAAAAAAGAATAATTTTTTATCTTTAGATTTTTCTTCTATCTTTAATGCTTCAAAAGTTGTACCATGGATCGTAATAGATCCATTAAATTAGATGATTCTATGAATCCGTATACCGATTATTGCCAATAAGTTCTAGCGTTACAAACTTTTAACTAATATTAATATACTCTCGACACACTGAATGTATATATGTCGAGTATAAAAATATCTTTATATATTTTTATCATATAAATTCAGATTTTTTAAAGTTTGTGAATAAAAAATTAAATTTAAAAATAAAGATTTTTTAAATAAATGTTTTTCACACGTAAATAATAATAATTCTAAAAATATAGTTTTAATTTTTAAATTACTTCTTATAATCTGTTACTGAATTTAATTTTGTTTGGTGTGTAAAAAAAACATTAAAAATCATATTTTATGTTCACATAATAATAATAATAATAAATAATTCGTAAATAATAATTTGTGAACTATTTTTTATTTTATTTAATGGACGGACTACAAAGAATTAAATACAAATAATAAATAATAAATAGCAGTTCTGTTTTGTCAGTTCAATGATTTATGTACAAATACTTATTTAGTTTAAGGTTGTTGCAGCGTAGTAAAACCACTTTTTGGAGATATACTTTCTTTAGGCGCGTTATGAAAAAATGATGGAGTAAAATTTTTAGATGCGTGCGTCACATCACCGTCAAACAAAATTCACAGGTTGCATGATTTATGTTACACTAAATATAAGAAAATTGAGCTTTATTGACTGTGTTGACTGAATCCTTCTCCAGTCCTTTTATTATTTTATTGTAATTAATTATTTACATGCAATTACAAATGGATGATGCCAAAGAAGTATAACTTCTGACGCGCGTACAAAACGTACACGTACCCATTTTTTAACAAATTTAACCTATTTTTTCCTCGAAGAATAACATTTTCTATGCAATTTAGAACAAAACGACGTAATACTATTTTTTAAGTTATTCTTTAAACATTTCTTTACACTCCTATTTTTTTTTTTTAATTCTGTGAGGAGCTGTTTTTGATATAATAGAAAATAGTTGGCATTCCAGAAAGTTTTACATGCTTTGAATGGGTAAGTGACTCCCGATATTGCGAACTTTGATTTTGTTATGTTTACAGAATTTAGATCGTAAGATAATCAACGAAAAGTTTGCAATTTTGAGACTTACTTCCACATTCAAAGCAGACTGGAATGTCTTTTTTTCTATTATATCAAAAAAGCTCTTAAAAAAATTGAAGAAGCTCTTAAAGAAATGTTATAGGAATCAGTTAAAATAGATATAAAAATTAAAAACATCAATTTTTACTTCCGTCATGGCCTCAATAACTTGAGTAACACAAGAGTTATATTCAAATGTTACACTTAATATCGAATTGAGACCAGAAAGTTATTCTTATTCAATATTTTTGAAGCTCTTTTATAAACAACAAGTAAATGTTAATAATATTTATAATACAATAAATATACCAAATGGTTTGACACTAGAACGACCTTAATACATAATTCACATTATTATCATGTTTGAAGTATTTATTAACAACAAATTTATACTTTTTATAGTTTTTTATTTTTTAAGTTAAAAAAACATCTTGAACCTTGAATTAAATTAAATAAGCAGGTGGTACTTAAGTTCTAACAAATATTTTAATACCTTAATACTTTTTTGCATTTTTGTAGATGTTAGAATTATTTTGTAATTCTTATTATTGGGATTTTGATAATTAATATTTACATTATTAATCTTTTATCTAGAAAAGAACGTATTTCAATTTTATTTTTTTAATACTTTATTTTGGGTTAAACATTAATATACAATTATCTTAAGGAGGTCAGTTGTTACATAAAGTTATGCATTTGAAATATATAAACTCCTGAAATCTTCTTTTTAGTATGAAGTTCAGCACATGTTATTGAACATTTTAAAGAATTTATTTAAACATTGTAAAAAAAGGCGTTCTATAGTACATTTATAAATTAATGTTTACATTTTCACTTTATTCAAAAAGAGAAACAGGGAAAGGGATCTTCTAAAAGGTCCTTTTCAAGTTTTCCATAAAGACAAAAAAAATGGGTAAGTACATACAATTTCTTAAAGGCATATTTCTATAGATGTGATGATATACTTACAGGTACTTGGACTATATTTTAACACCTGTGTTGTAAGTAAATATTTGTATAAGACAAACTATTTAAATATTTATTATTAATTTAATAATATTTTTGTTGTTTATTTAACAACAAAGACACAGTTTGTTTTAAATGTTAAATATAATTACCCTGTTAATTTTTCCATGAAAAGTTTTATATATTTTTTTTTTTTAATATTCTCATGTTAGATAAATGAAGTTAAGTAACTTGACAGCAGTTAGTTAAAACTAATTAATATTTTAAATGAAAATAAAAAAAAGAGTAATATAATCCGGTGCTGCTACTAGTTAAAGTATTATGCAACTTTACAAAAAATGCTGATTAAAGAACGTAAATGATAAAAGAGTAAAAATATATTTAGTAGCTGATGTCAAATCACAAATCTTCTAATAGAACTTTAGACCAGTAATTTTCAATTATTTGTTTGTGGCATACACAAATTTTTGAATCTTAATAAGGACTTCAATTTTGAATGATTTCGAAAAACAAACTTTTTGTGTTTGTTTTAATTTTTGAGGCGTTTTTTTTTTCGTATTTCAATCAAAGATATCTATAAGTAAAAATTTTTGTCGCCATTCATGGAGCCCCCCCTCCCCTCGGATATAATAGCATTTATATTACATACGGCAAAAATAACATTTATATTATATACGGTTTTCGAACTATTACATGAAATACATTTAAGAAATCGATCCCTGGATCAGTTTTTGGGCGGTATTTTTGAAATTAACGGGTCAAAGTTCATATATTCAATAACAATTAAAATCATAAATTTTTTCCCAATTTGTCATTTATTTTATTAATTTAAATCATGTTACACAAAATGGTTTCAAATGACGTCATATTAGGGTTTGCTCGCTTTGTCTAACTTCACACCTTGTCATGTGTTATTCACAAAAGTGCTGCATCATGGCGAACATCAATTAGAGTTACTTAAAGTTTTATCTATGAATATCGAAAACAAAATTAAAATTTTTTGGTAAGATAAATTTTAAATTATTTTATTTATATTATTCATTCAAATAGAAATAATTTTCAAAAAAAAAAAAACAATTTGCAATGGTTTTTAAATTTTATTTTTAAGAAATTATTTTTCATCGAATTTTATTTTTTATTGTTTTACGTTGCCTGACCTGACTTGTTATTCACTTTATGTGGTCATATCATGGCGTGCGTGTGGGCAGAAAGCTGGGGCTCCTTAAAGTTTGATCTAATTCAAATCAAAATTTAATTATTTTTAAAGATAAAAGTATTCAAATCAATTTATTAAGTTGTGAATTTTATTTAAATCGATTTATTATCTTAATTCAATCAATGATTTCGATTTTATTTAACTTAAAAATATTTTGTTATTCCAATTATTACATAATTGTACATGGCGTTGGTAACAACATATGCAACATGTGAGTAAGATAGAGATAGCTCTGAGAATCAGTGTAGTTAGACAAAGACATATACAGTTCATCATACATTCAAGGACACTTACTGGGTTGTGCTACCAAACCACAGTCAATGCGTGATAGATTGGCGATGAACAAACAATACATGATACCACACTTAAGTAATGTGTGAAATATAATTATATAATTAATTATAGGTAAATTTAAATATTTTATTTTTAACAATTGATTTTTTTTCAATTCATTGACTCTAAATATTTATAATGACATGATAAAAATTTTCTGATGTTTTTTTCCAGGTGTATTGGGTCCCAAATTCAACCAGATCACCTTATTGGTATTGGGTCGCAAATTGAACCAAATAAGGTAAATTTTTTTATTTAATGTTAAATTTTTCAATTTGTTTATGTAATACTTAGTTGCATGCTTATATATTCGAATGAAGAAGAAAATAATTATTTTAGAAATTTTACTTTTTGATTACTTTTTCTTATATTTTGACTGCTTCCTTGAATGAAATGTCAACAACTTAGACCTTAAATTTTGTCATTTAAACTTGACATAAAGTATGAAATTTAATAATTATACTCGACACGTATACTATATATATATATATCAGAGTATACTAAGTTTAGTCTAAAGTTTATTTAAGACACAAACACATTTTTAATGTAGATATTCATAAAAGAATCATCTAATTATTCAATTTGCGCATGTCCATAAAGTCCATCACTAAAAAAATGTCAATGATTCAATTTTAAACCATAAAAAATTCTCTGAAATATAAAACAACTTTTGTTTGAAACATTTTTTTTGTAAAATAAATTTGTCACAATTTTAGTTCCACTTTTAATTGATAATTATAATACATATTAAAAATATCTAATGAATTCTTATAATTCAAAAATCTAAACAATTAATTCTGTTAGTTGTTATCGTCTTCACTTGTCTTATTTATATAGCCATCTTGATTTCTCTCAAACACATCACTTTTGATGTAATGACTTTCAATAATAAAATATCATATAACAAATAAATAAATTGTTTTATGGACAGAATGACCCAAACAAAAAGAGTAGCAGCCCATAATAAACAATAAAATATTACAAAATAAAATAATAAATATATTTATTTTATTTTGTAACAAAATTATGTAGTAATAAAATATGTTTATAATAATATCCATATGCATGTAAATAATAAATAATTGTATAATTGTTTTTATTATTTATTTGTTAGTTAATATATCATCATTCTATTTAGTTTGTTAGGCACCGTTTTTATTTAAATAAATAAAATAATAAATATATATTTTTAATTCAATGCCATAACTTTAATTAAATTATTAAAATATCAATTATTCAAATAATAAATGAACAAATTTTATTAAAATATAATAAACACAATTATATTATTAGTATTTCAAAAAACATTCTAACTTTGTATTTTTATATACAATTTGTAGTCCGAGTAAGGTTACATTTTTATTTTGAATCCTAAGAATGATTAAATCAACTTTTTGAGGTTTTTTACGAAATTTAATAAGAAAATTAAAAAGAAATTTTGCTCGCTATTTATGAATTCCCTAGTACAATATCGAAATAAGATTTATTTTACAAACGGTTTTCGAGATATCGCATGTAATACAATCGCGATATCAGTTTTTTGGGTGATATCTCAAAAACTACGCATTTTATTTGTTAATAAAATGCTATTTTTGAAATGTACGGGTCAAATTGCATTAGTTAGTGTTATCGAAATCAGATACAAAAAATTTTATTTCGATTTTTTCGCAATTTTTCAAAAGGCATCCATTCAAAATAAAATGCAATAAAAAAAATTTTCCGTTTTTTTAATTTTAATTTTTTTTGCTCTAAACAATATTTTTAGTATATCAAAAAAAAAAAAAATAATAATAATATTATCTATTTCGATTGATTTTGTCAATTCAAATCATGTTACACAAAATGGTGTCAAATAATTAGTTAGCAACTGAAAAAATGCAATTCATGTTCTGACGTCATATTAGGGTTGTCCAACTTCACACCTTGTCTTGTGTTGTTCACAAGAGTGCTGAATCATAGCGAACATCAGTAAGCGCTACTTAAAGTTTTATCTATAAATTTCGAAACAAAATAAAAAATTTTCGGTAAGAAAAATTTTAAATACATTTTAAATCATTTTATAAAAATTATTAATTTATTCAAATAGAAATAATTTTCAAAAAAAAAAAAAAAATACAACTTTCAATGTTTTGAATTTTATTTTTTTAAGTTGTTTTCCATCGAATTTTACTTTTAATTGTTTTACGTTGCCCCACCTGACCTGACTTGTTATTCACTTTATTTGGTCATATCATGGCGTGCGTGCGGGCAGTAAGCTTGGGTACTTCAAAGTTTTATCTAATTCAAATAAAAATTAAATTATTTTTAAAGATAAAAGTATTCAAATCAATTTATTAAGTTGAGAGTTTTATTTAAATCGATTTATTTTCTAAATTCAATCAATGATTTCGATTTTATTTAACTTAATAATATTTTGTTATTGAAATTATTACATAATTATACATGGCGTTGGTAACAACATATGCAACATGTGAGTAAGATAGAGATAGCTTTGAGAATCAGTGTAGTTAGACAAAGACATATACAGTTGATGATACATTCAAGGACACTTACTGGGTTGCGCTACCACAGTCAGTGCGTGATATATGGGTGATGAACAATACATACATGGTACCACACTTAAGTCATGTGTGAAATATAATTATATATTTAATTATAGGTAAATTTAAATATTATTTTTAATAATTGATTTTGAATCATTATTAATAAAAAAAAATTATAAAATGAATTATTGCATAAATATCGAACAAAGAAATTTCTTTGGTTTACATTGTTTTTTGGATTAATCAAAACTTTATTTATTTAATGGTTGTGAAAATAAATTCAAATATAAAACTCAAAGTATTTATTTTTATGTTTTTATTTATTTCAGAATGAAGTGCAGTAAGAAGTTGGCTGCCTAAGGAATGGAAATATGAAGCAAACTGCAATCAGGTTAGTTATAAGAACTTTTTATACAAATAATAAAGTTTATTACTTCCGAGTTATATATCTGATATCGGAAGTATTGTGTTATTGATTATAGAAAATAATTTTTTATTCCAATTTCAAAAATGTTTGTAACGTCGACATTTTGGAACTTTCTGAGTATTTTTCGTTTCGTGTCCATTGATCTGAGAATCACATTAATACGAACGCGTATAATTCCAAAACTTCTTTCACAATTTTTCCCGGGAACATCAAGTTTCACTTTTCATTCTCTTACAAACATGAAATTAAAAAATTGTATTTAAACAATTTTCTTTTTTCAGTTCTTTTTTTTCCCCTTAGTAAAACGACATTTTTTATAGAACAATAAAAAATAATTTGCATGATTAAAAAAAAAAATTAAAAAAAAAATATTCCTCTATTAAATAATAAATTTTTTCCAATTTATTATTTATTTCGATTTATTTTCTTAATTTAAATCATGTTACACAAAATGGTGTCATATAATTAGTTAGCAACTGTAAAAATACAATTCATGCTCTGACGTCATATTAGGGTTTGCTCGCTTTGTCTAACTTCATACCTTGTCTTGTGTTGTTCACACAAAAGTGCTGAATCATGGCGAACATCAGTTAGCGATACTTAAAGTTTTATCTATGAATATCGAAAACAAAATTTAAAATTTTTCGGCTGGATAAATAATAATTTTTTAATCATTCTATTAAAAGTTTTTATTTAAATTGAAATAATTTTCAAAATTATACAATTTGCAATGGTTTTTAAAAATGGTTTTTAAAATTTATTTTTTATCGAATTTTACTTTTAATTGTTTTACGTTGCCCCACCTGACCTGACTTGTTATTCACTTTATGTGGTCATATCATAGCGTGCGTGCGGGCAGTAAGCTTTGGCTCTTTAAAGTTTTATCTAATTCAAATCAAAATTAAATTATTTTTAAAGATAAAAGTATTCAAATCAATTTATTAAGTTGAGAGTTTTATTTAAATTAATTTTTTTTCTAAATTCAATCAATGATTTCGATTTTATTTAACTTAAAAATATTTTGTTATTCGAATTATTACATAATTGTATATGGCGTTGGTAACAACATATGCAACATGTGAGTAAGATAGAGATAGCTTTGAGAGTCAGTGAGTTAGACAAAGACATATACAGTTGATGATACATTCAAGGACACTTACTGGGTTGCGCTACCACAGTCAGTGCGTGATATATGGGTGATGAACAAACAATACATGGTACCTACCACTCTTAAGTCATGAATATGTGAAATATAATTATATAATTCATTATAGGTAAATTTAAATACTATTTTTAATAATTGATTTTGAATCATTATTAATAAAAAAAAAAAATTATAAAATGAATTATTGCATAAATATCGAACAAAGAAATTTCTTTGGTTTACATTGTTTTTTTGATTACTCTAAACTTTATTTATTTAATGGCGTGAAAATAAATTCAAATATAAAACTCAAAGTATTTATTTTTATTTTTTTATTTATTTCAGAATGAAGTGCGGTAAGAAGTTGGCTGCCAAAGGAATGGAAATATGGAGCAAACTGCAATCAGGTTAGTTATAAGAACTTTTTATACAAATAATAAAGTTTATTACTTCCGAGTTACATATCTGATATCGGAAGTATTGTGTTCTTGATTATAAAAAAAAAATTTTTTTATTACAATTTCAAAAATATTTGTAACGTCGACATTTTGGAACTTTCTGAGTATTTTTCGTATCGTCCATTGATCTGAGAATCTCATTAATACGAACGCGTATAATTCCAAAATTTCTTTATTTTTCCCGGGAACATCAAGTTCCACTTTTCTTTCTCTTACAAACATGAAATAAAAAAATTGTATTTAAAAAATTTTCCTTTTTCAGTTCTTTTTTTTCCCCTTTGTAAAACGACATTTTTTATAGAACAATAAAAAATAATTTGCATTATTAAAAAAAAAAATATTCCTCGATAAAATAAAAAATTTTTTCCAATTTATTATTTATTTCGATTTATTTTGTCAATTCAAATCATATTATACAAAATGGTGTCTAATAATTAGTTAGCAATTGTAAAAATACAATTCATACTCTGACGTCATATTCGGGTTTGCTCGCTTTGTCTAACTTCATACCTTGTCTTGTGTTGTTCACACAAAACTGCTAAATCATGACGAACCCGCGAACATCAGTTAGCGATACTTAAAGTTTTATCTATGAATAACGAAAACAAAATTAAAATTTTTTGGTAAGATAAATAATAATTTTAAATCATTCTATTAAAATTTTTATATAAATTGAAATAATTTAAAAAAAATACAATTTGCAATGGTTTTTAAAAATGGTTTTTAAAATTTATTTTTTATCGAATTTTACTTTTAATTGTTTTACGTTGCCCCACCTGACCTGACCTGTTGTTATTCACTTTATGTGATCACATCATGGCGTGCGTGCAATCAGTAAGCTTGGGTACTTCAAAGTTTTATCTAATTTAAATCAAATTTAAATTATTTTTAAAGATAAAAATATTTAAATCAATTTATTAACTTTATAGTTTTATTTAAATCGATTTAATTTCTAAATTCAATCAATGATTTCGATTTTATTTAACTTAAAAATATTTTGTTATTCGAATTATTACATAATTGTACATGGCGTTGGTAACAACATATGCAACATGTGAGTAAGATAGAGATAGCTTTGAGAGTCAGTGTAGTTAGACAAAGACATATACAGTTCATCATACATTCAAGGACACTTATTAAGTTGTGTACACGGTCAATGCGTGATATATGGGTTACTTCTAACACCTAAGTAGTCATATGTGAAATATAATAAATAATTATTTATAGGTAAATTTAAATATTATTTTAAAATTATTTTCGATTTAATCATAATTAATAAAAAAATATTTTATTTTTTTTTTAATTAATAAATTGAAATTTTGCAAATCTATCGAATAAAAAAATAAATATATTAATTTTTTTTTTTAATAATTTTTATAAGTTTAAAACAAAATTGTATTTTGTTCTATTTTTTTAAATTAATGCAGGAATTTTTTATGGTTTAAATTATCATTTGAATTAATCAAAACTTTATTTATTAAAACCCCGTAAAAATAAATTCAAATATAAAACTCAAAGTATTTATTTTCATTTTTTTATTTATTTCAGAATGAAGTGCAGTAAGAAGTGGCTGCCTACGGAATGGAAATATGGAGCAAATATTAAATAGGTTAGTGTATTAAGAACTTATTATACAAATGATAATTTAAGTTTATTACTTCCGAGTTATATATCTGATATCGGAAGTATTGTGTTCTTTGAGAAATTTTTTTTTTTATTCCGATTTTTCAAAAATGTTTTTGCAAATGCTCATAATGGGAATGGGAAGTTTTTGGTTTTTTTTTTTAAAAAAAAAAAGGTGTATCGACTGTTAATTGGTTAGTTATGAGAACTTATAATACAAATAATAATTTAAGTTTATTACTTCCGAGTTATATATGTGATATCGGAAGTATTGTGTTCTTGAGTATAAAAAAAAAAATTTTTTTTTTTATTCCGATTTCAAAAATGTTTTTGCAAATGCTTAAAATGGGAACGGGAAGTTTTTGGTTTTTTTTTTTTTTTTTTTTTTAAAAAGGGTGTATCGACTGTTAATAGGTTAGTAATGAGAACTTATTATACAAATAATAATTTAAATTTATTACTTCCGTATTATATATATGATATCGGAGGTATTGTGTTCTTGAGTATAAAAAAAAAAAAATTTTTTTTTTCCGATTTCAAAAATGTTTTTGCAAATGCTCATAATGGAAATGGGAATGGGAAGTTGTTTTTTGTTTTTTTTTTTTTTTTAAAAAAAAGGTGTATCGACTGTTAACAGGTAATAGTTGGGAAAATTATGAAAATATACCATTTTGGCAATTTTCGTAGTTAAAGATTTTGTAAAACATTGTAAAAATAATTTTTCTTAAATAAATTTATATACAATTTCCATAATTAGAAAAATAAAAAAAATAAAATTCCCTGATTTAAAAAAAAATTTCATAATTTCCCAGACTGTTATTCAATGACTTTATACACAAAATTAAAATTCCGTGAGTGTTCCCGGTTTTTCTCCGATTTTCCTTGAACTGTAGCCACCCTGTATTTATAAATTTTTGGTAAATAATAGTCTAGGTAATTATAGCGCTCGCAACTTACATCCTTCCTTTTAAATGCTTATATCTCATGAACCATTTATTCGATTTTGATGAAACTATATATGTATGATGAGGTTTGAAAATTTTTTTAGTTAAAGATTTTGTAAAACATTGTAAAAATAATTTTTCTTAAATAAATTTATAAAATTTCTAGAAAAATTAAACAAAAAAATTAAAATTTCATAAATTCCCAGACTGTTATTACAAAAAAATTAAAATTCCTTGAGTGTTTCCGGTTTTCCTTAAACTGTATAGTCACCCCTGTATTTATAAATTTTTGGTTAAATGCCTTTTAAATGCTGACATCTCATGAACCGTTTATTCGATTTTGATGAAATTTTCTATGTATTGGTTTACATTAGTAGTTAAATTTATGTCAAATCAATTCTTTGTTTTCATTTGCAATAAAAATGTTCACTAGGTGTTTGTTTGTCTATTATATTGCAGATAGACAGACATAACAAACACACACAAAGTTATTTTTGAAATGAATCTTGGTTTTACAAGTCACTGATTCAGAAGGATAACCCAAACCAAAATTCATTCAAACATACATACATGATGATTTATGTAGTAAGGCGATACACAATCCTCCTAAAGTCGCCTTAATCAATATCATCGTAATCATATATTTATATATATATGTTTCTATTTTATGCACGCTACAGGCATAAAAATGATTTGCATAAAATAATTTTAATATTTGAACATTTTTTAATCATAATAATTCATAAAATAATCTAAATATTATTCAGTCTACACAGTTATAATTACTTGTAATTATCAGCTAAAATTGTTGTAAATCTAAGCGCTCTGCCACACTATTACATTTCAGCTATCCATTGAGTTTAATGGATAGGAGGACCATGCCACTACTTGAGTTTATTTTCAACGAACGGAACACTTAGATATTTTTAATTTATTTATAATAATAATTCTATTAGTTTTATCTTGTTTAATGTGTGTATTGTGTAAATACATTGCCATCCCCAGTTTACGAGGTGGTGTTCCACCAACCAAACATAAGTAATTTTAAAAACCTAAAATTTTTTCTTTACTAATTAGGAAAAAAAAAAAATAATAAATTTATGTAGAAAAAAAAACGGTCAATTTTGTTTATATAATAGTAAAAGGGAATTCAAAATAACCTTCGAACATTCCACTATAACTGCAGGGTTCCTAATTAAAAATTAATTTGCATTTGGTTCTTATTAAATGTTAACCAACCAAACAAACAAGTACCTATAAATATATTATTGAAAAATGTTGAAAGTCTTGAACTGTACATATATAGTTACACAAACATATCACAAGTAGACAGACATGAGACAACCAACAGTTTAGTTAGCAGTGTAACAATCATGCTGCGGTTTAGTCAAGTCCATGTAAACTCTTTGATTCAAGTTTAAGAAGTCGTTGACGATACGACGACATTCTATCTACGTACGTACGTACGTAGATATAATAAATAGCTACTGTATTATGAGACATGACTTGTACGATAGTTAGTAAGACAAAGACAGATTAATAGAGATAGAGGATTCCTTCCCATCATCAGTACTTTATTAATCAAGTAATAAATCTGTATGACTTGACACGTTTATACCGAGAATAAATAAATATGTGTTGTAAAAACATGCAAAAAAAAGAAAAAAACAAATTATTGTTTTGTTAAATTAAACAGATGTTTGTTTTTTAAAAAATAAATAATAATGTTGTAAATAAATTTAAAAAAAACATGATGTAACATAAAAACAATTGGCTGATCCGGTTCGGTCCAGTCCGGTCCCTACATATTATTTATAATTCATTTGAAGTCAGTTCATTTATTGAAATTGATTATTTTCTAAATTCAATGAATGATTTTGATTTTATTTTACTTAAAATTATTTAAGCATTAGATTTATTACATAATTGTACATGGGCGTTGGTAACAATATATGCTAAATGAGATAGAAATAGCTTTGATACAGTGTAGTTAGACAAAGACATATTATACAGTTAACCATCAGATAACACTTCCTGAGATGAGCTACCACAGTCAAAGCGTGATAAATTGTTGATGAACAATACATGCATGGTACCACACTTAAGTCAATTTCATGTAATTCATTGAATCTAAAAGTAATACTTGAATATTTATTTGGTTTTTTTTTCTATTTTCAGGTAGGTCCAGTAGGTGTCTGATAAAAGGTCAGTGGTATAAGTTTTTAATTAATTATAATATATATTCATAGTGTTTGATATCTTAACTAATTAATAATCCTCCAACCCCATTTACCCCAATTAACAAATTTTTTAGATTAACCAATTTATTTAATTTAGTAATTCAGATTATTAGAATATTATTTTAATGTTAAATTATTTCAAAGTAACTTCAGATGATAAGGAATCTAATTATTTGGATTTTAAATTGCTTTATTAAATTACTTTGTCTACATAATCCAGGAGCCTAACAAATTTTTTAGATTAACCAATTTATTTAATTTAGTAATTCAGATTATTAGAATATTATTTTAATGTTAAATTATTTAAAGTAACTTCAGATTATAAGGAATCTAATTTTAAGAACCTGAGAATCCCCATAAAATAATTTTAAGTTTTTTTTATTGTTTTTATTATGTATGATTTGATTGATTATTTATTTATTAATTTTGAAAAGTTTATATTGAAAGGTAACATTTAATAGCATATGCAAATTTTTTTATTTTAGCTTAAATTTTGCAAAGATATTTAAAAAATAAATATTTGACTCTAGTGATAAATTCTCATATAAAATACATTCTATATCAGAATTTATTTATAAGCATTTATTTTTTAAATTTCTCATAACACTTTATATATTTTCCGGTTAAAATGATCGATAGTAAAATTTATAAATAATTATTGTTTAGGTTTTTAAAGGACTTATTCAATAAATTTATGATTTTTTTCTTGCAAAAATAAACGTTTGGACGTAACGGTTTTTATGAATTTTAAATCATAAGAAAAGCCTTTTTTTTTAAAAACAGATTAGTAAAAACGGGCATTCGTATTATTATGACTATTCAGAACAAAGCTGTAATTTCTTTATTTCACTATAATACTCAGGGGTGCTATTTATTGGCACACGGGAATTGGCGAACCCGGGTTCCCGAGCCCTTATTAATAATTGGTCTTGCGACTTTCATTCACTAAGACGTTCCGTTCCTAGTAGCATTATTGGCTAACAAAGCTCCAGAGATAATGCCTAATTTCCACTCTAAATATACCGTATTCAGAGAATGAAGACAAGTTTCGTAACCAGGACTGAATCAACCGATATATAATAACTCGATCTTGAATTCGAGATATCATTCCAAAGGACCTGACATCAAATCACAATATGATGATGGACCGACCACATCACTCTCAAGACACCACTTTGTTTCATCATTTTCACAATCAGCAGTGGATCAAAGGAAAATATACATCAATTATTGAGATCATTAAATAATATTGTTAAATCTAAATCAACTAAAGAGTATTTTCACAATCAGCAGTGGATCAAAGGAAAATATACATCAATTATTGAGATCATTAAATAATATTGTTAAATCTAAATCAACTAAAGAGTATTTTCACAATCAGCAGTGGATCAAAGGAAAATATACATCAATTATTGAGATCATTAAATAATAATGTTAAATCTTAATCAACTAAAGAGTATTCCTCGTTTAAATGAAAATTCGTTTTTGCTGCAAATCCATTGATCTTTATTTGAATGTTAACGTTTTAAAATCGTAATGTTTTGTACTTTATTAATTAAAAATTAAAAATTTTTATTATTTGGAAGTTTTAAAAAAAAATTTATTCAATAAATTTAGTATTTATTTTCTCTGAAAATATATAGGTTTCGGACGTAACGATTTTTACGAATTTTAGAACACAAGTAAAGTCTTTTTGATAACGGTTAAGTTAAAACAAAATTCGTTTTATTGTTCAGTTGTGAGTGGTCAGAATTATAATGCTTAATTGGCCAATAATCATTATATATCATTTAGCTCAAAATTGTTTTTATATAATTCGAATATTGTAAACTGACTATGAAAATTAAAATGTCACTTTACATATGTTAAAATTTGTTATTAATTGTGGTTTAAAATCAGAATAAGATTTCAAAGAGAACAAATTGAAATTTGTAGAATAAATTTTTACAAATTTTCAATTAATAATTTCAATTATTAATTATTATAATCAAAATATTTATGTTTTTACATTCGTTATTACTCAGATTAAATCATTGTGAAAATTGCAACCAAAATTTATTTTCATTTGACCTTCAAATACTTAAAAAGAAAAATGAAATTATACGAAATCTACGAAATGGAATTTAAAAGAATTATTTGGAAGAATAATTACTATTTGCTAAAATAGAAGATCCTTAATAAAAAGGAAAAATTATTTTCAATAATGGATTATTATTTATTTCATCGAATGGACAGGACATTCACTTTCAAAATCGTATTATTGTAATTGGAAAATATCAACGAACGAACTACCAAATTTTAGAGATTAAGCAAGCAATCGTTCAACAAAGTTCAGCTTTAGCATCTGCTCTTAAACCCGACGGTAGTGAAACAGGAAGAGACAACAGTAGATGCGAAGAGTAGAGTAAAATTTGTGTTTTTAAATATTTTGATATTGTTATAAAAGTATTATTTTTTTTTTTCTAATTAAGAGAATATATTTCATTTTTAAGATTTTATGTTTTTGTTTGTTTTTTTATTATACTCAGGGGTGCTATTTTTTGGCACACGGGAATTGGCGAACCCGGGTTCCCGAGCCCTTATTTAATATTGGTCTTGCGCGACTTTCATTCACTAAGACGTTCCGTTCCTAGTAGCATTATTGGCTAACAAAGCTCCAGAGATAATGCCTAATTTCCACTCTAAATATACCGTATTCAGAGAATGAAGACAAGTTTCGTAACCAGGACTGAATCAACCGATATATAATAACTCGATCTTGAATTCGAGATATCATTCCAAAGGACCTGACATCAAATCACAATATGAAGATGGACCGACCAGATCACTCTCAAGACACCACTTTGTTTCATCATTTTCACAATCAGCAGTGGATCAAAGGAAAATATACATCAATTATTGAGATCATTAAATAATATTGTTAAATCTAAATCAACTAAAGAGTATTTTCACAATCAGCAGTGGATCAAAGGAAAATATACATCAATTATTGAGATCATTAAATAATATTGTTAAATCTAAATCAACTACAGAGTATTTTCACAATCAGCAGTGGATCAAAGGAAAATATACATCAATTATTGAGATCATTAAATAATATTGTTAAATCTAAATCAACTAAAGAGTATTCCTCGTTTAAATGAAAATTCGTTTTTGCTGCAAATCCATTGATCTTTATTTGAATGTTAACGTTTTAAAATCGTAATGTTTTGTACTTTATTAATTAAAAATTAAAAATTTTTATTATTTGGAAGTTTTAAAAAAAAATTTATTCAATAAATTTAATATTTATTTTCTCTGAAAATATATAGGTTTCGGACGTAACGATTTTTACGAATTTTAGAACACAAGTAAAGTCTTTTTGATAACGGTTAAGTTAAAACAAAATTCGTTTTATTGTTCAGTTGTGAGTGGTCAGAATTATAATGCTTATAAATTGGCCAAAATTATCTCAAAAAAGTTAGTTCCATAGAAATTGTTAATAATTTGAATGCTTTTATGAAAAATATTTGAAGGCTTGTTTTTGTTTTAATCATCAGCTTTTATACATTAGAGTGTATCTAATTTTTATGTTTGAGTAAAGTCATTGAACCGTTCTTGTTAAATTTTTTCTGAAAGTAGATGTTATTTTGGATTAGGAAGTAATCTAATCTTCAAACTATATTTACTGGAAGATTTTTTAATAAGATAGGATCACGAAGGGGTAGGTCGGTATGACTATTGATACCGTAAAAATTGGATACCAATAATGTCAAATTACTGATGTTTCATTTTCAAGAGTCAATGTTTTTCACATAAGTATCACAAATATTTTTCTATTTTCCTTGGAAACTAATTTACAGCGAGAAAATTTAGGAAAAGCTTTAATCATTATAAATCATTTAGCTCAAAATTGTTTTTATATAATTCGAATATTGTAAACTGACTATGAAAATTAGAATGTCACTTTACATATGTTAAAATTTGTTATTAATTGTGGTTTAAAATCAGAATAAGATTTCAAAGAGAACAAATTGAAATTTGTAGAATAAATTTTTACAAATTTTCAATTAATAATTTCAATTATTAATTATTATAATCAAAATATTTATGTTTTTACATTCGTTATTACTCAGATTAAATCATTGTGAAAATTGCAACCAAAATTTATTTTCATTTGACCTTCAAATACTTAAAAAGAAAAATGAAATTATACGAAATCTACGAAATGGAATTTAAAAGAATTATTTGGAAGAATAATTACTATTTGCTAAAATAGAAGATCCTTAATAAAAAGGAAAAATTATTTTCAATAATGGATTATTATTTATTTCATCGAATGGACAGGACATTCACTTTCAAAATCGTATTATTGTAATTGGAAAATATCAACGAACGAACTACCAAATTTTAGAGATTAAGCAAGCAATCGTTCAACAAAGTTCAGCTTTAGCATCTGCTCTTAAACCCGACGGTAGTGAAACAGGAAGAGACAACAGTAGATGCGAAGAGTAGAGTAAAATTTGTGTTTTTAAATATTTTGATATTGTTATAAAAGTATTATTTTTTTTTTTCTAATTAAGAGAATATATTTCATTTTTAAGATTTTATGTTTTTGTTTGTTTTTTTATTATACTCAGGGGTGCTATTTTTTGGCACACGGGAATTGGCGAACCCGGGTTCCCGAGCCCTTATTTAATATTGGTCTTGCGCGACTTTCATTCACTAAGACGTTCCGTTCCTAGTAGCATTATTGGCTAACAAAGCTCCAGAGATAATGCCTAATTTCCACTCTAAATATACCGTATTCAGAGAATGAAGACAAGTTTCGTAACCAGGACTGAATCAACCGATATATAATAACTCGATCTTGAATTCGAGATATCATTCCAAAGGACCTGACATCAAATCACAATATGATGATGGACCGACCAGATCACTCTCAAGACACCACTTTGTTTCATCATTTTCACAATCAGCAGTGGATCAAAGGAAAATATACATCAATTATTGAGATCATTAAATAATATTGTTAAATCTAAATCAACTAAAGAGTATTCCTCGTTTAAATGAAAATTCGTTTTTGCTGCAAATCCATTGATCTTTATTTGAATGTTAACGTTTTAAAATCGTAATGTTTTGTACTTTATTAATTAAAAATTAAAAATTTTTATTATTTGGAAGTTTTAAAAAAAAATTTATTCAATAAATTTAATATTTATTTTCTCTGAAAATATATAGGTTTCGGACGTAACGATTTTTACGAATTTTAGAACACAAGTAAAGTCTTTTTGATAACGGTTAAGTTAAAACAAAATTCGTTTTATTGTTCAGTTGTGAGTGGTCAGAATTATAATGCTTATAAATTGGCCAAAATTATCTCAAAAAAGTTAGTTCCATAGAAATTGTTAATAATTTGAATGCTTTTATGAAAAATATTTGAAGGCTTGTTTTTGTTTTAATCATCAGCTTTTATACATTAGAGTGTATCTAATTTTTATGTTTGAGTAAAGTCATTGAACCGTTCTTGTTAAATTTTTTCTGAAAGTAGATGTTATTTTGGATTAGGAAGTAATCTAATCTTCAAACTATATTTACTGGAAGATTTTTTAATAAGATAGGATCACGAAGGGGTAGGTCGGTATGACTATTGATACCGTAAAAATTGGATACCAATAATGTCAAATTACTGATGTTTCATTTTCAAGAGTCAATGTTTTTCACATAAGTATCACAAATATTTTTCTATTTTCCTTGGAAACTAATTTACAGCGAGAAAATTTAGGAAAAGCTTTAATCATTATAAATCATTTAGCTCAAAATTGTTTTTATATAATTCGAATATTGTAAACTGACTATGAAAATTAGAATGTCACTTTACATATGTTAAAATTTGTTATTAATTGTGGTTTAAAATCAGAATAAGATTTCAAAGAGAACAAATTGAAATTTGTAGAATAAATTTTTACAAATTTTCAATTAATAATTTAAATTATTAATTATTATAATCAAAATATTTATGTTTTTACATTCGTTATTACTCAGATTAAATCATTGTGAAAATTGCACCAAAATTTATTTTCATTTGACCTTCAAATACTTAAAAAGAAAAATGAAATTATACGAAATCTACGAAATGGAATTTAAAAGAATTATTTGGAAGAATAATTACTATTTGCTAAAATAGAAGATCCTTAATAAAAAGGAAAAATTATTTTCAATAATGGATTATTATTTATTTCATCGAATGGACAGGACATTCACTTTCAAAATCGTATTATTGTAATTGGAAAATATCAACGAACGAACTACCAAATTTTAGAGATTAAGCAAGCAATCGTTCAACAAAGTTCAGCTTTAGCATCTGCTCTTAAACCCGACGGTAGTGAAACAGGAAGAGACAACAGTAGATGCGAAGAGTAGAGTAAAATTTGTGTTTTTAAATATTTTGATATTGTTATAAAAGTATTATTTTTTTTTTCTAATTAAGAGAATATATTTCATTTTTAAGATTTTATGTTTTTGTTTGTTTTTTTATTATACTCAGGGGTGCTATTTTTTGGCACACGGGAATTGGCGAACCCGGGTTCCCGAGCCCTTATTTAATATTGGTCTTGCGACTTTCATTCACTAAGACGTTCCGTTCCTAGTAGCATTATTGGCTAACAAAGCTCCAGAGATAATGCCTAATTTCCACTCTAAATATACCGTATTCAGAGAATGAAGACAAGTTTCGTAACCAGGACTGAATCAACCGATATATAATAACTCGATCTTGAATTCGAGATATCATTCCAAAGGACCTGACATCAAATCACAATATGATGATGGACCGACCAGATCACTCTCAAGACACCACTTTGTTTCATCATTTTCACAATCAGCAGTGGATCAAAGGAAAATATACATCAATTATTGAGATCATTAAATAATATTTTTAAATCTAAATCAACTAAAGAGTATTTTCACAATCAGCAGTGGATCAAAGGAAAATATACATCAATTATTGAGATCATTAAATAATATTGTTAAATCTAAATCAACTAAAAAGTATTTTCACAATCAGCAGTGGATCAAAGGAAAATATACATCAATTATTGAGATCATTAAATAATAATGTTAAATCTAAATCAACTAAAGAGTATTCCTCGTTTAAATGAAAATTCGTTTTTGCTGCAAATCCATTGATCTTTATTTGAATGTTAACGTTTTAAAATCGTAATGTTTTGTACTTTATTAATTAAAAATTAAAAATTTTTATTATTTGGAAGTTTTAAAAAAAAATGTATTCAATAAATTTAATATTTATTTTCTCTGAAAATATATAGGTTTCGGACGTAACGATTTTTACGAATTTTAGAACACAAGTAAAGTCTTTTTGATAACGGTTAAGTTAAAACAAAATTCGTTTTATTGTTCAGTTGTGAGTGGTCAGAATTATAATGCTTATAAATTGGCCAAAATTATCTCAAAAAAGTTAGTTCCATAGAAATTGTTAATAATTTGAATGCTTTTATGAAAAATATTTGAAGGCTTGTTTTTGTTTTAATCATCAGCTTTTATACATTAGAGTGTATCTAATTTTTATGTTTGAGTAAAGTCATTGAACCGTTCTTGTTAAATTTTTTCTGAAAGTAGATGTTATTTTGGATTAGGAAGTAATCTAATCTTCAAACTATATTTACTGGAAGATTTTTTAATAAGATAGGATCACGAAGGGGTAGGTCGGTATGACTATTGATACCGTAAAAATTGGATACCAATAATGTCAAATTACTGATGTTTCATTTTCAAGAGTCAATGTTTTTCACATAAGTATCACAAATATTTTTCTATTTTCCTTGAAAACTAATTTACAGCGAGAAAATTTAGGAAAAGCTTTAATCATTATAAATCATTTAGCTCAAAATTGTTTTTATATAATTCGAATATTGTAAACTGACTATGAAAATTAGAATGTCACTTTACATATGTTAAAATTTGTTATTAATTGTGGTTTAAAATCAGAATAAGATTTCAAAGAGAACAAATTGAAATTTGTAGAATAAATTTTTACAAATTTTCAATTAATAATTTCAATTATTAATTATTATAATCAAAATATTTATGTTTTTACATTCGTTATTACTCAGATTAAATCATTGTGAAAATTGCAACCAAAATTTATTTTCATTTGACCTTCAAATACTTAAAAAGAAAAATGAAATTATACGAAATCTACGAAATGGAATTTAAAAGAATTATTTGGAAGAATAATTACTATTTGCTAAAATAGAAGATCCTTAATAAAAAGGAAAAATTATTTTCAATAATGGATTATTATTTATTTCATCGAATGGACAGGACATTCACTTTCAAAATCGTATTATTGTAATTGGAAAATATCAACGAACGAACTACCAAATTTTAGAGATTAAGCAAGCAATCGTTCAACAAAGTTCAGCTTTAGCATCTGCTCTTAAACCCGACGGTAGTGAAACAGGAAGAGACAACAGTAGATGCGAAGAGTAGAGTAAAATTTGTGTTTTTAAATATTTTGATATTGTTATAAAAGTATTATTTTTTTTTTTCTAATTAAGAGAATATATTTCATTTTTAAGATTTTATGTTTTTGTTTGTTTTTTTATTATACTCAGGGGTGCTATTTTTTGGCACACGGGAATTGGCGAACCCGGGTTCCCGAGCCCTTATTTAATATTGGTCTTGCGACTTTCATTCACTAAGACGTTCCGTTCCTAGTAGCATTATTGGCTAACAAAGCTCCAGAGATAATGCCTAATTTCCACTCTAAATATACCGTATTCAGAGAATGAAGACAAGTTTCGTAACCAGGACTGAATCAACCGATATATAATAACTCGATCTTGAATTCGAGATATCATTCCAAAGGACCTGACATCAAATCACAATATGAAGATGGACCGACCAGATCACTCTCAAGACACCACTTTGTTTCATCATTTTCACAATCAGCAGTGGATCAAAGGAAAATATACATCAATTATTGAGATCATTAAATAATATTTTTAAATCTAAATCAACTAAAGAGTATTTTCACAATCAGCAGTGGATCAAAGGAAAATATACATCAATTATTGAGATCATTAAATAATATTGTTAAATCTAAATCAACTAAAAAGTATTTTCACAATCAGCAGTGGATCAAAGGAAAATATACATCAATTATTGAGATCATTAAATAATAATGTTAAATCTAAATCAACTAAAGAGTATTCCTCGTTTAAATGAAAATTCGTTTTTGCTGCAAATCCATTGATCTTTATTTGAATGTTAACGTTTTAAAATCGTAATGTTTTGTACTTTATTAATTAAAAATTAAAAATTTTTATTATTTGGAAGTTTTAAAAAAAAATTTATTCAATAAATTTAATATTTATTTTCTCTGAAAATATATAGGTTTCGGACGTAACGATTTTTACGAATTTTAGAACACAAGTAAAGTCTTTTTGATAACGGTTAAGTTAAAACAAAATTCGTTTTATTGTTCAGTTGTGAGTGGTCAGAATTATAATGCTTAATTGGCCAATAATCATTATATATCATTTAGCTCAAAATTGTTTTTATATAATTCGAATATTGTAAACTGACTATGAAAATTAAAATGTCACTTTACATATGTTAAAATTTGTTATTAATTGTGGTTTAAAATCAGAATAAGATTTCAAAGAGAACAAATTGAAATTTGTAGAATAAATTTTTACAAAGTTTCAATTAATAATTTAAATTATTAATTATTATAATCAAAATATTTATGTTTTTTCATTCGTTATTACTCAGATTAAATCATTGTGAAAATTGCACCAAAATTTATTTTCATTTGACCTTCAAATACTTAAAAAGAAAAATGAAATTATACGAAATCTACGAAATGGAATTTAAAAGAATTATTTGGAAGAATAATTACTATTTGCTAAAATAGTAGGTCGTTAATAAATGGAAAAATTATTTTCAATAATGGAATATTATTTATTTCATCGAATGGACAAGACATTCACTTTCAAAATCGTATTATTGTAATTGGAAAATATCAACGAACGAACTACCAAATTTTAGAGATTAAGCAAGCAATCGTTCAACAAAGTTCAGCTTTAGCATCTGCTCTTAAACAATCAGCAGTGGATCAAAGGAAAATATACATCAATTATTGAGATCATTAAATAATATTGTTAAATCTAAATCAACTAAAGAGTATTTTCACAATCAGCAGTGGATCAAAGGAAAATATACATCAATTATTGAGATCATTAAATAATAATGTTAAATCTAAATCAACTAAAGAGTATTCCTCGTTTAAATGAAAATTCGTTTTTGCTGCAAATCCATTGATCTTTATTTGAATGTTAACGTTTTAAAATCGTAATGTTTTGTACTTTATTAATTAAAAATTAAAAATTTTTATTATTTGGAAGTTTTAAAAAAAAATGTATTCAATAAATTTAATATTTATTTTCTCTGAAAATATATAGGTTTCGGACGTAACGATTTTTACGAATTTTAGAACACAAGTAAAGTCTTTTTGATAACGGTTAAGTTAAAACAAAATTCGTTTTATTGTTCAGTTGTGAGTGGTCAGAATTATAATGCTTATAAATTGGCCAAAATTATCTCAAAAAAGTTAGTTCCATAGAAATTGTTAATAATTTGAATGCTTTTATGAAAAATATTTGAAGGCTTGTTTTTGTTTTAATCATCAGCTTTTATACATTAGAGTGTATCTAATTTTTATGTTTGAGTAAAGTCATTGAACCGTTCTTGTTAAATTTTTTCTGAAAGTAGATGTTATTTTGGATTAGGAAGTAATCTAATCTTCAAACTATATTTACTGGAAGATTTTTTAATAAGATAGGATCACGAAGGGGTAGGTCGGTATGACTATTGATACCGTAAAAATTGGATACCAATAATGTCAAATTACTGATGTTTCATTTTCAAGAGTCAATGTTTTTCACATAAGTATCACAAATATTTTTCTATTTTCCTTGAAAACTAATTTACAGCGAGAAAATTTAGGAAAAGCTTTAATCATTATAAATCATTTAGCTCAAAATTGTTTTTATATAATTCGAATATTGTAAACTGACTATGAAAATTAGAATGTCACTTTACATATGTTAAAATTTGTTATTAATTGTGGTTTAAAATCAGAATAAGATTTCAAAGAGAACAAATTGAAATTTGTAGAATAAATTTTTACAAATTTTCAATTAATAATTTCAATTATTAATTATTATAATCAAAATATTTATGTTTTTACATTCGTTATTACTCAGATTAAATCATTGTGAAAATTGCAACCAAAATTTATTTTCATTTGACCTTCAAATACTTAAAAAGAAAAATGAAATTATACGAAATCTACGAAATGGAATTTAAAAGAATTATTTGGAAGAATAATTACTATTTGCTAAAATAGAAGATCCTTAATAAAAAGGAAAAATTATTTTCAATAATGGATTATTATTTATTTCATCGAATGGACAGGACATTCACTTTCAAAATCGTATTATTGTAATTGGAAAATATCAACGAACGAACTACCAAATTTTAGAGATTAAGCAAGCAATCGTTCAACAAAGTTCAGCTTTAGCATCTGCTCTTAAACCCGACGGTAGTGAAACAGGAAGAGACAACAGTAGATGCGAAGAGTAGAGTAAAATTTGTGTTTTTAAATATTTTGATATTGTTATAAAAGTATTATTTTTTTTTTCTAATTAAGAGAATATATTTCATTTTTAAGATTTTATGTTTTTGTTTGTTTTTTTATTATACTCAGGGGTGCTATTTTTTGGCACACGGGAATTGGCGAACCCGGGTTCCCGAGCCCTTATTTAATATTGGTCTTGCGACTTTCATTCACTAAGACGTTCCGTTCCTAGTAGCATTATTGGCTAACAAAGCTCCAGAGATAATGCCTAATTTCCACTCTAAATATACCGTATTCAGAGAATGAAGACAAGTTTCGTAACCAGGACTGAATCAACCGATATATAATAACTCGATCTTGAATTCGAGATATCATTCCAAAGGACCTGACATCAAATCACAATATGAAGATGGACCGACCAGATCACTCTCAAGACACCACTTTGTTTCATCATTTTCACAATCAGCAGTGGATCAAAGGAAAATATACATCAATTATTGAGATCATTAAATAATATTTTTAAATCTAAATCAACTAAAGAGTATTTTCACAATCAGCAGTGGATCAAAGGAAAATATACATCAATTATTGAGATCATTAAATAATATTGTTAAATCTAAATCAACTAAAAAGTATTTTCACAATCAGCAGTGGATCAAAGGAAAATATACATCAATTATTGAGATCATTAAATAATAATGTTAAATCTAAATCAACTAAAGAGTATTCCTCGTTTAAATGAAAATTCGTTTTTGCTGCAAATCCATTGATCTTTATTTGAATGTTAACGTTTTAAAATCGTAATGTTTTGTACTTTATTAATTAAAAATTAAAAATTTTTATTATTTGGAAGTTTTAAAAAAAAATTTATTCAATAAATTTAATATTTATTTTCTCTGAAAATATATAGGTTTCGGACGTAACGATTTTTACGAATTTTAGAACACAAGTAAAGTCTTTTTGATAACGGTTAAGTTAAAACAAAATTCGTTTTATTGTTCAGTTGTGAGTGGTCAGAATTATAATGCTTAATTGGCCAATAATCATTATATATCATTTAGCTCAAAATTGTTTTTATATAATTCGAATATTGTAAACTGACTATGAAAATTAAAATGTCACTTTACATATGTTAAAATTTGTTATTAATTGTGGTTTAAAATCAGAATAAGATTTCAAAGAGAACAAATTGAAATTTGTAGAATAAATTTTTACAAAGTTTCAATTAATAATTTAAATTATTAATTATTATAATCAAAATATTTATGTTTTTTCATTCGTTATTACTCAGATTAAATCATTGTGAAAATTGCACCAAAATTTATTTTCATTTGACCTTCAAATACTTAAAAAGAAAAATGAAATTATACGAAATCTACGAAATGGAATTTAAAAGAATTATTTGGAAGAATAATTACTATTTGCTAAAATAGTAGGTCGTTAATAAATGGAAAAATTATTTTCAATAATGGAATATTATTTATTTCATCGAATGGACAAGACATTCACTTTCAAAATCGTATTATTGTAATTGGAAAATATCAACGAACGAACTACCAAATTTTAGAGATTAAGCAAGCAATCGTTCAACAAAGTTCAGCTTTAGCATCTGCTCTTAAACAATCAGCAGTGGATCAAAGGAAAATATACATCAATTATTGAGATCATTAAATAATATTGTTAAATCTAAATCAACTAAAGAGTATTTTCACAATCAGCAGTGGATCAAAGGAAAATATACATCAATTATTGAGATCATTAAATAATAATGTTAAATCTAAATCAACTAAAGAGTATTCCTCGTTTAAATGAAAATTCGTTTTTGCTGCAAATCCATTGATATTTTTTGAATGTTAACGTTTTAAAATCGTAATGTTTTGTACTTTATTAATTAAAAATTAAAAATTTTTATTATTTGGAAGTTTTAAAAAAAAATTTATTCAATAAATTTAATATTTATTTTCTTTGAAAATATATAGGTTTCGGACGTAACGATTTTTACGAATTTTAGAACACTAGTAAAGTCTTTTTGATAACGGTTAAGTTAAAACAAAATTCGTTTTATTGTTCAGTTGTGAGTGGTCAGAATTATAATGCTTATAAATTGGCCAAAATTATCTCAAAAAAGTTAGTTCCATAGAAATTGTTAATAATTTGAATGCTTTTATGAAAAATATTTGAAGGCTTGTTTTTGTTTTAATCATCAGCTTTTATACATTAGAGTGTATCTAATTTTTATGTTTGAGTAAAGTCATTGAACCGTTCTTGTTAAATTTTTTCTGAAAGTAGATGTTATTTTGGATTAGGAAGTAATCTAATCTTCAAACTATATTTACTGGAAGATTTTTTAATAAGATAGGATCACGAAGGGGTAGGTCGGTATGACTATTGATACCGTAAAAATTGGATACCAATAATGTCAAATTACTGATGTTTCATTTTCAAGAGTCAATGTTTTTCACATAAGTATCACAAATATTTTTCTATTTTCCTTGGAAACTAATTTACAGCGAGAAAATTTAGGAAAAGCTTTAATCATTATAAATCATTTAGCTCAAAATTGTTTTTATATAATTCGAATATTGTAAACTGACTATGAAAATTAGAATGTCACTTTACATATGTTAAAATTTGTTATTAATTGTGGTTTAAAATCAGAATAAGATTTCAAAGAGAACAAATTGAAATTTGTAGAATAAATTTTTACAAATTTTCAACTAATAATTTAAATTATTAATTATTATAATCAAAATATTTATGTTTTTACATTCGTTATTACTCAGATTAAATCATTGTGAAAATTGCAACCAAAATTTATTTTCATTTGACCTTCAAATACTTAAAAAGAAAAATGAAATTATACGAAATCTACGAAATGGAATTTAAAAGAATTATTTGGAAGAATAATTACTATTTGCTAAAATAGAAGATCCTTAATAAAAAGGAAAAATTATTTTCAATAATGGATTATTATTTATTTCATCGAATGGACAGGACATTCACTTTCAAAATCGTATTATTGTAATTGGAAAATATCAACGAACGAACTACCAAATTTTAGAGATTAAGCAAGCAATCGTTCAACAAAGTTCAGCTTTAGCATCTGCTCTTAAACTCGACGGTAGTGAAACAGGAAGAGACAGTTGTATGCCGTCTTTTATATTTATTGCTTTATTTTGTAATCGGTATCTCTTGTCTATTTAGCTAGCGAGTATGAAAACGTTTAATATTGTTATTTTACTTCTTTTATTTTAATCGGAAAATAAAATTGTGGACTAGGCCTACAGGGGATACCACGTTAAAAAAAACGCACTTATGTACCCTACCCCATGGGTGGTGTGGAAATGGGTACAATAATTATTTTGATATGTTAACAGAATTTAAAGACTAAATATTTATTTTAAAAATTTGTGTTTGATTTTGGTTTTTTTTTGGTGGGCCTACTCTGATCATAGTTTGTTACAATTCTCGCATTTCGTAGATGATTACACCTGTCATTTGAAAGATCTGATTAATCTCAAAGCGATACTTATTTTTAAGAATGTATGTTGTACGTTAAACGAGAATCAAATGTTGTTTTTTTTTTTAACAAATCCATATTTTTTATTGCAAATTGATATTTTATTGGAAAAATTTCAACTTTCTTCTAAATTAAAACGTAGGTCAGTGTTGCTGAACAGAGTTATACACACTTTTATGAGTTCAATTGATGGTAAATAGCTAATAGAACAGACCAGAACTACATGACATTTATTTAATTGATTCCACATTAATATTATAATATTGATTCAATATTAAAACTGTGGTTTGATCATGAAACTTTTAAAAGTATTATTAATTTTTAATTTTGACGGGGAAGCGGTATTTTAAACTTGTCTGTGTGTATTTTTTGTAATTTAAATGGTTTCACAAAAAAAGAAATGTATTCGGTATTTCTTTCCGCTGGTAGCTTTAGCCTCGTAGCTTTTTTTCTAGTCTGAAATAAATGCTCTAATAATATATCTCATACTATTTTGACTTATTTATATATATATATAGATTACTATTTGATAGTTGCGATAAGTAAACCCCCCCCCCACCCGACTGCTGCGTTCATTGATCGTTAATGATGGCAATGGCCTATAAAATAAAATAGTTTATAACAATAATAATAGTTAGTTAATCATCGAATGGTTATTACCTAATTTATAAATAATTACATGACACAAACTTTAAACACAATCAAAGTGAAATTTAAGGTATAAATAAATAAAAAAATATAAAAAAACATATAGTGAAGTCAAATAAATAAATAAATAAATAAAAAAAACATATAGTGAAGTCAAATAATCAATATAAATCCAAAATGACGGAATGCAATTACACAGTGAATGAATTTGTATCAATTTTTTTATTTGTATTACACTAAATCCAATGTTTTATGCTAAACAGTTTATAACCAATTGAAAATTTTCATGATTTTGAAAACGGGAATGGAAGTCACTCCACTTGGCGGGATGCAAATCCTAAGTCAAAAGGAAAGCTATCATGTAAATAACCTCGTTTACTTCAATTTTATTTTCGCCAATCGAATACCTCCCCCCCCCCCACCTAAATGTTAAATTTATCACAAAGCTTTTTCAGATTATTTTATCATAAGTGCCAAAATAAATTTCTAAAGTTCATATTTTATTTCTTCAAAATTAGTTTTTTTTTTTTTTCAAAAACTAAATATTCAAAATAATTTAATGTTAGACGTCCGTCCCTATAGTCCTTAAAATTCACATAACGAAAAATGATTATTATTTCGATTAGATGGCTTAAAGAAACCGATATTCTCATGGACCGATATAATACTATTGGAGATTAAAAATTAAAAAGCGGAAAATTGTAAATAATAAACATTTAATTAAATATAGTATAAGGGAATTCAAAAAAAAAGTTTCGAACATTGAAATCCATGAATTCCGACAAGGTAAAAACCTAATTGCACTTGACTATTAAAAATTATCAAACAATTTAAAGTTTAATCACGCACCATCATAAAAATATACACGAAAGTAATACAAAAAAAAAATATATCAAACTTTAGTCTCTCTCTCTAACTAAATGTTTATTTTTTATCACTTTATAAAACGATTAGTCAAAATTCATTTTACAATTAAAATTGTGTTTTGTGTTCAATCAACAACAAAAGAATAATTATCGAACTTTATATTTTATTTCAAATTGTTTATTATAAATAATAAGTGAAAAAAATAACAATTAATACTATTAATTGTTTAGATACTCAACTTATGTTTCAATATCAATGATTAGCATTCATAAAATACTATAAATATTCAATTCATACAGTTATTAATACATATACAATAATAATAATATACAAAGCGAAATATTATTATTTGAGCTGTAATTTAAAATTGGATCATCAACCAATTTTGATCATTGACGAACTTAAACCCACTTTTTGTTTTTAGAAGTCTCTGGATCTTGATATGGGAGAGGTGGAACTGAACTAATTAGGTATACAAATTTTGTGGCATCAATATTTGGTAGCGTCATAAACTTTAGATTAAAGCATGGCACATACTGCGGCGCTTGTGGCACAGCGTGACACGAAATGGCATAGCGCGATTTGTTGTAACATGTTGACACATGTCACAGTGCCAAAGACAGAGTTCCTTGCGTCACACGTTTCACTAATCACAGTGCAATTAGTTTTCATATTTAAGATAAATTGTATATTGTGTTCCAAGATGTCATTACTTAAATATTTACCATAAAAAGTTTTTTATATACTTTTGATACATTAGTATGTTACTCGCGTCACGCTGTGTCGCACAGACTCGCAATATGCGTAAAAAATTGGTAAAATTAAATAAAAATTATAATATTTAATTTATTTTAGTAGCACAGAATAATTTTTTTTTTTTTTTTAATAAATTTTATTTATAAAAGAATTCAATTAGACATCAACAAATTTCTTTGATAGGTAAGGGTTGTATTTAGAGATACACATAGAATAATATCGATACGATCACTACTATCTATGTACAGAGACGAGGTACATGGAGGTAAGTCAATAAATGTGATACCTACGTAGGTAGGTAGGGTACTACTTGTAATATTAAGTGATACAGACACATTCAACAAACACATTATCAACGACTAAAATTAATACTATCACAGAGTGAAAGAGACAGTATTATAGGATGAGCTTTCATATAAATGTATGTATGTATGTTAAATCATCTACTTTTCATCATCTTCAAGAGAAACAAACAACGTATAGCGGTAACTTTTCACAAGTTAAAACACCATCATATACCGAGTGAAAATAATGTTCAATATTGAAATCGACTAAAAATAATTTTATAAATTTATAAAATACAAATTTTAAAATTCATCGAAAAAACACAAAAAAAAAATAAAAACAAGTAAATGTAACAACTAACAGAATTAATTATTTAAATACTACACATATTATTGAATACTATTTTAATTAGCATTCATAAAACTTGTATAATAAATAATATGTATTCAATATGTGGTAATTAGTTAAATTTGTTTTGAATTTAACAAATTATTTTATCTTGGTGACGACGTGTACGCTTAAAATGACTAATTTAGGTGATTGATTCTATGAACAGCTTTACCAAAATGTTGTTAGTGGCTTCAATATTACAAAATTTAGACTAAAATTAAACTACTCTAACATATTGTAGACATATATGTCGAGTATAATTACAGTTAAAAGAAGTTAAACTAAATCCTCTTACAACTGATTAACATATGGTATATATATATATATATGTTAACTCTAAGTATATACAACTAAGTATGGTTTCCTAAGGGGTTGGTTGGTTGTTACACATAGATGGAGTTGTACACAATATTACCGTCACGTCATGCCACCATACCACACCACATCAAGTTGGTCGACGAGTGAGTCTGTGTTGGTTTTTGTTATATACATCATCATCATCACATCATATAATACTACTCTCAACTCTCAGTCTCATATCAATTGTACTTTCTTCATACAATATTTGAATTGTAAATCTTACAACATCAAAAACACACGCTATGATCATCCTCCTCTTAGCATCTCATTCTGTCTGTCTTCATAGGCGGCTTTTTATCTAGCGATCAGCAAATTCATCGAATTTTATTTTTATAATCGACATATATATATATATATAGTTTCCTATATTCTGGACTTCCTATATTCGTTTTCCTATATTCTGGACTTAAAAAGTTCTTGAATGAACAAAATCGGTCCGTTGCGTTCAATGAGATCCAACTTATTTTTTAACGTATTTTTATTTCAAACATTTGTAAAATCTTTATCTTCGCCAGAATTTTAACTTAAATTAAGCTAAATAACACTACATATATATAGTCTGGATATATTAAACATTGATAGTCAAGTATGAATGCCGAGTATTTAAACAATTAATTATGTTAGTTGTTGTCTTCATTTAATTGTGGATGTAGAAGCATTTCCAGGCGAAAACTATCAAAAAATATATATCAGAGTATTACAAGGTAACAAAATATATTAAAATATGATAGGATGATGATATTTTTGCTACGGACATAAAGTATGTTTTTATTTCTACATTATTATTAGTAATAATAATAATAATTATATTTTTTTTCTTGTTTTTGTTTAAACATGAATTTTATTGTTTTTTTATCGATTTGTGATATTTGTTATAAATGTAAAAAAACAAACAAAAAAATTGTTGATTATTATTTTATTATTTTATACATTCAATGTGTATTTTCAATTTTCATTATAATTAATAGTCCAGATGCTTGTTAAGCATAACATATTATTTATTAATCGATCAGCAGGTGCTGGCGATACTTAAATCAATAATTGAGAACCACATTCTGTCAATTTATGAATAGCTCAAATATTATGAATCAATTCGTAGCCGGATCAATTTTAAGTTCATTTTTTATACAACTTCCTTTATAGATTAAGGAGATCAGTTGAACATTACAGTTTTTTTAGATAAAATTATGCATTTCAAATATATAACTTCTGAAGCAATGTTGAATCATTTTCATATAAGTTTTTTTATTTCAGCATCGGTTATTGAATAATAAAAGAAGGTATGGGGCTTTAAACATCGTAAAAATTACAGGGCGTTATATGGAACATGGTCCCAAACATTCCACAAATGAATGCAACTTAGATATTTGCTAGAAGAATGATTATATTTATAAATTAATGTTTACACTTTCAATTTTTTCGAAAATAATTCGTAGCTTAAAAAATACACATTAATCAAGTAGTAGTCATTATAAATTTTTTGTCTATAAAAAATACTCAACTGTCCTCTCCTTAAGTAGACTTCTACTAAACATTTTTTGAAATTTTCTTTGTTTTTTAAATATTCGTAAAAATTATATTTTTATTGGTATGTATATTTCTTTTTCTTACGATGCAAGAATAAGAAGTTAATAAGTACCATGATATGCTTACAGAGCACTTGGACTATAACTTTTATTAGATAACTTTGTATTTATTTATTTTTGTTGTATAGCAAGCAGTATATAATTCTCACTCTATTTACTAATATATTTATTAAAATAAATATAAAATTTACCTCCCACAGACAATAAATAATACACAGTCAGTCAGTCAGTCAGTAGCTGCTGATCGAACAAAAACCGGGAAACTTAGTATATTTATTTAATTGCATTGTATTTTTATCTAGCAAACGTGAATGTCCGTGAGAAACTTCACAAAAAATTCATATTTTTATGCAAATTTTAGCAACAACAAAAAAATTTATGATGTATTTATAATTTTAACGAATTGTATTCTAAAATATTTTATGTTAAAATATAAGACTTCTTGTGTCTCTTTTAATTCGGAATGTAGGATCTGTGTAAACTAATTGAATTCCTTCGTAAGACTAATTTTTACCAACAAGTTGAACCCCAGAATTGAAGTTTTAGATTTTTAATCCAAAAAAAAAATATTTATTTATCGATTGAGAGCGTTGTTTTAGAAATATCGTCTGAAATCCTATACGGAAGATGTTTAATTCGGAGACATGTCATGCAATTTCACAAAAACTAGTCAGCGAACCGTAAAATAAATGTTTTTTTTTTTTTTTTGAGTTTCTTTAAAACTTATTTACACTAGAAAAATCAAAAACAGGAAATTTTGTTTTAAATTTTTCGATGAAGATTTATAATCGAGATTTCATCAAAATCACAAATAATAAGAAAGCGCACAAAATAAAGATTTAATTATTTAACTGAATTCAAAAATTTCACATCAATAGGTAAAAATACAGTAGAATAGAAGTTAAACCTCTACTAGGTACTATCACTATTATAAATATATACTGTGATTTAATCCTTATTTTAGAATGAAATTTTTGTGTATACTATTTTATTAATTTTTCAACATGTTTCATCATTTACTAAATTTAATAATCCAATCAAATTAAAACAGACCTAACAGAAGAACTTAATAATCCAATCAAATTAAAACAGACCTAACAGAAAAGAACTCACATATTAATAAAACGACTGTATAAAAAAAAAATAACCAAGTCAGTTCAATAATAAGTCGTTTTATTTATCGAAAAAAAAAAAATAATATTCATCAAATCATTTCTATTTCCCCTAAATCAATTATCATCATATCACACACCAAACCACCTCAATAATAATGTAATAATGGTTGGTTATTAGACGAGTCAATATGGAACAGTATCTTAACTAATTCAAATAGTATGTATGTTTACTATCAACATACTTGATACATTTTCATGCTACATTATGTGGGGTCAAATTTTGACAAATCTATAAGAGTGTACATTTTTTTGATGTGAAACATCTATGGGTAAGGGTTAACTGTTAGTGTGGCGATAAAGGTCGTGGCGCAGGCAATCTTATTTTTATTATATTTCTCCTAATGACTTTCTCAATCGCAGACTATCAGAGAATATTTCATGATTTTTTACCTGGAAAATTCCCAATCAAAGATATCGTTAAGCAAAATAAAATCCATTATTGGCTTTTCAACTATAAAAATCTCTGACAGATAGAAAAGAACAGGTTTATACGTAAAGAAACACTTCATCAATATATTAGCATTCAGAGAGATGCCTCTGATTGATTCGCCTATAATACAAAACTAAATTAAATCGAACAACATAACGAATCTAATAAAAAAAAAAAAAAGGAGATCGATATAAAAGAAATAGATGAGAAACACATTCAACCATCTTTATTTATTTAATAACGGCGTATATTTCTGATTCATATTAAGACGCAGATTCATTATTTATCTTTGTCTAATACCATACTATTCAACGTCAACGGATATTTGACTTCTTACTCTATCAACAGGAATCTCTATGTGTGAGAATAAAAAAAAAAAAACGGTATGTACACAAAGTATATAATCAAATAAAGTGCGAAATATGTTTACATATTAATATCAAATAGAGATAGATTGCATTACTTTTATCTTTGTTTAATAAGATTACGATAAGTGAGATAGGTATTAGATATATTTATTTGTAACCGATTTCAAAAAAAATTTGGAAAATCAATCTTGTTAGTTAAAACATAGCCAGAAATCAATGAGAGCATCTATTTTAAAAAGAATTTATGATAAAAAAGTATTAAATAAAAAAATATATATATTTAAGTGTATTTTTTTGAAGTCGGTAGAGTTGTTTTTTTTAAATAATAACCTTTTCTTTTTGATCCTTGTGTATTTTATAATATCGAAACTTTTAAATATCTCACATAAATCAGAAACCATAAGAAATAGAAGATTTTCAACTTTTAAATTGAAACATCCTGTCTTCAAAAAGATATTCCCTGATTTTTTTCAATTAACAAAACTTTAGTTACCTTATTTTATATGAAATGATTCACAGCATTTTTTGAACTTACCTGAAAAAGAAAAAATTTTAATGAAAAATATTATATTCATTTTTTAAAAATATTTTTAATTGAGGGTGTGTGACATCCTGTCCTGTATAATAATAATAATAATAATAATATTCATCAATCGTAGCTTAGTAGTAGGATGTTGAAAATACGGAAAGACTTTATAAATATGTAATTAAATAAATGTAATCATTCGTTACATTTTATATTACAATTCATACTATACCAAATCTACCCTCCTATAAACTGATACACAACCTACTACCTACATGTAGTGTCAAAAATTAGGGTAACTAACTCTATATACCAATATGTATACATTGTGTTCCTCCCTTTGTTTCCTCATACAAAGAAGTTCAAACTGTACTTTTACAGTGTATTTCAGTTCAAGTGTAACCACTTTAACTATTTATATTTTAGAGTTGTTATATTTTTTAGTTGTGAAAAATAAACAATGAAATTTAACAAAAATTTATAAACAAATTAACTATTAATTTGACTCATAAAAGTACATCGATATTTTCAAATCTTGATATGTGACCTATGAAACATGAGCTGGCTGCCATAAAAATGTTAAAATTTTAATGTATGGCAAGAAATTGTATTTATTTTTCCAACATTTTTTTGTGTGTGATTTTTTATTAGAAAAATACATTTTGAAGTACTGCTACTTAAACATAGTAAACTACACTATTTATGTGCTCAACATTTACTACTCAAAAAGGTCTCTTCTCAGATGTAATTATAATTGAGTTTGAGCTTTTATTTCATGGCCTTTTGTGATCAGATTAAAAGCTTTAAAATCGAGAAAATTGATATTAAATTATTTTGGAAAACCAAAAATTCTTAATACTACATACAAAGTTTCATCAAAATTTCTCATACAGAGCAATACCAATTTTTTTTTCGAGCTTTAGCCTTCAAAATATATATTAACTATGTTCAAATAATAAACGGATTGTTTTACTTCGAATATGTTTTTTTTCAAAGAAGTAAGCTTCCGTATATTATTTGAACAGTTATTTAAGCGTTTTAAATTTATACAAGTAAAATCAACCTATATGACAATTTTGAGAAAACTTTGTATTAAGACTTAAAAAACAAATCTCGTTTGAGATTGTTTTCCAAAAAAAAAAAAATGTCCAATTTAGTTTTGACTGAGTTTATCACTATGAATTTAATCAAAAACAAGTTAAACTTATTTATATTATAAAGTGTGGTAACACTTGAATTGGTGAACCACACTGTACACAAATGCTAATGTTGCATATAAATTTATAATTACACAAAACAACACATTTGTACGCTAATTTTACTAATTTAGTCTCAAATACGTAAAACTACCCAACCCCTCTCCTTTAGAAAAAAGTAAACAACGATTGTATTATTGGGTAATAACATTTGTTTTCGAACATTATCGTGTTCCCTTCTATTTTTTAAATGGAAGGGTCGTTGTGTTAAGTGGATGTACGATATATTTATTATGTGCATTGATCAATTAATACAGATTTTTTAAAGTTATTTAATTTTTTTGTCAAATTAAATTGCTGAAATTCTCAGCCCCCTATAAAATATATAAAAGCTGAAATAACGTGAAGAATAGATTGCTACCAGAACGTGGTTACTGTACTGTATACAGCCTTGCAAAGGGAACTTTAATCTGCGACGGATCAAGAGTGTTGACAACGAGACAGGTTGAACCAGGCGCTCTATCCAGTATGTTGCGCCATCTAAGATTGGTCACATTAGTTACATGATAGATTTCTTGTGTTTTGTTGGCCGGAAAGAGGGGGGAGGGTTGGATATCACTTTTTTTTCTCGAAAGACAGAAAGTGTAGATTCACCCCAGGCTTTAATCAAATCGCCTACAAGTGTGCATTCAAAAAAATATGAATTATTATTTAACCTAATTTTATTGAAGACTTTTGTGAATATCTGTATTATATGCTTTAGTTTACTATCCTTTTCTATTTAATAACAGTTGTAAAAGACAAAAAAAACACGAGATGATTACACTTAAATGAGGAATATAAATAAATTGTGAGAATTTACATTACTTATTTATATTACCTACCTACCAACTTGTGTTGGTTGATGGTTCTGTTTTTTGTGTTCATTTTTATATAATTCATATTTTTTAATTCAAATTCTAAATACATATTTTAATAAAATCGTATTCATTCTTTTTAACTCCAATCCGAACATATTATGTTAAGGCCGTGGTGAGGGGGGTGTGTGTACTTTATCGGGTTAGATTGAAAGTTTGACGTAGCATTCTTAGAAAGTCATTTTCAATCTAAAATTGAATAATTAATAAATGAGCGAACTCGTACAGGTGAAAATTTCACTCAGTCTTATAGAGTAAACGGTATGAAAAATTTAAGCAACTTTTATATAGCTAATACTAACTGAAATGAGACCACTAATAAGTGAGAGATGATGTATATTGTATATATACACACGTATATAATGATAACTTCTCTCTTTGTTAGACGGTTTCATTTCTTTTTCAATCAGTTACACGTGATTACGTGAACTTAACAACATAATCGGGTTGTTAACTATGTTTAAAAAAGTAATTACTTAAACATGTAGATTTCGTAATACAATGTACACAAAAAAAATAATATTTTGATAAAATAAATACGATTTCTTGCCATAAAATTACTTTAAATTTAAACCTTTTTTCATTTTAATGACATAATATTGGTATAAAATATTGAAAATAGTAGTTTAACACATTATGAACAAAACATAACCTGTCAAATATTTTGGTAAGATAACTGTTTAGATTGAACTGACAGATGACAGCAAATAGTTTATACCAGCGCATGACATCACACGTCTACTTTTAATTTTAATATAATATAACACAAATGTGATTTTATTAGTTTTTTCAAATTTCATAATTGAGTTTTTTACTATCGAAAGTAATTTACTTGAAGTTGAATGTGAAACAAACTTTATATAATTTATAAATGACGAATCAAGTGTACTTATAATAAAGTATGTATGTCTGTCTGTATGTCTGTCAGTCAGTCAATCATACCGTATCGATATATCGGTATTGGTACTAAATGTATTATATTTTAATAGTATTTTTATTTATTGTATATATATATATTCGATTACATATTGATTAGAAATAAAAAATAATATAATTTATTACATTATAAAAATTTAATTATTATTATATGATGCAAAAATTAAATTAAAAACTGTACAACAAACAACATTCAATCTACTGATGATACTAGCTGGTACTCGGCATTTTATAAAAACAACTTGATAAATGTTTCACATAAAAATATATATTTTTTTTTTATTGTTTTTAAGTAAATATTTATTTACCGTTTCAAATTACTAAACATGTTATTATTATTATTATTATTATAATATACTTACACAAACATACAAACATACCTCTACATAAAATATATACATACGCATCATACATTAATAAAAATAAAATTAAAATGAAATATTATAAAAATGGTATATAATTATTTTTGTTTTTATTTAACTTGTATTTTTTTTTATATATATATAATTTAAAATTTAAACGCAAATAATAATTCATATAGCCCTGATGTCAATTCACATTTAATATTATTTCAAAAAATATATGGAAATTTTTATTAATAAAATAAAAATTTGTGTGTCTTTGAAAATTATTTTTTAGTTCATTCGAAAATATATCCACTGTGTTGTTTAGAAATTTAAAAATTTCACAAAAAATGCAATTTCGATTATGAAAAAAAATATCAATGTATATTACATTATAGATTGTTTTTATTGTAGAGGTCTTTATCAAAAGCATAACCCGCAATGATGACTTTAAGCCAGAGTAGATGCCGTTTAAAAATGGTAAAAAGTGGGAAAAAAAATTATAATAGGAAGAAATTTTTTGAAAACGAAAGAGAATATAAAAAAAATGAAAACGGAAGGGAAAAGAAAAATAATCTACAAGCATTCTAAGGTCAGTATTTTTTCACCTTATTTTGAATAAATATCAAAAAAGCCACCTTATTGTGTTTTCGTTTTTTTTTTTTTAAGTGTAAATACAAAAGTTGTAGATCATTTTATTACCTACAACTTTACCATTTAACTTTTTCCATAACTTTCCCTTAGAAACCTTAAAAACTTAAAAACACACCCTCTTCCACTTACCGACCGCAGATTGCCAGTAAATAATTTTTCCTTTCATTGTTGTTATATACTATTCCGTTTTCAATGGGTTTCATCCTACTATAATTTTTTTTGGTTTAATAAATTATCGACCCTGGTTTATAAAGAGTGTATATCCATGTTTAAAAATAGTTAAAATTAAAACCAATGAATAGAACAAACATACATCTGTTCTATTATTATTATTATTATTATTGTAAATATATGAGTAAATAATAGAATGTGTAGGTTTTTTTGTCTTATTTTATGATGAACAAACAACAAACCTAATACATGATGAGATATCATATCAACATTATAACTATTATCTATCTATCATGGCTGAGAATAAGATGGCAGACGTAATAGACTACTTACTAGACACAGACAGACAATATACATCATTACATTACAGACATACAACAAACTCAACACATGCTGCTGCTCAAACAAATACAATATCAAAATTCATACCCTTTAGTAATAATATTCACGAATTAATATTAATTAAAAAAATAATAATAATAATAAATACAATGTTTACAAATATACAGGTTGGCTCAGCAAACATTCTAGTTTAAAGCCCAGTGCACACAAAAGATTTTCTGATCAGAAAATCTAATGTACGTAAATTACATAGATTTATTATAGGACCCCGCACAAGGTAAGATTTCTACATAAGACATCAGATTTTCTAATCATAAAATCTGATGGTGTGCGCATAACATATAATGCTACCGAAAATAGCATCAGAATTTCTGATCTGAAAATCTAACGATGTTGTCTGATGTAGGCCATCTGTTAATTATATTGGAAAGTTCATTGGTTCATTGTGGTAATATTTTAAGTGTGGGCGCACCGCCCTGTACGCTTTCTGATTATGTCTGTGTGGGAGTTTCACTGATTTGAATCAGTATAAATATTTTAATTGTATAGATAAAAAATCTCAATTAGTAATTTCTTATTTACTATCCAATTATTTATTTATTATTAATTGTTCTCATTTATCTTATTAATGTAAATAATTTTTTATAATGATATTTTATAAATTACATTATTAGTAAATAAAATAATCATATACTTCATAATCTGTATCTATAATCATTTCAAATATTCATGCTCAAGTATAGGCAGGATATTTAAATAATTATCTATATTTAAAAAAATTATTTTTACCGCGTACAAAAATTCATATTTTTCAATATACATAAAGCCGTAATGAATTGTCGTCATCTGTATTATCGACTGCTTAAAAACAAATGAATATGTCATTTTAGTGATTCAAAAGTTGTCATATAGATTTGTTTTTTTTAAAGAGATAAATACTTCTTGATTTTCGATAATAATTATTAATATTTTTAATTTGGTGTTAAATATTAGTTGTATTTATTAATAATTCGAGTTTGGTGTAAATTTTAATTGTATTTATTAATTTTTATATTTAAAAAAATCAATTTATCTTTGGTTTTTTTTTTTGTTTATTTATTCAATAGATGTCATTTTTTTTTGTATAATTTGATATAATAATTCTATTTGATTCTACCATGATTTTAAAATAATAAGTAGTTAAAATACTTAAAAAAAACCATTACGATAAATTAATTAATAATAATTGTACTTCAAAAAATAAGTTTCTCAATTTAGCAGTTTGATATATTTTGTTTTAAATCTATACCATGATCGATATCTATATTACCGACATACTAAAACAAATGAATGTGTAACGTGTTTTAACTGACACATAAGTGGTTGTCTTTTTTAAGATAAAAATTAATTATTTTAGAAGGTAAAACAAAATAAATAGTGATTTTTCTAAATATTTATTAGTGTTTTGTGTTTATAATTAAAATTATGTTCGTAATCATTTATAAAATGTCAATATCAATTGAGAAAATAAAAATAATCAAAATTGATAGTAGCAAAAATAGATTATTGCAGTATAGTGTCATTTTTTCAATAGTTTTGTAATGAAATATTTGCATAAAATATGTTTTAAAGTGTTTTTTTTCTGATTTTAAATAATTTTAGAATGTTTAATTGTAATAAAACAAATATTACCGATAAATTTTTGACATAAATTTATTTTCAATATAACTTTTTCAACTGAACAGTTTGTGATTCATTTGTTTTTAAATCTTGATTATGATCTGTATTATCGACATTTTTCAAATGATTCGAATATAATTAAAGTATTCGAGTTACTAATATCATGTATTTTTTAGTGAAAAATCAGTGTTTTATGGTATCATCTATAACAGTAAGATGAAGATAAATATAACTATGACAATTAATTGGTAGTAATTTGAAAATACTAATTTCTGAGACATTGTCAAAAATTTGAATTAAATAGTTCAACTTTCGGGCTTTGCTTAACACAGGTATGACAGAAATATTTTAATTAGATTGATATTTACTCACATCAAAATTGTGTTAGTGCGATTTGAGGAGATTCTATGTTATTTTTTTACTTTTACTTTAGTACTCCCAAAATGATTCCTATTCTATGATAAGTCGAGGGAATTTTGTTTATTACCTTAGAACTTCATTTTTAATAAACTGATATGGAAAATTAATTTTTAATCTGAAAAAATATGCTTACAGATAAACTGCATGTTTTAACTGACATCAAAAAAGCAGGACGCTCTCAATTCGGATGTATTTACTTCAAGTGATTGTAAAACAGTCGACAAATTTTTCGAAAATAACTTGGACAGATTTAGTTGAGCAGTATATTTACGGCCAAGTATTTTATCAAGACGACAATGACACTAGAAAATCATGGTAAGTATTATTTTTAATTTAAAATTATTGATTACTCATGGAAAATTAATTTTTATTCTAAAACAATATGATCTACATTTTTAACCGACTTAAAAAGGAATAGCAGGCTCTCAATTCGACTTGCATTGCAATTTTTCGACAAAATTGAGCAGTATATTTATGCCCAAGTACTTTATCAAGTTTACAACGAACGACACAATAAATTCGTGGTTAGTATTAGTTTTAATTTGAAATTATTGATTACACTTTTTACAGTATTAGAGAAGAGAGTATATACAGGTGTTTTGATCAAATGCACTTATAGTTAATAGTAAATAATAAATTTGAATTCATTAATCACATAAGAAGTAACACATTAATTAATTATCTTAATAATTATCCGTACGCACTCACATAACAAATACTTATTATATTTATCATGAATGTGAATGGATGATTATCAGCAGATCTTTAAAATAAAAATACAAGAGAGATACTTAAGTTTTATAAAGTGATATGTCGTGATCTCCCCCAGGATATATACAGACAAATTGGTATTTTGAAAACTTATATACATACATACATAGATATACAGCTTGCATTTCTTAGAATTGAACATACACTTTTTTAAATTAGTCAAATAAAATTTTTAATTTTTAATTGCATTTAGGAATATTATTATTTTTATTTTTTACTACCCTAATCACGAAAAAAGTATTAAAAATTACCCAAATCGATACAATCTATCAAAAATAAGCATTTCAAATATTAAAATACGTTTATTTCAAAACAGATTTAAAGGAAATGCTTTTTTTTTTGTAGACGCCAAAGACTAGGATAATTTTTAATGCTTAATTTATCATCAGCTGTAAATGTCAGGAAAAGGTAAATTTCTGGGACAAGCTGAAAATTTTTGAGACAAATAATGAATAATTTATGAATTTGGTCAATTATCGTCCCGAGTATTATTTTAAAGAGAACTGTAGGATTTTTCGAATAAATTTTCGATTTTTTACCCTAATTTTCGCTAGATCAAAATATTTTCTATTTTTATAAATACGTATTTCGACTGCAACGTTAGTCATCATCAGTATGGATTAGCAAGTCGTAATGCAAATCGTTTACCGCGCGTGCAAATCTTCACCAAATTAGTAACAATGAGTATAACATCTCTTTCATTACGACTAACTAATTCATACTGATGATGACTATCTTGTAGTTAAAATACATATTTATAAATTATATAGATCTAGAAAATTGGGGGGCAAAAAATCGAAATTTATTTTAAAATAAAGTTTTTCGAGGATTATAAAAACATCCTGTCTGTTGTATATTCAGAGCTCTCTTAGTATAAAGACAGTAGTGCAGATGATAATGATGAGGATGTCTCTAAATAGTAGTAAACGAAGCGAAACAAACTAAACGGACAGTAACTACTAACTAAGTGCAAGTGAGATACCATCATATATGTACAGTACAATATGAATATAATATAATATGGAGTCGAGTCACACCACTTTACTTACACTATCAAAACACAATACAGAATACATAAAATAAAATCGCTATATGTTAGCAATTTAAATGTAAGCTGTGTGTGTGTCTTTTGGAACAGGTTCTAGATGTACTGAGGGGATTAGCAGAAATAAAGTACCACAACATTCTGTCAATGAAAGTGTAATAATAATGGTTTAAATTTTTTTAAACTGGCTAAGGGTCCGTTCATTTTTAATACACGAAACAAAATTTCGAAAAATGAGTTCAAAAGTGTTTATTATTTTTGTCCAATATATACTTGTGGATTCAAAAAAATGCAACACTTTTATCTGTTTTAATTTATTTAAATCTATTTAAAAAAATTAAATACTCAATTGTTATGTTGTATTGAGTTTTTTATCAATATTAATTTTTGTTTATCTATTTAAAACATTCATTTTAACATGAAAAAATTATACAATACTAAATAAAATTTAGTGTTTATTCGAATTTTAAGAAAATGTGGAAGATTCACATGTCGTAACGTTTTTTATCAAAAATTACAGATTTTCTAAATTACCAAAATTGATCAATTTTATTTGATGTATATTAGATAAACATAAACACTTTAACTCTTATTATTTTTCAAAATATGCGTTGCCTTTACCAAAAGAGTCAACAAAACATGAAAACTTTTTGTGGAATAAAAAAAAACTTTTCCCGATTGCATAAAAATATAAAAAAAATAGGCTAACGAAGTAATTGCATGCATATTTGTTATTTTCTGTTAGCCAAAATATCCGTTATCCTTGTCTTACACATTGTTTTAATACATAGTTAATATTGTACCTTTTTATACAGATAAAAAAATATCATCTTCAAATTACTTATTAAAAGTTTACATTCGATTTTTATATTAAAAAACAAATTTGTGGGTTATGTTTATCATTGTGAGCATTAAAATAATGTTTACAAATTCCACACTTTACCATAAATTAGAAAATCAAAACAAAACCTACAAAATTGACTTTTGTTATAATTTTAATACTATCCAAAGCGATTTTTTATCCCTTCAAAATTTTAAATGTTAATGATTTTACCAAATACTGTCTTGTTAAAAAATTTTAAATTAAACTTTTCCTTAACACAATTCCATTGACAGATTGAGGTGCTCTATTTATACACACTCTCAATACCTCTAGACCTTACTCTCTCTCACTATGTGTGTAAAGTGTAGACGAACGACTCTGTTAGATGTTATGTTAGATGTTTTAGTAGTTAATTCCTAGAAGAGCAATTAAACAAACATTTAGTTATAATTTTACAGCTAATTTATTATATATATATATATACACTGTTGTACTGTACATATATAATAAATAGTAGAGGGGTAGTATATAATGGTTTTACTGTAATTATATTAATAAAATGTGTGAATATTATTATGTTTTAAGTTTATATATGGTTTTACTGTAATTAGTATTAATCTATGATTACTTTTTTAGATAATTAATTTGTCGAACCAAGTGATCTGAAAAGTTTACATTTTTAACGTGAAGATAGCAGCCAGCACTCATCACTTTGACAGCTCCGTAATAATAAAATTCAAAAATTATTCAGGTACGCGGGTTTTAATTTGTTCAAATTTGTTAAAGATTTGTTATAGAGGTGTGTATAAACTAATTAAAATACATAGGGGTTATCTGTTTTTTCGAAGCTTTTTGTTAATAATAATAATATCACCTCCTAATAAAAATTATCTGACTTTTCAATAAAATTTAATATGGTAAAACACCATTTTTTGGCTACCCACAATTATAAAGTTATTCAAAATATGATTTTAAACGATTATTCTCATTCATTCATAGCACATAATTACTAGCTAAATATTTTTTTGTTAAAATTAAAAAAATTCTATTAGTCATAACATTTTAAATTTTATAAAATAGTCAGGTAATTTTTATTAGGAGCCTTCAAATGACTTTTGTCCAGCGAAATGCAATGAGAAGCAGTAATTAATTACTTAAATTCTAAAGCGTTAATAATTCATGAATAACATGCATTAAGGGATTATTTTTTTTTTGGTAAATTTCCAACTAATTTCTTTGAGGGAAAAGGCAAGGTAACATAATAAAAACTAAGGTAGCCCCGAACTCTTCCCGAATATATATTAAATTTTGACGAAATAGTAAACTTTTTATATTTATTTTTAAAGTAATTTGATTAAACTTTTAAAGTCACCAAAAAAATCCCTATTATTTTTTAAAATAAACTAACAATAAATATTTAAAAAAGTGTATTTTTTCGACAAAATTTATTATAAGATCACAATTCTAATGAATAAATAAATCTGGAAGAAAGGAGGAGAGGATCACAGGAGTAAGGTAGCAATTAATAAAAAGAAAAGTTAGTAAACATACAAAATTGTTTTTTATTCCAATTAAAATTAAAATTAGGTTTGAGATGATTTTCACACAACAATTATAAAATGTATTCATTATAATTTGTGTAGATATTTTCAAAGCGAGTATATGTAGCATCAAATAATAGTTATGTTATGAACAGTTTAACTGTAATAAAAACGAACATTATGGTAGTTAATTGCAAAAAGTAAATAATTTTTTTTTTTAAGTATAAAAATTTCACGCTAAATAAAAGCTGTACATATTTAGTTGTTTTTTAATATTCTTTAAAATAGGTACACAGTTGATTAACAAAAGCTACAAAATACAGCATGCATGATATTATTATTTGAGGAACTGTCTACGTGACCAACGAATATTTTCAATAATGCCAGCGTTGGACAAAATTAATATTGGAATGTAATTGCCGACGCCGATTTATATTTATATGTGATAATTTTTACATTTTGACAATGATAAACTACTCTTAAAAACAATCATTCTTCAACCGCAATTAATTTAGCGTGGAAGTTTAATAAAATTTATTTAACCAAATCTCAAAAAATTGCTCTCAAAATGCTCTCTATCAAAATCCGTAATTGGTCCAGTGATTAGGTAATTATTTAATTAATTATTTGCAATCAATATTACAAAAACTGTTTTCCTTATATCTCAGCTAATTAATTCATTTTTCTATATTTTTTTAATTCAGTAAATTGCTCTCGATTTGCTCTTTCGATATGAATCAAATGGATTAATATCGAAAGAGCAAATCGGGAGCCATTTATTGAATTAAAAAAGTATTAATTTTATTAAACTTCCACGCTAACTTAATTGTGATCATTCTGCAGTATAAAATTTTAAATTGGACAAAAATTTAACATAATGATTTATATAAAGAACGTTTAAGCTATGGGAGAAGGTTTTTGGAAAAAATTAAATACACTGTCAATAGATTCCCTTTTCGAATTTCCAAAATTCTAATATCTACTATAGAAAGCTGTCTACTATCTACTATTTCCAATTTTTTGTTTATAAACTTGTTGAATTATTCACTAATTTTAAATTTCAAGAAAGACTGGACTATTCAAATAAATGGACCAGTCCCTATTAATTACATTCCAATAATAATTTTACCGTTATTGGGGTATTATTAGTTGAAAATAAAATGTCGCCGCCGCGGTCATGGAGACAGTTCCATTATTTGAACGTATTACAAGCGTGATATAGCATAATAGTACACTACATGTATATATATATATATATATATATATATATATATATATATATATATATATATATATATATATATATATATATATATATATATATATATATATATATATATATATATATATATATATATATATATTAGCTACCTATATAACTAATACTAAATACCTTGTTGCTTTTAAATTAACTATATTATTATTTGTTAATTACTTCCACATTCATATTAAATAAGTTAATATTTTATTAATTAACATTCATACAACCAAGCGTCTAAAATAAAATACAACCGAACGCGCTTCCACCTTAAATATTTCATATTTATTTAAATATTACAAAATACACGAACAGAGTTTTATATGGTTTTGTATTTAAAATATTTATGTTTTAAAATAAAAGTTTTACTTAGATACAAAAATTAAATCTGATAGATAACTTAAAACACCATAAAAATTGTGTGTATTTTAATTAAATATAAAATATTCAAGTAGATCCGTACACAATACACAAAGCGCATTTCATTCACCAAAATTCAATAACTACTTTACAGATTTAGATGAAATTTATACATCTTATTTTAAACATAGAGAGCAATAATAATTGTAGACCAAAATATTTATAGTTTTTTTATTTATTTATCATGTTTCAAAAAATAAATTTTCTAGTCCACAAAATTGCTCATTTTTTAAATTTTAATATAATTAAGTTAAAAGAAAAGGTAAAACAAATTCAAACTGTAAAAAAAAAACAAACAACAGATTACAATTATAATCCGACGTAATCAATTTTCATAATGGTTATTGGCTTATTTTTCATATCATTTTGTAAAATATTTATGTACAGATTTTAATTCTAACTCTCAAAAAAAAAAAATGGGAATTATATTTTGTAAAATTATTCTGATTAATTTTCTATTTATTATCAATAAATTTTTGATATTTTTTCTTAAAAATATGTAATTTAAAAAAAATTATTTGAGTAAGCGATTTGCACAGTATTTTATTATATATAATTATTAATCCAAGAATTGTGAGATATTTTTCAAAACCTGTCTGTGCAAGTAAAAAAACACCGTTACAATAAAAATTCAGTTTTATTCGGAATATTTAAAAAAAGATTTTTAGAGTTTATTTTTGTCAGTTTTCATTATGATTAAACTAAAAATTTATTTCTTATTACAAGTTTAAAAAGAACAATTTGGTAACCGTCGGTCAACTAATAATTGCTGCCAAACAATTATACAATTATCAATTTAAGTCAATTTTTGCTATTTATTAATATTTACAAAATATATCGAAACATTTTCTTGCATCTTTGACAGCAAAAAATAGAAAAGTTTGTTAGTAAAAATACTTTAAGATTTAAAAATTATTTCTAAAGATCTTTTTCAATAGTTTATTTACAAAATATACACAAAAAAAGTTAATCCTGAATAATAATAAAAGTTAATCGGCTAAAGAATTCAAATATAAATCCCATAACATAAAAAAAAATTAAATTTCTTAATAAAACTCACTATAAAAAAAGAAAAATAACCGATTAATCCGATAAAACAATAATTATGATTTTTATTACATACAAAATGTACAACAAAATACATTAAATTCTTTACAAAAACAAAACAAAAACATAAAAGAATCCGCCATTAATATCAATAAAATAAAATATAAATACTAAATTGAAAGAGTAATAACATAGTTTTGTTGGTTGTTGGGTATCATCGGTTAAAAAGAATTACCGATTTGACCACACCACACCACACCACAGAATCAAGTATTATATTAAATTGTTACATTATTATTACATATGTATATAAGTAGCGGAAGTAATGTGATGTTTTACACAACTCGTTTAGTGTGTGTGTGTGTGTATTTATTAGTAATTATACAGAAATACATGCGCATTACAATAATCACATGTCAATTGAAAACTAATAAGTAAATCAACTAACTACATGTGTGAAGAAATATTCAAATTTCTTTTTATCAATTCATTTAATTTTTTTACAAAACATATACCTGAAACCTGGTTTTGGCTACAGGTAGACAAGATAGTGTACATTTGTTATGAGTTAAGGCGGGAAGAATTCAAGAAGTGTTTACACTTACCGATGCGGACGGATGCCTAGCCGGCGTGGGATACATTTTTATACAAAACAAAACAAAAAAAACAAACTTCAAAATAACAAAAACACTACACTTTTATCAAAAAAAAAAAAAAATAATAATTATCAAAACTACTCTCTCTCGGTATGTTATCCAAAAAAAAAAATTTCTATTTTCTCTCACTTCACACAAGCAAACTTAGACACATTTTAATTTTCTCTGGCCACACACTGTAAACACAAAAAATAAATATCAAGAAGAACTATAATCCAAAAATTTGATTCCATAAAATATTTTCCATTTTGTTGTTGTCTGTAGTAGTTAGTATAAGATGGTAAATATCTCTCTTTGTTACTGTTGGAATAATATCGACGATGATGATGATGCATACATTGTTCGAACGAGTTACGACAACGGTACAGTCTCATCTGATACTAATGTTGACTTGCATTGCGGGCAAGCGGGTTACCGGGGTCCACGTGCTCGTTTACTGACGCGTCATACATTACTCATCCAATGAAATTTTATCAAATTCATATCTAACTCCGCCTGTTGTAGACATTTACATATCAAGTCCGCGTGGACTCTAGAATGTATCTAAGAGGTGAACTGTAAGAGACATCTATATTCACTAGATACTACTATTTATTGAACAAGGATGTGTTCCGTTATAAGCAATACGTGTATTCACAGAACACAGTGTGCAGCCATCTCATTCGAGTACATTTAGAATGTATATATCTATCGCCATTGAAATTTGTTGTATATACATAGAATTGGAATCTGTATGTGGTGTTTGTCAATCTTTATATTTAATAGACGAGTAACTTACGAACTATATTTTTACATTCTCTAAAATATTCATTGATTTGACATGATTTTGTAATAATATTTATTTTCAAAATTAATATTATGAATTATGCTATATTTTTTAAAGAGGGTGCTCCTTGCCCCAAATATTAACCATTTTTAATTTTTTATAATCAAACAGATGAATTAATTGTCAAATTACTTTTTTCTTGGAATGTGCTTCTGTCAAGAAATGTCAATTGTATCATTTATTGTAAAATTTTGTTATTTGTTGTAAAAAGTGTTCTTCTTTCCCAGATAATAGACTGTCGTAATAGTAGCACTAGCGTACATCCTTGTTATTTTCTGTTAGCCTAAATTTCCGTTATCCTTGTCTTACACATCGCTTTAATATTGTACCTTTTTATACAGGTAAAATTAATTTTTTTTTTCAAATATCACGATAATCCTCAAATTATGATCATTTATAATTTTATTTTCGAAGTCTTAATAAGTCTTTTTTTAATAGCAATAATTTTATATTAAAAAATAAATTTGTGGTTATGTTTATTATTGTGAGCATCTGAATGATGTTTGCAAATCCCACAAATTACCATAATTAAAAAATCAAAATTTAACCTACAAAATTGACTTCTGTTATAATATTAATGCTATTCAAAACAATATTATATCACTTCAAAATTTCAATTTTAAATATTAATTAATACCTTTCACGTAATTATTCTTTTGTGTTTTTTTAAATAAAATTTACTTAAAATTTTAAAATAATAATCGTATATATAATTTATAGTGAAATACAATGTGATTGGCAATGACAACAGAAATTCTAACAAATAGAAAAGAACAGGTATATACGATAAATACGTGCATATAAGACCCAGCACACATCGTCAGATTTTCTGATTAGAAAATCTGATGTATTATGTATAAATCTTACCGTCTTCGACAAGGTCAATATAAATTACATATTAGTTAGTCATTTGATGGTGTACGCTGGACTTTAAAATTGATTTAATGTGGTTTTCAATTTAAATTAACATTTAGTATATATAATTAATATATTTTTGTATGAAATTGATTCGCCTATAAAAGTGTTGGTTGTATAATAAAATATTATCTGTATTGTATTGTATTGTGTTCGTGTTGTGTACTTATAATATTTAAAATATTAAGGGGATAATTATTTGATATCTTATATTATATTATTGATGTTATATTAAATATGTACTTATTTGGTTTTATTCATATAGTTTAGTATTTTGTGTATTGTGTATTGATTGGTCAATTATGATTCGTCATATGTTATTACTTATTTTATATATTTATTTAAGGAGATCAGTTCAAAATTACAGTTCCATCAAAATTTATGTGAAAAATTAAAATAACTAAGTTTTTCAATCGAAAAAATTTTGAGGTTATGTGAAAAAAGTGTAAATACAAAAAGATGTAGATATCTTTATTATCTACAACTTTACCATTTAACTTTTTTTCATAGGTCTAGTAGTTCTACTAGGATAAAAAAACCGGTTTTTACCCTTATAAAAACTTCCGTAAATTATTTTTCCTTTCACTTTTATTATAATCTCTTCCGTTTTCAATGAGTTTCATCGTACTATAACTTTTTTCTCTTCACTTTTTACCATTTTTAAAGGCTTCAACCCTGATCTATAATGTATGATACTCAGAGAACTATTTCAATACCGTCTAAGAGCAGCTATCCAATTCGTAGAGGCTACACAAATTCGCAGACACATGTTAAGTGGCGTTATGAGTATTTATTATGAATGTAAATATTAAATATAACTTTATTAATATTTTAATTTCTTTTCATTATAAAATTTAAATTTGTAGTCTTTATTTTCTTAATACACCATGTACATAGAATGAAATAAATATATAATGAATAATAAATAAATAAAATAAATGATTCATTGGAAATTAAAAAAATAAATAATAATTGAAAATAATTTGAAGACATTTTATTATATATATATTATTATAATAAATTAATGCCAACAATAATAAAAATTAATTGATTCAGATGTGATTTGTAAATATTTTTTGGCACTAGCATTCATTTGACAACCCCCCCCCCCACCCCCATCATTAAAATGGATAGATAGCACTCAAACATGGAACATCAAAACTATTTAGATAAAATCATTTAAATTAAACCGATTAATGTCGACAGTAGTGCAACGTCTGACACAAGTTAAAAAAACTTTTTCGGTTATAATAATTAAAACACGAGTTTTAATTATTTTATAACCGAAATCTGTGGCTCTAGGCTCCGATCTATACAAAGTCTACAATCTTCAATCGAATTGAATGTTGTGGATTAACTTTTTTTACTTAATAACAGTACATACATTGAAATAAAAATATAAATAATTTTTTTATATAACGAATATTTTTTCATAAACATTTCCGAGTGTTCGTTGAAAATTCCTTAATGTGTGTTGTACTTTAAATGTGACAGGTATTTTTTTTTTTTTTTTTTTCAGGTATGCAAACTTGAAATTTGGTGAAAACCGTATATGAACCAACTACACCGATAACGAAATGTAAACACCGTACCAAAACTGATAATGAATGTTAAGCAACTACAGTGAGAGTCAGTACTTGTATGGGTGAACCACCGTTTTTAAAAAATGAGTTAAAATAAAGTAACAACAAATTGTTAAGTTTTACTTTCAGTTATTTTATGTTTAATTATAAATTTAGTTAAGTTTTTTATTATATATAATCGATTATATTACGGGAATCAATACTTAAAATAAAATAATTATATAAATATCACAACTAATCCGTTTTATTTAAAAAATTAAAATAACAATTTTTCAGATTTATAGGCTACTACTGTTTATTAATTGGTAGGTAGTATGAGTTAAATTAGGTAAGTTTACGTAAGAAATAAGAGATATTTAAAAGGTGAGTAAAGAAGGTAGGTAAGTTAACTTTAGAATAAGCGTGCAAATAACATATGTGAAAATCATTGGAAAAAAATGGCAATTTTACTAATATAAGAGAACATAAAATTTTGTTTTTTTCGATGTACATAAGAAAATTGAAAATTGACTATATCGCGAAAACGGTTGGTTTTAGAGCAAAAAGGACGAAATTTTCGTTGGTTCCTGAACCTCCGGATAGAATAATCGTGCAAATAACATATGTGAAAATCATTGGAAAATTCCGGAAAAATTTTTTTGGGCGTAAAAAAAATTCGATTTTTTTTCCATAAAAAAAAATGGCAATTTTACTAGGAGAACATGTTGTAAAATTTTTTTTTTTTTTTGTTGTTTTTTGTTTTTTTCGATGTACATAAGAAAATTGAAAATTGACTATATCGCGAAAACGGTTGGTTTTAGAGCAAAAAGGACGAAATTTTCGTTGGTTCCTGAACCTCCGGATAGAATAATCGTGCAAATAACATATGTGAAAATCATTGGAAAATTCCGGAAAAATTTTTTTGGGCGTAAAAAAAATTCGATTTTTTTTCCATAAAAAAAAATGGCAATTTTACTAGGAGAACATGTTGTAAAATTTTTTTTTTTTTTTGTTGTTTTTTGTTTTTTTCGATGTACATAAGAAAATTGAAAATTGACTATATCGCGAAAACGGTTGGTTTTAGAGCAAAAAGGACGAAATTTTCGTTGGTTCCTGAACCCCCGGATAGAATAATCGTGCAAATAACATATGTGAAAATCATTGGAAAATTCCGGAAAAATTTTTTTGGGCGTAAAAAAAATTCGATTTTTTTTCCATAAAAAAAAATGGCAATTTTACTAGGAGAACATGTTGTAAAATTTTTTTTTTTTTTGTTGTTTTTTGTTTTTTTCGATGTACATAAGAAAATTGAAAATTGGCTATATCTCGAAAACGGTTGGTTTTAGAGCAAAAAGGACGAAATTTTCGTTGGTTCCTGAACCTCCGGATAGATTAATCGTGCAAATAACATATGTGAAAATCATTGGAAAATTCCGGAAAAATTTTTTTGGGCGTAAAAAAAATTCGATTTTTTTTCCATAAAAAAAAATGGCAATTTTACTAGGAGAACATGTTGTAAAATTTTTTTTTTTTTTTGTTGTTTTTTGTTTTTTTCGATGTACATAAGAAAATTGAAAATTGACTATATCGCGAAAACGGTTGGTTTTAGAGCAAAAAGGACGAAATTTTCGTTGGTTCCTGAACCTCCGGATAGAATAATCGTGCAAATAACATATGTGAAAATCATTGGAAAATTCCGGAAAAATTTTTTTGGGCGTAAAAAAAATTCGATTTTTTTTCCATAAAAAAAATGGCAATTTTACTAGGAGAACATGTTGTAAATTTTTTTTTTTTTTTTTGTTGTTTTTTGTTTTTTTCGATGTACATAAGAAAATTGAAAATTGGCCATATCTCGAAAACGGTTGGTTTTAGAGCAAAAAGGACGAAATTTTCGTTGGTTCCTAAACCCCCGGATAGATTAATCGTGCAAATAACATATGTGAAAATCATTGGAAAATTCCGGAAAAATTTTTTTGGGCGTAAAAAAAATTCGATTTTTTTTCCATAAAAAAAAATGGCAATTTTACTAGGAGAACATGTTGTAAAATTTTTTTTTTTTTTGTTGTTTTTTGTTTTTTTCGATGTACATAAGAAAATTGAAAATTGGCTATATCTCGAAAACGGTTGGTTTTAGAGCAAAAAGGACGAAATTTTCGTTGGTTCCTTAACCTCCGGATAGAATAATCGTGCATATAACATATGTGAAAATCATTGGAAAATTCCGGAAAAATTTTTTTGGGCGTAAAAAAAATTCGATTTTTTTTCCATAAAAAAAAATGGCAATTTTACTAGGAGAACATGTTGTAAAATTTTTTTTTTTTTTTGTTGTTTTTTGTTTTTTTCGATGTACATAAGAAAATTGAAAATTGACTATATCGCGAAAACGGTTGGTTTTAGAGCAAAAAGGACGAAATTTTCGTTGGTTCCTGAACCTCCGGATAGAATAATCGTGCAAATAACATATGTGAAAATCATTGGAAAATTCCGGAAAAATTTTTTTGGGCGTAAAAAAAATTCGATTTTTTTTCCATAAAAAAAAATGGCAATTTTACTAGGAGAACATGTTGTAAATTTTTTTTTTTTTTTTTGTTGTTTTTTGTTTTTTTCGATGTACATAAGAAAATTGAAAATTGGCCATATCTCGAAAACGGTTGGTTTTAGAGCAAAAAGGACGAAATTTTCGTTGGTTCCTGAACCCCCGGATAGATTAATCGTGCAAATAACATATGTGAAAATCATTGGAAAATTCCGGAAAAATTTTTTTGGGCGTAAAAAAAATTCGATTTTTTTTCCATAAAAAAAAATGGCAATTTTACTAGGAGAACATGTTGTAAAATTTTTTTTTTTTTTTGTTGTTTTTTGTTTTTTTCGATGTACATAAGAAAATTGAAAATTGGCTATATCTCGAAAACGGTTGGTTTTAGAGCAAAAAGGACGAAATTTTCGTTGGTTCCTGAACCTCCGGATAGAATAATCGTGCAAATAACATATGTGAAAATCATTGGAAAATTCCGGAAAAATTTTTTTGGGCGTAAAAAAAATTCGATTTTTTTTCCATAAAAAAAATGGCAATTTTACTAGGAGAACATGTTGTAAATTTTTTTTTTTTTTTTTGTTGTTTTTTGTTTTTTTCGATGTACATAAGAAAATTGAAAATTGGCCATATCTCGAAAACGGTTGGTTTTAGAGCAAAAAGGACGAAATTTTCGTTGGTTCCTAAACCCCCGGATAGATTAATCGTGCAAATAACATATGTGAAAATCATTGGAAAATTCCGGAAAAATTTTTTTGGGCGTAAAAAAAATTCGATTTTTTTTCCATAAAAAAAAATGGCAATTTTACTAGGAGAACATGTTGTAAAATTTTTTTTTTTTTTGTTGTTTTTTGTTTTTTTCGATGTACATAAGAAAATTGAAAATTGGCTATATCTCGAAAACGGTTGGTTTTAGAGCAAAAAGGACGAAATTTTCGTTGGTTCCTTAACCTCCGGATAGAATAATCGTGCATATAACATATGTGAAAATCATTGGAAAATTCCGGAAAAATTTTTTTGGGCGTAAAAAAAATTCGATGTTTTTTCCATAAAAAAAAATGGCAATTTTACTAGGAGAACATGTTGCAAAATTTTTTTTTTTTTGTTTTTTTATTTTTGACAAGGAAAAAATAAATAAACAAATATTTATAATTAGTAAATAAAATTAATTTATTATTAAAAATAAATACATTTTGCATACTTGACCAGGACCCAATATGTAACAATGTTTTTATAATTAGTGAAAATTTAATTTAATAAAATAAATATATATATATATATATAAAATATATATTATATATAAAAATTGTGGAAATTTTTTTTAATGAATAAATAAATTAAAGAAACAAAGAACGTTTTCGTAGTTACTAGGAGAATATAATGTATAAATTTTTATAATTAGTGTTATAAATTTTATTCAATAAAATAACAAAGAAATTTTTTTACTAAGAAAATATTATGTTTTTATAATTAATGAAATAAAAAACCAATGGTGCATATTTTAAGAGGAGAATATGTTAAAATATTTGTTATAACTGGAATTCAATTTCAATAACAAACAACTTTTAGATATAATGTTCTTTTTCTCACCTCTTGAATATAAAAAGAAAAATAAGTCAAATTTACTTTAGTGTATGTAGAGTCATCTATTGACATCATACTTAAGTAAATTTAGTTCCTTAATTTGTATGTAGATATCTGTACATACACTAAAATAAATAAAAATATTATTGTGTATGCAAGGCCATCTATTGGCATAATAGTAAAATTAATTAAAGATCTAATTCGTATGTAGATGTCCCTACATACACTAAGATAAATTAGACTTCGTATTTACTATCTATTGGCATAATAAATTTAGTAAAATAAATTTAATTCCCTGACTTGTATATTCTTGAACATACACTTAAATAAATTCTAGTTTTGTATTTGAAATTTTAGTAATGAAATAAAATTATGCAATTAAGTTGCGTAGAAGTTGAGTAAAATTTATTTAAACGAATCTCAAAAAATTGCTCCAAAAATGCTCTATCAGGATCCGTAATTGATCTAGTGGTTAGATTAAATAATTATTTTCAATCAAAATTACAAAAACTGTTTTCCTTTTATCTCAGCTAATTAATGCTTCTTTCTATTTTTCTTTAATTCAATAAATTTCTCCCGATTTGCTCTTTCGATATTAATCCATTTGATTCAGTAATTACTTTTATTTATGCATAATTAAAATTATTAATTATGATGTAATTACCCACCGGAAGACTGTGATGACCTTGATTCTTACGGTGCGACGTCTTCATAGTTTTAAGGTCGCTATTTAAATGGTAATTAATAATTTTAATTAATTATGCATAAATAAAAGTACTTGCTGAATCAAATGTAGTAATATCGAAAGAGCAAATCGGGAGCAATTTATTGAATTATAAAAATATAGAAAAAAGCATTAATTAGCTGAGAACATAATAAGAAAAACAGTTTTTGTAATTTTGATTGCAAATAATTAATTAAATAATTACCTAATAACTGGACCAATTACGGATCCTGATAGAACATTTTGGGAGAAATTTTTTGAGATTTCGTTCATTTTGGAGAATTTTATTAAACTTGCACGCTTACAAGTTAAATGCGGTAAATAAAATACAATTAAAAATAAATTTTTAATTTTTAATTAATAAAAAAAATTATCACATATTTAGTTTAGATTGTGTAGCCATCTTTTTGTTTTACACAAAAATTCATGAAAAATCGTTTAAAAATAGTACAAAAATAAATTTATTTTAAATGTTGGCAAAAAGAAATTAACAATTAAAGGACTTCCTTTAAAAAACAATAACAAATTTATGAATTCTTTTGTGGGATTTTAACAATTACACTTTTCACTTCCGTATAAGGTTCAATACCATATGGACCATTTTCTCGACCATGTCCAGATGATTTGTAACCACCGAACGGAGATTGAGAACCTAAGGCATTGTATGTGTTCACCCAAACAGTACCAGCACGTAAACCTTGTACAATATAATTTGCCTTATCGATATCTTTTGTAAAAACAGCCGCAGCAAGACCATAATCAGAATCGTTAGCACGTTCAATTACTTCTTCGATATCCTTGAATCGTAAAATTTGTTGCACTGGTCCAAATATCTGTAAATAAAGATTAAAATCACTTAGTTTTCAATCAAATTTAACAAACAGACGCTTTCTTATACAAAATTCTAGAGATTTTAAATTTGGGAAAATTTCAGGGATATGGCCAAATCTTTAACACTTCTATCCATGCTTTCCTAGCGCCCATAATAATATACAATTGAATAATGTTTTAGACTTTTTGAATAAGATTTCAAAATGATTGGAAAATTTATTTGCCACATTTAGCTTTTCCTTACCTCTTCTCTAGCAATAGTCATATTATCGTTAACATCAGCAAAAACAGTTGGTTTCACGAAATAACCTTTATCGCCAAATTTTTCACCACCAACAACACATTTAGCACCTTGTTTCTTTCCAGTTTCGATCATTTTCAAAATACGATCTTGTTGTTCCTTATCAACTTGTGGTCCTTGTTCCACAGTTGGATCGAATGGATTTCCAACTTTACGTTTGGCTGCACGTTCTGCACTACGTTCAACAAACTCATCATATATTTTATCTTGTACATATGTTCTCGATCCAGCACAACAACATTGTCCCATATTAAAGAATAATCCAAAATGTGATGCTTCCACGGCGTATTCCATATCGACATCGCTTAAAATAATATTTGGACTCTTTCCACCCAATTCCAATGTTGTACGTTTTAAATTATGTAAACCGGATGCTTGTTGAATCTTCATTCCAACCTCAGTTGAACCGGTGAATGCAATCTTTTCTACTTTACGATTTGCAACTAAAGCCGCACCAGCTTCACCGAAACCGGGTACAATATTTACTACACCTGGTGGGAATCCAGCTTCTTTAATTAATTGTGCAACATATAATGCTGTTAATGGTGTTTGTTCGGCAGGTTTTAGGATAACAGTATTTCCGGTAGCTAAAGCTGGGCCTAATTTCCATGCAAGCATTAATAATGGAAAATTCCATGGTATAATTTGACCACAAACACCAACCGGTTCATGTCGTGTGTAACACATGTATGGTCCGTCTAATGGAATAGTTTTACCATGATTTTTATCTGCCCAACCAGCCATGTATCGTAAGGTATTGATACTTGATTGTACATCGACACTAAGTGACATTGAAAATGGTTTACCATTATCCAAAGTTTCTAAACTAGCCAGATAAACAGCATCGCGTTCCATTAAGTCAGAAAGTTTGTAAAGTAATCGTCCACGTTGAGATGCGTCCATCGTGCGCCATGGTGCACCTAGACGAAATGCTTCATTAGCAGCATCTACAGCAAAATCGATATCTCCCTTAGCACCTTCTTGCACTTCTGCAATTACTTCGCCAGTACTTGGATTAAGTGTTTGAAATGTTTTGCCCGATTTAGATTTGTACCATTCATTGTTGATAAAAATCTAAAAATAAGAGAAAAATAATTCTATTAAAACTATGTTCGAAGTTCGGAGTCATACAAGAATAAAAAAATTTATACAAGGAAACCACTGATAATTACTATGAGGCATCGAGGCCGACACTTGGATTAAAATATCTCTGTTACTGGGAATGATTAAACCTTAGAACTGATATTTCAATTTGTGACTGCTTTAAATGAGACAATGTCATTTAGAATCTGGTTATTTGGAAAACTAAATAAATTAAAAATCCAAAGTCTTTTGAGATCCCGGTTAACTAGATTCAAGTGTAATAGATGACATACATTTCCCAAAAAAGAAGTCATCAACACCCGTTCTATAATTAACCCTTTTTCTGAGAATCCCTAAGATTCTAAACAAAAGATGCTCTATAGATTGTGTTGCTTTCAAAGTGATTGGACAAGAAGTTTTTTCCTCGGAGTCTGTGAGAAATTTTCCTCACATGACCACACGTTATTTTAGAGCTTTTACTTTCTAATACTAATAAAATATATAAATTTATATTTTTAAAATTTTACAATTATAAACACGCATTTATATGGAAGTCATACGAGTGTTAGAAATCAGATGGCAAGAAATTGATAATTGCTTTGTTTTTTTCTTCAATAGATCAACAAACTGGTTTGCATTGAACTGTTATTTTTTACGTAAAAAAAAAAAAATCATTTCTTGCAGTAAATCAAACAAAAGATTCTTTTTAAATCTGAAATTTTTTATCAGATTAGATCTCACTATCCGTTTGAAAATATCAAATTTCTTGCAATTGTTTAAACAATATGACCGCGGGTTAACACCCACCTCCCCGTGGTATTATACATTTATATCATCAGTAGGACAATTTGAAGAGAATCGCGTAAAAAAAATTGATATGGAATAGTTTTTGATACCCATATACGTATCGGAAAATTCTGAAAGCGTTATTGGCACATAACTCAAATCGTATTGTAACAAATCATAATTCACAATACCTCAAAATCGTACCTTTATGCTATGATCGTAAGATATTAAACAATTTTAAAAATAGTGCGTCATCAGTTTTGTTTACAGAATGTTCATTGAACCTTGGAAAAACTAATAAAAATTAATTTTCTTTTAGCTTTCCAATGAAACAATTCGATTTTTTGTAGCTCTAATCAAATGGAACTTACAGGGTTATTTAATACCAAAAGTTTGACCAAAAAAAATCTATAATACGAATTTTTTTGATGTATTTAAAGTGTAAAAACTGCTACTGCAATTTGAGCACGTGTTTTCTGAAAATCCTTTATATATTAGTAAAATTTATGCATTCAAATTTATACCGGGTATTCAAAAAGTATACAATCTATAAATGCACAAATATGAGATTTCGAAAAATACTATTCGTTGACAAACGTTGTAAGATTTTTAACGGAGAGTGAAACTTCAATATTGATATCTATTTGGTTCTTGGAGATGATCTTCTAGGTTATTTCAAGATCAATTTATATATTTTATTTTGTTTGAAATTAGTAGTTTGGATTATTTGAATTGTATTTCTGTTGTGGAAAAAATAATGTTGATCTTAAAAATCATCTCCCAGGTTAAAATAAATATCACCATTAAAATCTCCAGTTAAAAATCTTATAACTTTTGCATATTTTAGCGTATCTGGGTGTTTGCGATACTTTTTGAATACTCTGTGGTATGTTGTTTACATATAGTGAATATATTTCTGAGTTAGTGTAGTTTGATTACGTCATTTGATTGGACAAATAAATGATTACAATTTATGTCTCAAACATAATTGTTTAATATATAAAATAAATTAAATTTGATAAATATTTAATAAACAACTTATGAATAATTAAATTATTTCTGATAAAAAATGCATTCACTTACACAGGGATGAATCTAGGGATGGGGAAAGGGGTTTGGCAGACTTTCCAAGGCCACAAACCAGTAGGGGGCACCAGGAGCCGGACGCATTAGTTAATAGGTGTGTCTCATGGGTATGAGGGGATTATTGAATGCCACTTTTCTTTTTCCCCGGGTGACAGAAAGTTTAGGCTCGTCCCTAGGTACACTCAACTATGTGGATGTTCTAATCAATTTACTTCATTAAAATTATAATGCCCACAAAAAGCCGCCTATAATTTTGACATGAAATCGGAGTAGTTGTCAAATTTTTCTCGAAAATACATTTCTAAAAATTAAATTTTGAATTTTTTTTTGGGTAAAATTCATCGATAAACCCTCCGGTTTAATGTCAATATTGTGCATAGCAAATTTCATAACATTTGGATAATTATTTTTTGAGTTATTTATGCTCGAAAATTGAAAGATAATATAAGGAGTGTGCTTGTTACAGAGGTAACAATTCACGTTAATAATATAATTTACAAATACCAACAGATAAAATTGTTTTTCTAAAATGTTTTCTCTGCTGTGAGATTTTTTTTAACTAAACATAGAATTTATATTCTTTGCGTGTGTCAAACAAAAATTATCTTGTATACGTGTGACATGTCATATAAAAAAAAAACTTGTATTAATATCAAGGACACGTTTTGTTCGATATGTCATTTTGCATAAATAATGGTCTACGATTAGAGACTTGTCTCTACATTTTACGCAGAGACGGAATATGGTGGCTTTTTTTGCTATACGAAAGAGAGACTCTAAAAATATTAAATTTTTAAATATAGTTTTTCAAAAATTTTGATATTCACAACAAAACATTTTTTTTGGCATTTTTGTTTTCAAAAATTTTAAGATTTAAAAATTTTGCCTCCCTAGGCACGGACGTCACGGACCTAAGCCGAAATTCCTCCCTGATTTTATAGTTTTAACAATGTAAATACGCTCTGAAGCCAATTTCACAATAATTTTCTTATTAATGACTTTTCATCAGAAAAAAAATTATTTTTATTACCACATAACAATTTGAAATTTTCAAAATGCGAGTGTACCGTAATAATTATCAGAAATAAATACTTAATAGAAAAATTTTTAATTAAAAATTGCCACTAATTTTTCATTTGTCATTATGTCAAAACAAAGTGTCAAGAATATTTAACTTCCATCATCAACGTTTATATTATAAAATTGTTTACATTTGAATTATGGAAGTTGTTGTACGATGATATATGATACTAATTTGTTATTAATTATATAATTACTATTAATTTATTACATTTTATTAAAAACAATTAATTTTTATAATGTATAAAAAAATTCTAGAAATTTTTTTCAAAAAATTATTAATGATATTAATTTATACTAATTATTTTAATTTAAAGTAAAGCCTTTGTTTATTATTTTTTTATCATTTCATGCTATAAAAGTATTATTTACGTTTATTTTATGCCGAATAAAAATTATCATTCCACAGCTTTTAAGTAGTAACCCACAAAACCTCGAAGCACAATATCTCTCGGACCCTGAGTCCGTTAAAACGTTATATAAAATTTACGACCCATTTATCTTCAGAATAATCTCAACAAAGAAAGACTCACTTTAAGTCACTTTTGACAATTGACTAATACACCTGATTGGACCAAAGTCAGTTTTAACTAGTTATCAGAGATTACAAAAGTAAGAAAATCCATTTAGACAGATAAATATCAAATTTTCTTTTATTTACATGATTTTGCAACAATTTCATAATTTTGAATAACGGATTGTTTAAGCATTAGTTGTAATATTTTAACTCCCCTGGGTAACACAAAGCAAGATAAAAAATTTATCAAGAAATAAATAAATAATTGTTTATATAAAAAAATATGGCTTATAGATAAAAATAATACAAATATAAGAATTTATTCTTTCAAAAAAAAAAAAAGTATATATAATAAAAAAATATTATCATCTCAAAACCTCCACATTTCTAAATATCATTATTTAAAAACGAGATTAATTTCAAAAATAAAAATTACATTTTTTCTTGCACCTCTTAAAAAGCTTAACCCAACTCATATCAGATTTTTGTTGGGACCACTATATTTACATCTTTATCTGACACTTTTATTTAAACCAAAAGCAATTAAAGAAAAAAAAAAAAAAGAGAAAAAAAAAAAAGAATTGAAAGTTCAGGTTTTCCAAAATGTTAGATGACATTGAAAAAGTATTACGACACACTGTCCTTATTATACAAATAAATTTTTGAAAA